>OX063278.1:3294040-3637457 GCA_944039245.1 Nebria salina | reverse complement strand
TTTACAATTTTATTTTTACATAACATATATTTAGTTAGTTTCTTTCATAATATAGTTTATGGCGTGAATAGCCCAAGAGGCTGATACGCCTTTAAATTTTAATCCTACTACTACTACTCACCTCTTGATCAGAACAAAGTGCTAGTGAAAGTGAATCCCACTGTCGGATAAATACTCGACAAATTAATTATGCCCGAAGGACTAATAGACAAGTTGTGTTATGCTAGACAATTTCTGTTGTATTCTACTAGATTTGGGGAAAGTTGGATTATATAAATTCATAATGTTATATTTCATAAATGTAAGATGATAGTATTGGCTGATTAGATAAGGAGGACAAGAATGTTATAGTTTAGAGACGAGTACCCAACAACCAATATATTGAACTCTTGAATCTTAGTTTATTCTTAAAAATTTCCTTGGAAAATATTTTATTAGATATACATATTAATTAAATGCCTCTCAACACTTTGTTGGGAAGGTCAGATTGGTTGGTGAGGCTCAGATGTTAAAACTTTGCTCGCCTATCAAGGTGAGCAATGTTTTAAACTGTGGGAAGCAATGTAACGCTCCGCCCCACGCATATTTTTAATCTAAGTTAATAATAATAAGAAGATAGAAAGGTGTCGAGGGCTAACCCCCCACTTCTTTTACGTAAGAGGGATAGTTTTAAAACCACCCGCGTTGGACTGAGGGGAGAGTCAGTCGAGTGTGGGAGTCAAGGGAAAAAGACGGGGTTAGCGGCCGGCCATTTTTCTCTCCAATTGATAGCGTGTAAGTAGTTTTAAGTTATATCCTCCATTATCTGTACCATCGTATATTGCATGCCAATAATTATGTTTTAAACCAATTCTTTCGAATAATAATTCCCGGGTTTCATTTATATGTTTTTGAATTAATCACCCTCTTCGATCCCCGAACAAGGACTCTCGTGCGTGCCCACATGGCGCTAAAACATAAGGTGGTGGCAGCAAATGAGCCGCGTGTTACACCAGCCAGCTCATTAAGGCTCCTCGCCAAAGCAAAACATGAAACTTCAGAAATAGTTTTATTATCTTCCAACCTTTTGATAATCAAAAATTTGGGCGAACATTTATTTTCGCCCTTTAGAAATTTTTCTCCCTCGTCCGATAACGGACGAGATCTTCTTGGGGGAGGGGCCCCCGGGGTTTTGCTTTTATTTGCCAATAACAAATAGAACGTTTCATCTCCTGATCTCCCCATCGCCAGGGCTAACTAGGAGATATAGTCCCTCTCACCTGGCAATAAGCTTCAGAACGCTGCGAGCCAGGCTCTCCAACGTCCAAAGACTTACCTCCAGGGTCGTAGGACTCACCTTACCGGCACACAGAATGTAACGGCAAGCCGATTGGTCAGATAGGGTTAGTATCTGACCGCCCGTTTCGCAAGAATCCGAAGCCAAAGAGGTGTGTTGCGTGTCAGCTCAACCACCAGGATCATCTTCTCCTTCCTTACGGGTCTCCACGCACGGCAAACACGCGGGTGAGCAAAAGAATAAGAAAGAAAAGTCCGCAGAAGATTGGCTTACTAATCTTCCGGTAAAAGTTCAGATGGAACAGTGTGTTTCTTACGAGGTACCTTCCTCGCCCATTGGTCGCCTCTTACGACCAGCAGAGGTGCTGCGGTTGAATTCTAACCCCCACCCGCAGGGGGTAGTTATATATCCTGTTGCCTCAAAAAACAATAATTTTGATTCGGATGGTAGGGGCACTTAGGGAGAAAAACACAAACAGAATTTGACAAAATAAGCTTACTTCGTTTAGTAAAACACGGTGGCGGACATGTACTTGTATGGGGTTGTATGAGTGTTGCTGGTATTAAAAAACTACACTAAAATGATGGAATTATGGATTATAAAGTGTATATCATCATCTTGAAAGAATATTTCCATCTTAGCATGGAGAAAATGGGAGCCAAGAAAAATGTCATATTCATGCAAGACAATGTTCCAAAACATAGCGCTAGGTACGCCAGATTGTGTATCCTGTTTAATACACCAAGCTATCGAGAATGCCTTCCCAATCATCGGACTTTAATAAAAATGAGCATTTATGGACTTAAGGTGAAAAAGAAATAAGAAAACGGCTAATTTCTAATAAAAACTTTTTGAAAATTGAGCACCATGAAGAATGGTATAGCATTTCAATATTTTTTAAGGTATTTGGTAAATTTAATACCAAACAGACTCCTATTATTAGAGCCAATAGACATCTAAAAAAATATAGGTTATCTGTCTAAAATTGAAAATATTATAACAATTTGTTACATGTACGAATACTTTTTGCGCGTTAATTTGGGTAGTGATATTGCTTTTTAATTTTTATTTCCGCATTAATATTATTTTTGAAGAATAGTTTTCGTAAATTAAATAAACATATGACTACATATAACTCCACATATTTTTATTTACAATCTATCTTCAATAGTTTTTCTTTAAATGTAGTTTTATTATGAAAACTTGACCTGTACGAATACTTTTTGCGCTCACTGTATGTATGTATATATATATATGTATATATATATATATATATATATATATATATATATATATATATATATATATATATTTATATATATATATATATATTTATATATATATATATATATATATATATATATATATATATATATATATATATATATATATATATATATATATGAAAGAAGGTATTTTAACGCTGTCGCAATTTTATGAGCTTACTTGGCACAATTTCGAGGTAATCGTGTCATCTAGCGGTTTTACCAAAACGCTTGGTGTCTCTCACCGCTCGGCATTGCGCGCACATCGAGCGGGATTAATTAATCCGGCCAATGCGGGAATAACTTGTCGTTTTGCAAAATGATACGGAATATCGCTCTCTTGTCGGCTGACTAGCTAGTAAGGCGGATGTGTTACCGTTCCCGTATCGTTCTACATCAGTTTTTTTGTAACGTGCAATTCTGCAGTGAGTACTTTATTTCCGTAGCTGAGTCTCCGACAGAAGCAACGACTCGAGATAAGTATAATTGGTTACTTACTCTTTTATATTGATTTTTGGTCAGCCGGAGCCCATCTTACCACGTGGTTCCGGGGTTATTTCTTTTGGCACACGTGCCCATCAATCTTGTCAGTTTTTCATCTTTAGTGCTGCTTTATTTATTCAACTCCCCATTTTTGAGTTGTCTGGCATAGTCAGAACCGTACTAGTGTTTATTCACCGGTTTTTCAATTTTTGCAATTTAACACTTAACGTAACTCTGTTTATCACTTCACCCTTTTGTAATTGTTGTCAATTTAGTTGTAGACTCAATTATTCATATTTTTTGTAGCGTCACTGTTCAGTATTCAAGCCCCTTTATTTGCTTGTTATCGTTAGTTTAAATTACGTTAAAATTCCGTTAATACCGTGGCTATAAACTCCTGCGTATCTCTACCCCGGACATAATACTTTCCACCTGTTTTAAAGCATTTGATTCCGACGTTATTACCTACATAACGTGCGTGAAGTCATAACCTCGGTACGGGAATCCTAGGAGAGGATTTTATAACCGAAACCACCACCAGACAGCACCAGAGTCGAGCGCAGCCACCAACGTCTGTTTGCCGCCTCCAGGACGTCCTGGAATACCGGGCTGGCGCCCTAAATAATTATCCTGGAGCTACTAGTCAGCGCTGCCTCGCGACTCACATCTGGACGGTGGATGAGTATAGCCACGATCATCTAACTTTGCCATCACTTCATTTACATTTGTCTATTTTCTTTGTAACTTTAATATCTAGCATTAGCGTGTATTGGCGTCAAAAGCCCCGTTAAATGCACTCCTATTCTGGTGTAATAAACTGTCATTGTTGCAAAATTTTGAGTTTAATTCACCTAGCTGCTGCAGCTCTTATCCCCACTCCCGACTCCGGTCTGAGAGCTTTTCGAGCATTTCATTCTGTCGGCTTCTCGCTCGCGAAAGTCGTTACAATATATATATATATATATATATATATATATATATATATATATATATATATATATATATATATATATATATATATATATATATATATATATATATATGTAAGTTTCAAACTTTATTCTAGTTTGAAACTATGGTTGATAAGAATTATGTTAAATAATTCGGGTTCAGACACAAGTTGATGTAGTAAAAAACTGTAATTAATAACGATAACTGTTTAACTAAATCATGACCTTAGAACTAAAGTAACATTCAATATTAAAATACCTGAATCAACAATTATGTCGGCTTAGGGATCGAAGATCCAATATAACAATTAGAAAATAATAATACCGTTTGTTTACATTATGTGATTTATTAGCATTTTGTATTGCTACAGATCTATTAGAATTTAGGTTTTCAATCGTACTTTTGTTTAATTCCCTAGGAATAATTGAGGTATCCATTCCTGTTAATAAATAATTAGGAGAGAAACCCGTTGAGCTGTGTATGGTGTTATTATATTCATGAATACACTGTTCAGCGATCACAGACCAGGGTTTATTTTTGTTTTCATATATCTTGCAACGAATTCTATTTACTAAAGTTTGGTTGGTTCGTTCACTTTGTCCGTTGCGCAGTCTACTGCAGTGAAAATCAGTTTTGTGTTTATGCTTTTCAAATGATTTTTGAATTCCGTGGAGTTAATTCCCGGATATTGATCGGATAAAATCGTCTTAATGTTGCCTGTATTCTCAATTAAATTTACAAGGTTTATGAAGTCTCTTGCTGCCTGCGTTTTTGATGTGGAAATAAATGCGTACCGAGTTAATTGGTCTACCATAAGATGCAAGTACTTTTTTGGGGATCTGTTTCCTGCGAAGCCTCCTATTGTATCTAGTGCTACTATTTCTAATGGCTCTGATGCTGGACCTAACTGCGATAGTGCAGCTTTAAAGCTACCGAATCTTGTTTTGTTCTTTAAACATGTTTCGCAAGTTCTGCAAATTGTTTTTATATGCTTGTGCATATTTTTGAAATAAAATGTTGGTGTAATCGTAAGTGTCATTTGCTTAACACCGATATGACCTTACGAATCATGTATCTTTCGAAGTAATGAGATACCATAGTCCTCTGTCAACCATATTTTCTCTTTTTTATTTAAAGTTTTGTATATAATTTTATCTTTTATTCTGCAATATTTATCACGTTAATTCATTCTGATTATCTAAAATATTTTGTAATGTTAAAAAATTTGAATAAATTAGACACTTGATTTATTTCACATGTATTTATTATTACGACGTACGTTTCGACCTTACGGTCATCCTCAGGTTATTACAAAATATATTATAAAGTTACTTATATAGCTTATTCTAGGGCGATGTTGATGAGTGGGGAAATACTAACATCTAACTGTTCATTACCTATGTTTTTCTGTGAATGGACTGCCTTTCTGAACTCTAAGTTTTCCAAGAGATTAAGTCTTAATCCTTTTTCCGCCAGGTGTAAAATTTCAAAATTGCCGTCATATTGGTGCATGTTCTCTAGACAATGTGTGGTAAATCCTGTACTGTTATTTTGTGTTTTGATGGCATATCTATGTCCTTTAATCCGAGTTTAAAATTTCTTCCGCTTTGTCCAATGTACATCGCGTCACATTTATTGCAGTTTAGTGAGTAAATACCTGATTGTTCTGATTTAGCTTTTTTTGGTTTGATGTTGGTTAGAAGTTGACCCAAATTGGTTTTATTGGTTGTGATCGTATTTATTTGGAGTGAATTTTAAATTGTTTCCACTTTCAAAGTAGTGTTCGGGATATAGTTTAAGTAATTCCAAGTGGGTTTTTTGCTGATCGTTGGTGTATTGTATATTTGTTTGATAATCTGTTTTTCATTTTTATTTTTTAGTAATTTATGTATTATCTCTGGCTGATAGCCATTGTTGGTGGCTATTTGTTTTATGACATTTAATTCTAATTTGAAGTTATTGGGGTTTAAAGGGATGTTACCTATGTATCAAGCTGTGGAATGTTGACATTTTGATTTTTTCGGATTGGTTTGAAGTTATTGAAATTATGGTATCGGTAAATGTTGGTTTTCTGTATATTTGGTATTCTAACTTGTTGTTAGTATTTGTAATAGTTAAATTCAAGAAGTTAATTGATTTGTTATTTTCTTTTTCTATTGTGAATGTTATATCTTTATTAATATTATTTAAAAATTGGAGAAATATGTTGAGTTGTCGGTCTGTCCCTGACCATATGCAAAGTATGTCATCTACATACCGTTTCCAAAACGTAATCATATTCGAAAAAGGGTTCACTGTCTCTAAAATTATTTGTTCAAAATTATGCATGAAGATTTCAGCAAACAATAGGGATAGTGGCGACCCCATTGGGAGGCCGTTACTTTGTTTATAGAACTTATTGTTGAATTTAAAATAGTTTTGGTTTAAACATAAATTGATTATGAGGTTGAGTTCATGGGCTTTTTGGTTGTTTAAATCACTATTGTTTATATGGTCTGTTAGTATGGTCTTTAATTTGGATGTTGGTATGGCCGTAAATAAACTTTTGATATCAAAAGAAACTAATTTGTGATTGTGTGTGATTTTGACCTCGTTAAGGTGTTGTACTAATTCTAATGAATTCTTGATGGCATAAGTCGACTTAAAGTTGATTAATTTGGGTAATTGTTGATTGAGTCGTTTGCTGATTTTATGAGCTGGTGCATTAATATATGATACAACTGGTCTCATTGGGTAATCTTTTTTGTGTAATTTTGGTAGTATGTATAGTATGGGTGCTGTGGGGTTCATGCTTTTTAAATGATATCTATCTCTATCGTCTACGATTGTGTTGCATTCTTTTAACAAATTAATAACATCTCTCTGAAATTTCGGAGTAGGGTCTATTTTACTTTCTGTACATTTGGTATCTTCTATTAATTTCTCTGTTTTGTCAAAATATTCTAATCTATCCATAATTGTGATTGAGTTACCTTTATCTGCTTTACATAAAATTAAATCTTCATTAGTTAACTTTACTCTTAAGTTTTTAATAATTTTGTACTCGTTTTGGTTAAACCTAGATGAGTTTTTAGTTTTGTAGTATGATTTTTTAATACTGGAGGTGATATTGTACTTGATGTGGTTCGATTCTTCTGGTAGTTTGGCCAAGGCTAGTTCGGAGTTTACCGCAAGCATTTCAAAGTCTTTTTTATGTGGTTTAATATGTGGGGAGTAAATCAGACCTTTCTCCAACAGTTGTGTTTCTTCAGTAGTAAATGTGGATTGAGATAAGTTTATTAGTCTTGGGTAAAATTTCGGTTGTTCGGTTTGTGGTTTTTTGTCCGTTCGGTATGTTTCTGTTGATTTGAGCTGTTCAAGTTTGTTCGTTTGGCGTTGGAATTGTTTGAAGATCTGATGCTGTGTATCTTCTCTTATTTCTTTGTCGAGAATATCAAACTCGACTGGATGTAATAATTGGGTTAATTCACAATGAATTAGTTTCAAATGTAAACTCAGGTTGTCTCTTCTAGCATACCATTTCCTGATTTCTGACGAAATCCAGAACCGATATGCCATACGTACTGCTTGTTGTGCTGTCGTGGACTTGCTTTTACACATGTATTTCGGTTTCACTTGTAACTTAAGACACTGTACGTTGAACCAGATGTGATTTGAACACATTTTAAACTTTAGTAATGTTTTTCTGTAAAATACCACCAGTTTCGCTGCACAGGCACTGTTAATTAGATTGAGTGATAGTTTGGTGGGCACTTGATGAAACATGTTTAATATATGTTAAAAAATTTACTATTTTTATTTTCGAATCATAATTATCATTCTTTTCAGATAGGACTGGGATTCTTGAGAGACAATCAGCCTCTGAATTGTTTTTACCTGGATTATAATGAATTTCAAATTCGAACTGTGAAATGTAATTTAGAATGTGAAGAAGTTCTGTATCTTTACAATTCTTTATATTGAAGTTTCGCAGTGGTTCATGATCAGTAAATATTATGAACTTTTGGCCTATTAAATAATATTGCCAATATAATATAGCTTCTTTTATTGCTAGACATTCAATATATATAGCTCTTTTCGTTTTCTGAGGTTCAGTGAGTTTTCGCGAAAAATAAAATATCGGTTTAATAGATGCATCTTCTTGAGGTTGTTTTAAAATTGCACCGACTCCTTCTAAGCTAGCGTCTGTGTAAATATATATTGGTTTAGTAGGATTGAATATCGCTAAAATTGTGTTTTTTTTACTGTGTTAAAAGTGTCTTTACATTTATTTGACCATGTGAATTGAACATTTTTTCTCAAAAGATTATGTAAGGGTTCTAGTGTTATCGCAGATCTGGGAATATACTTCAAATAAAAATGAACTTTACCCAAAAATTGTCTGACATGCTTTCTTGTTGTTGGTGTGGGATAATTCCGTATAGCTGTTAAATTATCATTGATTGGTTTTATACTATTGTTTGATATTGTGTGTCCTAAATAAGTTATTTCTTTTTGTGCAAAGCTACATTTATTTGTATTTAACTTTAAACCTTGTTCTTGCAAAACCTGTAATGTGTTTTAAATGATCAGAATAATTGTTTGAAAAAATCAGGATATCATCTATATAATTTATAGCAAATGAATCTAAATCGTTATTTCTAATTATACTTGAAAGAATTCGTTGAAATATAGCAGGAGCTGATTTTAAACCGAAAGGTAAACACGCCCATTGCCAGTGACCATGATGCGTCACGAAAGCGGTTTTGTATTTATCTTTAGTTCGTAACGGAATAGTCCAGAATGCTGAACTGATGTCTAATTTAGAAAAGTAAACACAATTTCCTACACGAACAACAAGATCATCAATTCGAGGGAATGGTTGTCCTTCGGGAATGATTATTTTATTAAGTTCGCGGTAGTCAATACATAATCGCGATTTTTTTTCTCATCCTTCTTATAGACTAACGTAACCGGGGAGGCATATGGGCTATATGATTCTTCAATCAGTCCTGCTTTCAATAAGTTTTTTATTTGAGATTCTATTTCAAGTTTGTCTGGAATGGAACATTTATATGGTTTTCTTGATACATATTTATTTTCGGTTAATCGTATCGTTGCTTCGAAATTCTTTATCGTACCAATATCAAATTTTTCTTTAGAAAATACCGAATCATATTTCTCTAATAAAATATTGAGGTTATTTCCTGGTGTTCTATTCAAATTCTGAACATTTTTATTTTCGAGAACTGAGATGAAACTCTCATTTCATTTAAAATGTTCAATTTCATGAGTTGGAATTGAACTCTGTGTGATTTTTAAATTTTCATTTTGGCATAATCCAAACGATTTAATACAATCTAGTCCGATTAAAAAATCTTCTTTAAACCAATCATTTTTAATGATCGAAAACGTAAATTCTTTTTGTATATTAAATATTTTTAAAGTGACCGTTACTTTTCCACTCGTGTCTGTGAGACGATTCATTGTTTTGATCGCATATGCTGCTCGTTAATCCCATTTTCTCAAAAATTTTGTAGTTTATTAATGACACATTGGCCCCAGAATCATACAGGGCAATAGCATTTTCATTATTGATTAGAACATCGTTTGTTGTGGTATCAAAATTTAATAAGATTAGAATGTATTATCTCAACTTAATAAAGAACGTAAGACAAGAAACAATAGATTTCGATCTTCCGTTTGTAAAATTAGTATTAAACATTGTATAATCAAATATCACAAAATATTGTAATAACTCCTTTTACGATTAGGTACATTTGTTGGATACCCTGCTAGTAGTAGTAGGATTAAAATTTAAAGGCGTATCAGCCTCTTGGGCTATTCACGCCATAAACTATATTATGAAAGAAACTAACTAAATATATGTTATGTAAAAATAAAATTGTTAACCTAATATCTATTAAATGTAAAATATTAATAAATGTATATATAAATAAATAAAATGTACAGGTTTAAAATTGTAAAAATAAATGATATTTTAAAATATTATTGAGTGCTAAAAAAAATACGTGTATAAATAAAATTAATGACAAAGCTAGCACTTTTAAATAAAGGCAAATAGACCTGTATTCCTGAGGAACAGGACGACCCTGTCAATGAGTGTCGAATGGTCACCAAGGGCCACCGACAGGTCAAGTGACAGACCCGCCCTGTTTCGCTGCTCGGTAAACTGGGAGCACTCCAACAAAACGTGCGCCACTGTCAAAGCAGTGTCACACGTTTCGCACATCGGAGCCTCCTCACGGCGCAGAAGATGACCATGCGTCCACCAGGTGTGCCCTATCCGGAGTCTCGCCACAGCGACCTCCTCCTTTCGGGATGCCCTATGGGAAGAATCCCATGACCTCACGTTGTGCTTAACATTTTTAAATTGTTAGATACTATATGACTCCACCTTTCCTGCCACTGATTCATGATCAGATGCTTAAAATGACCTATGAGGTCATCAGCAAGCACCCGATCATAATCAATGGTGGCCTTGGACAAAGCTCGCTTAGCTGCTGCATCAGCTGCTTCATTCCCGCGAATACCAACATGACTCGGTACCCAAATAAAGCGCACGATAGACCCTTTTGACGATAATGTCATCAAGGTTGCTTGTATCTGCTGCAAGAGAGGATGTTTAGGGTACAAAGAATCAATCGCTTTCAAAGCGCTCATTGAGTCTGACACAATAACAAAAGAATTACGTGCTAGTCTGCAAATATAGAGAAGTGCTTGGTAGAGTGCATACAGTTCTGCCGTGTATACGGACGAGAGTTTGTGAAGTCGAAACTCACACGCACCTCTTGCCGATATATAAGCACATGCAACCCTGTCGCTGCTCTTTGAACCGTCGGTGTAAATGCGAATCCATTGCCGATAGTTGGCAATGATTCGAGCAAACTCACGTTGGAACAGAATGGGTGGAGTAGCGGATCGATCCAGCTTTGAAAGCGCATAGTTGGTATTCGGACGGGAGAATGTCCAAGGTGGAAAAGGGCTGAAAAAAGTGTCTGGGGTTGAAGGAAGTTCAAAATTAACTTCTCTAAAAGTATTGCGAGATCTGATAGAAAAGGAACCCACCGAACGAGCTCTTCTGTCATAAATCTCCGCAAACTGTTGACCAAAGACAGTGTCAAAAACCAGGTGATATGGTTTCGACTTCATGGCTGCCGTGTAGTTCATGGTCAAAAGCCTGCGACGATCATACAGAGAAGGCTCGCCAGCTTCGCACAATAAACTTGGTATTGGGCTGGTACGAAAAGCACCAGTAGCAAGACGAATACCAGTATGGTGTATCGTATCAATGGTTTTGATAACGGATGGCCTGGCAGACGCGTAAGCGATACAGCCATAGTCCAGCTTGGAGCGTATCAAAGCCCGATACAGGCGCAGCATAGAAATTCTATCGGCACCCCACGATTTGGAAGAAAGAACTCGCAATAGATTTAGAGAAAGCCGACATTTTGCCTTCAAAGCCACAAGATGGGCACGCCAGTTAAGCTTCTTGTCAAATAGAAGACCAAGAAAACGGGCAGTTTCCACAAATGGAAGATCAGTACCGTTGAGAGAGAGAACAGGATCTAAGTGAAGGTGACGGCGTTGACAGAAGTGAATGCACTCTGTCTTGGCCGCAGAAAATACGAAACCTTGCTCAGTAGCCCAGGTATGAAGACGATTGATTGTTAACTGCAGCTGACGCTCTATGGAAGCCATATTGCGAGAACTGCAGAAAATTGCCAAGTCGTCCACGTACAAGGAACCCAGCACAGGTGAACGAATACACTGTGCAACATCGTTGATGGCCACAGCAAACAACGTGACACTCAGAATAGACCCTTGCGGTACTCCGTTTTCTTGAGTAAAAATGTTGGAGAGGTCATTTCCCACACGAACTTGAAACTTCCTTAAGAAAAGAAAGCTTTCAAGAAATATGGGAAGATTACCTCTTAAGCCCCAGGAGTGTAAGGTGCGCATAATACCAAAACGCCAAGTGGTATCATAGGCCCGGGAAATATCAAAAAACACAGCCACCATATGTTGCTTGTTGAGAAAAGCATCCCGGATGGTTGATTCAAGTCTTATCAGGTGGTCTGCAGTGGAACGGAAACGGCGGAAGCCGCACTGGATGTTATCCAACAGGTTGTTTGATTCCAGGAACCAAACAAGACGCCTGTTGATCATGCGTTCCATGAGCTTGCAGACACAACTGGTAAGCGAGACTGGGCGATAGCTAGATGGCAGTGTTTTGTCTTTTCCAGGCTTTGGGATTGGTACAATAATCGCATCACGCCATGGTGTTGGGCAGATACCGGAAAACCAAATGCGATTATACATTTGTAAAAGAAATGTTTTTCCAGCAGGATTCAAATGGCGAAGCATCTGGTAGTGAATAGAATCAGGTCCAGGAGCGCTGTCGTGAGAATCTGAAATCGCACTTTCAAGTTCATCCACGCTGAAAGAAAGATTGTATATTTCATCGCCCGGCGAAAAGAAATTGAGACATTGACGTTCCAAGATTGATTTTCGAGCGAGGAACTCAGCTGGATAGTGATTGGAACTTGAAGTATCCGCGAAAGTGGATGCTATAATATTAGCAACATCAGACCGACAGGTAATGACATTGCCATTGATTTTTAGGCCAGAAACAGTGCTAGATTTTGAGCGGCCAGATATCTTTCTGACCTTCTCCCATACCTTTGAAACTGGAGTGGAGGTTGTAATGGAAGAAATGTATTTCTGCCATGACGCTTTCTTACTCTTCCGAACAATTTTTCTAGCTTTTGCCTTAGCTTGGAAGTAATGGATCATATTCTCGGTGGTTGGAAATCGCCTGAAATGGCGAAAAATACGTCGTTTTTCTCGGATAGCAATCTTGCACTCATCGTTCCACCAGGGAACGGGTATTCTATTAGAATGAACAGGTGTTAGAGGAATACTCTCCTGTGCAGCAGACTTGATTGCATCCGTGAAATACCGAACATGGTCGTCCACGTCAACGAAATCATTTTCACCAAATACGGCCAACTCCGAGAACAGATTCCAATCTGCTCGCTTTAAAGCCCATTTCGGACAACGAGCATCAGAATCTGAGCTCTGCAAAACTTTCAGAATGATCGGAAAGTGGTCACTTTGATGCAAGTCTGAGTGCACATGCCACTCAAACAATGGAACTATTGCTGCAGAACAGATCGTTAGATCAATCGCAGAGAAAGATCTCCACGCGGCAGAAAAATGTGTCATGCTACCATCATTTAAGATGACATGTGTACTTGCGGTGAATAGATGTTCCAAACGTCTACCGCGTTGATTAATCGTACTTGATCCCCATTCAGGATTATGAGCGTTGAAATCGCCCATAAGAATGAATGGAGCAGGCAATTGATCAATTAAATCAACGATATCACGCATATCGACATTGTCGTTTGGAGGAAGATACATAGAACATAAAGTGACCAGAAAAGGAATAGCAACACGGACAGCTACAGCTTGTAATTCAGAATTCAAAGCAATCTCCTCACAATACAAATCTTCGCGAACCAGAATCGCTACTCCACCACGAGCTTGGCCATCAGTAGGCACATCAGTACGAAATACTGAGAAGCCTCGTAATGAAACAGCTCTGGTGTCTCGAAAATGTGTTTCTTGTAAGCATATGCAAGAGGGAGTCTGCTCGGCATTGAGAACTTTAAATTCTTCGAAATGGCTGTAGAAACCATTACAATTCCACTGTAGTATGGAAGGCATTATTTGGGTGTGGAAGATTTATCTCGCTCTGGCCTAGAAAGTTTAATGCTTGTGACTTCCATAGGAGAAGAGGATCTCGAAGATTGAGATCCTTTACTCGGAGAAAATTTGGAGATGGAAGAACTTGAAACACTTGATGTTTCTCGTACCTCCATTGTTTTTTTATTAGAAAAAATTTTCGGCGAAGTAGAAGGACTTGCCTTTAAATGGGAAATTTTGATCTTTGGCTTGGCGTTAATTTTTGTTTTATTTACACTTAAATTTTTGGTACCTTGATTCGAAATAGGTTTTAGATTTGAAGTTACACTGGACTTAGGAACATTAGTTTTAACAGGAGTTAAATTTGGAAGAGTTGTAGCAATATTAAGGGAAGGAACGGTATCCGTTTGAATTGCAATAGATTTTTTAATGACGGGTGTGGCAGCAATTGAAGCGAAAGAACGGCTAAAAACAGGACTAGTCTGAGATTTGATCTTCTTGCGGGCATCAAAATAAGAAAGCTTGTCGATAATTTTAATCTCAATGATCTTCTTCTCTTCCTGATTGCGTGGACAATCAGAAAAAAAGGAAGGATGATTGCCAGAACAATTAACGCAGCGGACCGAACCCTTACATTCCTCGCCCAAATGTTCCCGCTCACTGCACCGTGGACACACAGCCTGTGCGTCACAACGAGATGCAGTGTGCCCGAACTTCTGGCACTTAAAACAACGCATTGGTCGAGGAAAGTATGGTCTCACAGAACAACTGTGAAATCCAACCTTAATCTTCTCTGGAAGTTTGTCCAGCGCGAAAGTTAATACGACAGATGTGGTATTCTTTACTTCACCGTTTTTCTTTGTAGTAAGCCGTCGACACGTTATAACTCCTTGACTCGCAAGTTCTCGCGTACACTCATCCATCTCAACAAATAACAGGTCGTAACAGGATATTACGCCCTGGCATGTGTTGAGGGACTTGTGCGCCTCCACTACAATTGGCATTCCAAATAAAACAGTCGCTTTCAGTAACGATTTTGTTTGCAACGAATTTGCAGTTTCGACCAAAAGAGTACCATCGCGTAACCGTTTGGTGGATTTGGGTTCTCCACCAGCCAGCTCGTTCAGGCTCCTTGCCAAACCAAAACATGACACTTCGGAAATGGATTTACCATCTTCCGTTCTCTTTATAATAAGAAATTTGGGCGAAAACTTATTTTCGCCCTTCTGAAAATTTTCTCCCTCGTCCGATAACGGACGAGATCTTTTTGGGGGAGGGGCCCCCGGGGTTTTTTGTTTATTTGCCATTAACAAATAGAATAAATTCATCTCCTGGTCTCCCCACCCACCACGGAGCCACAATTTGGGACGTCACACCACAAACTGGTGTGATCGCCAGGGCTAACCAGGAGATATAGTCCCCCTCACCTGGCAATAAGCTTGAGACCGCTGCGAGCCACTCTCTCCAACGTCCGAAAACTTACCCCCAGGGTCGTGGGACTCACCTTACCGGCACAGAACGTAACGGCAAGCCGATTGGTCAGATAGGGTTAGTATCTGACCGCCCGTTTCGCAAGAATCCGAAGCCAAAGAGGTGTGTTGCGTTTAAGCTCAACCACCAGGATCATCTTCTCCTTCCTTACGGGTCTCCACGCACGGCAAACACGCGGGTGAGCAAAATAATAAGAAAGCAAAGGCCGCAGAAGATTGGCCCACTAATCTTCTGGTAAAAGTTCAGATGGAACAGTGTGTTTTTTACGAGGTACCTTCCTCGCCCATTGGTCGCCTCTTACGACCAGCAGAGGTGCTGCGGGTGAATTCTAACCCCCACCCGCAGGGGGCGGATACCCTGCTATCCTCTCGTCCTTTCTGTTACATATTTATTTATTATGTTAGTTTTTATATTTGCAACCATTGTATTTAAGTTCTAAGAAAACTTTGTTAAATGTATTTCACTTAATTTGACTTTCGCCGATGACACAAACGATCCACCATAAAATTAACTCCAAGATATTTCGAATCATAATACGCTCAAATAAACATCAATTTGCCGACGATGTGCTATTATTTCCAAATAAAAGTCAAAGGCGCGGAAACATAATAAAAATAATAAAAAAATAATATTTAAAAATTGTAGCTTTGGAGAAAACCAAAGCATTTCATAAACTATAGTTATATTCTCGATACTGAACAGTTCAGGCTTCGTTTGAATAAATTATATTAAATGTGTTATTTTGTGTTTGGCGAATCGTTTTGATTTCACCAAAATCCCAACACAAATTCGTGTGTATCCATCCAGCGATCACAACACATATAACACTGTAATCCTACAGAATCTATAGATACTATGCTGATTAAAGAATACTGTTTTACATTTGTTTTATTTATTGATAATTGCTGCGTAGTTTAATTAGCGAAGACAGTCCTTCCATCATCAACATCAGTGCGGGTTAAATCTGAAAGAAAAAATAAAATTATCAGCTTTATTTAATATGCCATGCATATTTAAATGTTCTTTAAGGGCCGGCGCCACCAAAACGGCATTTTCATTGTTTGCTGGAATGTGTAATTACTAATTTGGATCACATGGAGACATACTTTTTATTTGTAGTTGTTACATAATTCTACTGAATTTAAGAGTAAGTTACATTTTTGAACTTTTCCTATACAAAAACATGTTAATTATAGTTTCAACTGCTACTAAAAGAGCGCGGTGCATGTCATGATTTGTAACGTGCAATTTTCATGTATCTCTACAGTAGGGGGATGCGAAGTCACGTATCCCTACTTCAAATTCTACAAATCAGCAGTATCTTGTATAGATATTTTCTTTCGCCTCTTTTATATTTTTATAATAATATGACTCAAAAAAAAAACTGCTTCAATTGATTTGTAAATTCAATTAAAACGATTTTAATTGAAGGTACGGTCTGGAATTTTCTATTATTAGCATTTTGAAATTTTCTAGTGATGGAAAGTATGATTGCGAGATTGAAAGATGAGTGTCTGCTGGCTGTAAGATTTTAGGTGCTTAGGATTGTTTGCGAGAAATTTTAATATTTCTATGGATGCAAGATTATGCGTGTACAATGGTGTATTTGTGCCGTCCTTGATGATATGGCCATATCGAAAAAATGCCGAATGAAAAATTAGCAAAAAAGATTTATGTGGGAGGGATGCATGCTGTGAGAATGCGATGCCATCCTCGGAGTAAATGGATAAACATAAGTGAGAATGAGCTGCGTGAGAGAAAAGTTGCGAGCAAGCGGAATATAAGAGCATGTATGAATAAGTTAATCAGTTTGAATGAAGCGAAAGAAGTGTGTAAGGATAAAGTTGAATGGCGAAAGTTTGTAAAGAATGTAAAGGGTTTTCTGCCACTCCATTTGTTGGAATTAGGCATGATGTTATGTATGTATGAACATTTTAATATTTCATTATATTTTAAATGAAATTTGAATAGATTTATGTATAGTAGACCGATTACGTTGTCCATTTTAAATTCAGTACTATTTAGTGGTAAATATGGAATATATCTTTGGAAATGATGGTACAGAGATCAGTTTTTATTTTTTAAAATATTTTATTTTTTAGTGCATTTCAATCCTTTTGAAATTCTTCTTAAAATTATTTTGGGTAACATAGTTATGAAAAAAAAAATTTATTAATTTGGACTTCATTTCTGTCGCGCAAAACGTGATAAATTACAAACACCCCAAAAATAATAGGAAACCAATAAAAGTTCTGGAAATAATCTTTTGCCAATGTTTGGGATTTCTAAGAAAATAGTGTCGTCGCACGGGTAGTTACTTATATAGCTTATTCTAGGGTTATGTTGATGAGTGGGGAAATACTAATATCAAACTGTTCATTATATATGTTTTTCTGATCTCTAAGTTTTCAAAGAGATTAAGTCTTAATCCTGTTTCGGCCAGGTGTAAAATTTCAAAATTGCCGTCATATTGGTGCATGTTCTCTAGACAATGTGTGGTAAATCCTGTACTGTTATTTTGTGTTTTGATGGCATATCTATGTTCGTTAATCCGAGTTTTAAAATTTCTTCCGCTTTGTCCAATGTAAATCGCGTCACATTTATTGCAGTTTAGTGAGTTTATTTATTTTAGTTTTAGTTTATTTTTTGGTTTATTATTTTATTATATATATATTATTTACGGCCATACCAACATCCAAATTAAAGACCATGCTAACAGACCATATAAACAATATAAACCTCATAATCAATTTATGCTTAAACCAAAACTATTTTAAATTCAACAATAAGTTCTACAAACAAAGTAATGGCCTCCCAATGGGGTCGCCACTATCCCCATTGTTTGCTGAATTCTTCATGCATAATTTTGAACAAATAATTATAGAGACAGTGAACCCTTTTTCGAATATGATTACGTTTTGGAAACGGTATGTAGATGCCATACTCTGCATACGGTCAGGGCCAGACAGACAACTCAACAAATTTCTTCAATTTTTAAACAATACTAATAAAGATATAACATTCACAATAGAAAAGGAAAATAAAAAATCAATTAACTTCTTCCAAGGATTTAACTAACACAAATACAAACAACAAGTTAGAATACCAAATATACAGAAAGCAAACATTTACGGATACCATTATTCCAAAAACTTCGAACCAATCCAAAAAAATCAAAACGTCAACATTCCACAGCTTGATACATAGTACATTAAATTATTTGTTATTTCCTTTATAGCACTATTTATAAAGTAAATAACAAATAATTTAATGTATTTAATTTATGTTTCGTTGTATTTAAGCTCAATTTTGTTTCATAGCTTACTGAAAAATAACTATAAAAATAAAATTTATTTAACTTTCAATCGCATTTTTTTCAATATTTTACTTATGTAAGGGTATAAAACGAATACATAATGGAATTCAGAAAAAAAACTCTATCGAATGGGCCTAAAAAATATAAAGCATCTCATTTGAAAAAATATAACTTTGTATTGTTGCTTGAGAAACCACTGGTTTAAAAAAATATTTTCTTTCATAATTGGATGTCCCCCTTGGTCCTACAAATGATTGTCTTATACTATTTTATTGTATCTTTGATGTCATAGAAGTTATTCGAGGTAGCTCGTTTCGCTGTTACACCCAGTATATTTACAAGTAATATGCGTAACTCTACTCTTCATATATGCGTAAATTCAACTCAATTTTAAGAAACTGCATATTTAATTCTTGAATATAAATATTAAGCGTCTATATACTGTGTATTATTCCTAAATAAGCTTTGTATTAGTGCTATAGCTACTGTATCCTTGTGGATTGACAGCCAAACACTTGACTTAATTTATTACTGACGCTACCCTTAGAAAAACATCTGCATCGCATTATGCTGCCCAAGCTATGATTTTAGCTTCATTCTTTGTTTGCAAGTCAAACCAAAAACACATCATTCAGATTATTTCTAATTACTGTATTTGTGTATTTTGTGTTGCATTAATTCAATTATTAATTATTATTATTTTGTAGACAAGTGTATTTTTAATTGTAAGTAATAGATTTATATCACAAACAACAAACAGTATGCATAACAAATTATAGAGTCTCCAACATTTACTGTCCGGCAATGTCGATGGCAGAGAATTATTGCGAAAAGAGAAACCCTTCAACACAAACTGCCGTCAAAAAATAGTTAAAATAATAATAGATGTTTTACTTCATCGTAGTAATACAAATGGCCGGTAAGTTGATTTTATTTAATGTTATTTTATTTTAAAGTATGAAATATATTTCAGTTTATCGACGGACATATTTCTAAGAGCGAGTAAGGAGATTGCATACCTACATATTTCCAACTGAAAATGCAAATACATATTTTATTCCATATAAGCCAAAAACTGGAAGCAGTCCCAAATTATTATCTAAAGAAATCACATCAAGACGAGAATAATGAAACCCCTATGAACGGTACCAAATATTAATTTTATGATGATAAGTTTGATTCACGAACATTTCTAAAATACATACATATTTAATTTTACAGAATTAATTGAAGACGAAACCGAAATAAATAAATTAATATCGTTTTTCGAACATTCAATTGAGCCACCGGATAAGATTGAGGGCGCGTTTGAAAAGACCTTCCTCAAACGGCAAATATTATTGGAAATGTTCGATTCACATGAATAGACAAAAAAAAGTGTACACGTGACAAAAGACGCAGGGTTCAAAAATGTTCGCGTTCAACGCTGAGACATGTTAACCTTATTTTCAAATTTAAAATGCATATCATGTTAAATGCGTCTCTGCACATGCGCAATGCGCTGCGTTTTTTCGGTTTCGTTGGATTTTTACATTTTCTACAACGAAGTTTGCATTATAAATTTATTAGTACTCTGTATCCAATTATATTAACAGTTACTACACTTATATTTACTGTTAATATTCAAATATATTAACAACTACTTCCTTCTTATTAATCACTAATACATGAGTAATATGATTCTAGATATATAGAATATTAAATCTAAGTATGTGAACAGCAGTGATGAGAATGCAGTATTATTAACATATTGCTAATGTTAATATATAATATATTAAGTAATCTTAATATATGGAGATATTAACCCTTAAGAACGTGCAAAGCTGTCTCTTTTTTTGGTATATTTTATATTAGTAGTTAATACATTTATATTAACTACAGACATACATTTCTCTGTGTGTTATCAAGATAAATTAATTCCAAACATACCACCGCGGAGTGTAATTGTTATGGCCAATGCGTCATATCACTCGCGACGGAGCATTAAAGTGCCAAGTACTTGTAGTAAAAAGTCAGAAATAATAGATTATTTATATGAACAGGATTTGAATTTTGAAGCAAGTTATACAATGGCTCAATTATTGGAAGTGATGAAGACTAAAACGAAAATGAAGAAATATGTGTGTGATGCTATAGGTGAAAAGTTTGGGCACACTATTTTACGTTTGCCGCCATTTTATTATATATTTAATCCAATCGAATTAATGTGGGGACAAATATAAGCAAACATTAGAAGAAAGAATAGCTCACCGACAAATTGTCCAAATGTAATTTTATTAATTAATCAATGTTAGTTAATAATATTGCAAATGAATTCATTATTAATGTTAACGAAAGTAGTTCTAGTGATGGCGATTTAAATGTAAGTAGTGATATCGATGTAATAGAAGTAGTGTTTTAGTTTGGTGTATATGTTATGAGAACTTTGTGATGTTACCAAATATTATCTATCTAGATTTAAAGATGTTTGTATGCATATCATTACTTTTAATTTTGATTTACTTGTATTTCTGTATGAACATATTATTATATGTGTCAGAAGGAACAGGCAGATTTTTAAAATTAAAACTCGGTAATGGACCAATACTGAATAATCTTTATTACATGTACTACGTATGGTCACATTCGTGGTTCATGTCAGTGTATTGTGTTGGAAATTATATTTTTAAAATAGATATTCCTTACAAATATCTTTACTTGTATATTCAAACAAGTCCTAAGTAAACGAAAGAAGGGTAGAGTACAGGTATTAGGACTCGCTTGAAAATCAATTCTTGTTTCAAGTGGCAAAAAATAGTACTAACACTTCATGGGCGTTCACTACACTGCAGAACGGGGGGCAAATCTTAATTGTGATGCTTTACTATTATAATTTATTATATCATAATGTAAATAAAATATAACCGATGAACATGTAAATAAAATATAAATAAATATGTAAAAAAATACAGGTGTTTTATTTTGTATAAGAAAAGAACTAGTTGCAATTGTTTTATAAAATCAAAATGTCGCTTAAGGGGGATTTCCGGTTCAATTGACCTAAACTTTGGATTTTTTTTCCAGGAAACTGGTAAGAGTTAGAGACCTGGGTTTTTTGTCAAATCTTTATTCATTCTTGCTCTACAACTGGGATTTTTTTCAAGTCCAAAAATACAAAATGGCGTCCAATATGGTGGCTGCCCGGCGGGTACTTCCCAAAACTGCGAGCAGCCTAGAGGTCGCAAATCGTCACCTAGAAAGAAAATCGGCTCAGTTTCTGGAGAAGTATAGTTCAGAAAATGGAATGAACTAGAATCTTTGAAAAATCTCAAAATTTGACAAAATGGCAGGCATTTGAAAAAAAGTCGTTTTTTTCGGTCGATTTTTTGACTTTGACAGGCTGTGAAAAATCGAAAATTGCACATTTCTCCTTGAGTCTAGTTCATTCCATGAAGAAAAGTGTTTTCAATAAGGGAAGCAAAGAACGAAGTCAATTGGTTGAACCGTTCAAAAGCTAGAATGCTCGCAGTTTTAAAAATTGTAGTTTCGAGAAAAACGCGTTTTAAGTTTGCGAAACATTTTTTCTGTGTAATTCAAAGTATTCGGCGGAAAATTCGCAAACAATAGTCAATATCTAGGTTTTCCGGGTCGCTGAATACGAAACTGAGGTCAAATTTGAAAAATTAAAAATGGCAGATCCAATATGGCGGACCAAAAAACTCATACTCATCAAAATTTATGAAATTCGAGATTCAAGGGTTTTTGGGGTCGCTGAATACGAAACTGTGGTCAGATTTGGAATTGTTAACTTACTTTTAATCAGCAATTCCAGCGCCATAAAAGATTACTTCATCCTCGTAATTCTCCATTTCCGCATTGCGCTGACTGGCGGTGATGGCTGCTCTCGCACCGCTACTAATTCGTCGAATATTAAATCGAAATATCCTTTTACCCACATATTCTAGACAAGTTTAGCTTTGATTTTATGCAAAAAAAAAACAATCGATTTTTTGTAAATATTGAACTGGAAATCCACCTTAACGTTATGCGTATCGCTGAAATTTGCAAAAATAAGGATTTGCTATTAAAAAAATTGCAAGAATGGCACCTAATTCCTACTGATGGTTACTTGTGCCCTAAGTGCAATACCGAATTAAGATTAATTAGTGATTCTTCGCGAAGTGACGGGTGGCGTTGGAGATGCCCCGGAAAGGGATCCCAACGCAAACAAAAAGTGCGGAAGTGCCTATGCACTGCAGAATTCCGGAAGGGCACGTTCTTTGCCCGGTCTAAGCTGCCCATATTCAAAATATTAGCCTTTGTGAATCTTTGGGTAGCTAACTTACTTTGTTGTTCATCAAAGAACAACTGGAAATAAACAACAATACGGCGGTAGATTGGGCCTCTTTTTGCCGTGAAGTGATTTTTCACCACTTTATTGTAAATAAAGAAAAAATAGGTGGTGTAGGTAAAGTGGTTGAAATTGACGAGTCCAAGTTTGGCAAAAGAAAATACCATATAGGACATCGAGTGGACGGACAATGGGTTTTTGGAGGGTATGAAAGAGGAACCGGTCGGGTTTTTATGCTCGCTGTCGAGGATCGGTAAGACTATATATGAAAAAATTTGCGTAAAACAACGAACCACAATATGATCAGTAAAATATCAATTTGAATTCATATTACTAGGAAACAAGATACACTGCATCCTATTATAAAGGAGTGGATTCACCCAAGGACAACGATCATATCAGATTATTGGAAGTCATACGACTGTCTTGGGCAGGCAGGCTATGAACACCTGAAAGTGAACCATTCAATTGGATTTAAGGACCATGAGACAGAAGCCCACACAAATGGCGTGCTGCAAAAGCTATAGGTCCACCGGCTGGGCGAAAAAAGGACAACATTCCAGGAAATTTAGCGCGTTACATGTTCAACAAGCGTTGTAACGAGTTAAATCTTAACCGGACGGTTCAATTTTTTTGGCAAGTCGGACAACTTTATAAAATAAATAACTAAATAACTAAATAACTAAATAACTAAATAACTAAATAACTAAATAACTAAATAAATAAATAACTAAATAACTAAATAACTAAATAACTAAATAACTAAATAACTAAATAACTAAATAACTAAATAACTAAATAACTAAATAACTAAATAACTAAATAACTAAATAACTAAATAACTAAATAACTAAATAACTAAATAACTAAATAACTAAATAACTAAATAACTAAATAACTAAATAACTAAATAACTAAATAACTAAATAACTAAATAACTAAATAACTAAATAACTAAATAACTAAATAACTAAATAACTAAATAACTAAATAACTAAATAACTAAATAACTAAATAACTAAATAACTAAATAACTAAATAACTAAATAACTAAATAACTAAATAACTAAATAACTAAATAACTAAATAACTAAATAACTAAATAACTAAATAACTAAATAACTAAATAACTAAATAACTAAATAACTAAATAACTAAATAACTAAATAACTAAATAACTAAATAACTAAATAACTAAATAACTAAATAAATAAATAACTAAATAACTAAATAACTAAATAACTAAATAACTAAATAACTAAATAACTAAATAACTAAATAACTAAATAACTAAATAACTAAATAACTAAATAACTAAATAACTAAATAACTAAATAACTAAATAACTAAATAACTAAATAACTAAATAACTAAATAACTAGCAAAGCGAGAGTCAACCAATACCCGAAGAAGATGACGGGGAGGATATAGAATAGTCTTGCAGGTATGTCAATATTATATTAAAAGCTCCAGTATATGTATTTGTATGAGGGGAGGAGGCGAATCTTCCCTGTTATATTTAATTTGTTGTGGTGTGAATTGCAAAGTGTGATTCACCATGAAAGTGACCAAAATTCAAAGACTGTTTATCATCAATTAGGGTAGGGTTCAGGTGTGGTAGTAAGTTTTTTAAAAATTACAGGAAACAGTTGTGGTGTGAATTGCAAAGTGAAATTCATCAATAAAATGACCAAAATTAAGAATGTTTTTCAAAAAATATATCAGGAAAGTACTGCCCCCTTGAAATGTAACATAGTGGCCGCCTATGAAGGTTAAAATTCAAGCATGCCAATGTTAATTGCCAAACTAAATAATGGCGCACCATAATAACATGACAGTTCTATAAATTTTACACGTTTTTTGCATAAAATGTTGTTTCTTCACTATAAAAATACATAAAAATGTGCTTCCGCGGCCTAATATTAAGTTTTTGAGAGGTATATAATGGTGATTTTGCAATGTTTTTAAAATTTACTCCATTTTCAGCCAATCTCACTATCCGTAACCCGTCCCGAAAGAATATCATATACATTAAAAAACTTATTATTTTGTATAGTTTTACGAACTTATTTAGAAGCCAAACAATTTTAAGTTGGTAATTATTAAATCTGTATTTTGAATGTAGTATAATCTAACTATATGCTAATTTACTAATATAGCCATTAAGGACGAATGTCGCTTACCTCAGTGTATAAGTCTATAATGTTTTTCACTAATTATATTGCAGACATCCGTTCTACGTTCTTCGAAATAGATGTTTACATAGAAAATTGTATTTGACAATGATATTATAACCATTTTGTTCACACTTAACAGGTTCATTGGTACGCTGCACCACGTGGTTTATTTACATCAGACACTCTGATTTAAACACATCCATTATTACACGATCTTTACTTGAACACTTGTTTATAACAATCACAGCATTATTGACTTATTAATACCAGAATGTAAATCATAAATAGATAGACCGCATTCCATCACACTCCAACAAACCTTCGGGCAGCTCACAGCTGACTGCAAACAAGAAGCCTACGCGACTGTGGAGTGCCATAGGCTGCGCAACGCATCGTAGTAGAGGAGGACTGTCCAATCTGCCATGTTCTATTTGATTTAACTTGGTGTTGCACATTTACAGGGTTGTCCAAGAATCGTTGAAGTTAGTTTTGCATTTTAAACAAAAGTCCTTGCAAAGTAATTCTACAATTTCAACACAATTATGAAATGTAATACCTGACAACTATTTATATGCCAAGTTCTAAGGTGACAGAATTTCGAGGCGGACGGTCTGCCCAATATTTATTTTTAAAAATGTATATTTACATGTACCACTTCTATTAAATAATAAAATATAAAATTAGCAATAATTAGAATCGTCCTCTCAGTTGTTGTAAGTTTATTGGTGAACATGGAATAAATTAATGTTATTTATACCTACAAAAATAATATTCTTTATTTAAAATCATCTGTAGTGACTTGCACTGAACTTTCTTATACGCATTGGTTAAATCAAACCATGTTTTTCTAATTTATGATATTTGGCTATAATGTCGAATATAGGAGTAGCTGAAAACTCAATTAAATCTGAAAATAATGTTATAATAATGTTTTGTCTTTCTTAAAAACATTGAAATTATCTTTGCTAATAACATCAAATTATATCATGCTAATTTATTCTACAATATTAGCTAGTATTAGAATTAAATAACTCGTTAGTATAATGTTTATGTATTTGTCCGCAGAATAGTTTCCGTTTATAGAAAACATTCTATATTTATATATCTGCTGATGCTAAATTGTTACGTTTTTTGTCTATTGATTTATAATCGAAATTAACGTGTAGCTGTGGACCATGAATAAAATCATAAATAATGTTAAAAATAGTTATATAATTGAATTAATAAATACATGTTTACGTAGGTAAATTAGGTTTGTTTTGTAAACGAAAATTAGCGCCGATCAGTTTAAATATGGTGCATCCAAGTATCATCCGAAAAAGAGCTTGTTTAAAGTTGTTATTCGCCGTATGTACACCAGTGTTCATATAGAAAGTCACACCAGAAAATAAGCCTTGGGCGCTGCAACCAACATTACATCTTTTTCGACAGCTACCAGACCTACGTGATTAGCAAAGGATAGAAGATGAGGAGTGACAGAGATAGATAGAATGTAAATGTTTTTCAGCTGCGCAACTCTGTGTCACTATGTTTTCTATATTTTTTAAACGTTTTGAATAGGTGTTTGGGAAAATATTCACACACACGCCCACACTTTACAATTTCGAGATCGAATTTCTTTATGATTACAATACTTACTTATAATATGTATGTATATAAGAAAGTAATAATTAGGAACCTGTTATGGTTATTGATTTTTTTTTTTTTTTATAAATCATGACAAAAAAACAGAAAAGATTCAAATAATTAGGAGTTTGACATTTAATATGTTGATATCAAATGTCTAATTTCAAATTATTCGATTTTTTTAACTTTTATAATAATAATAGTAAGTATTGTAATCGCGAAATATGTCTTTTAATCTTCTCTGTATTGAATCTGAGTATTTGACATTTAATACCTACTTATTTTACATAAATGTTTCTATAATAGATAGATGTGAACTGTCGAAGAATAAAATACGCAAAATTGATTGAGGAGTAATATAAAAAAGGTGCAATTATCTTATCTGGACTTTTAGATTTAAAAAGCTGGCATGTCTGTCACTGAACTTTCTTATACGCATTTAATTAGATCATTAGAATTCAAATATTTTAAAATTTTATAAATTCTAACGATCCACCTAAATTGCGTATATATATATATATATATATATATATATATAAATAAATATATATATATAAATAAATATATATATATATATATATATATATATATATATATATATATGTATATATATATATATATATATATATATATATATATATATATATATATATATATATATATATATATATATATATATATATATATATATATATATATATATACTTAATAACATGGTGGGGGTACAGAATAATATATATCTTGGAAATTCTTATTGGAAATTAAAAAGAAGCAAATAAATCATAATTTCTTTAGTGTAAATTTTAGAAGGTTCAATTATCTTATCTGGTCTTTTAGATTTAAAAAGCTGCCATGTCTGTCACTGAACTTTCTTATGCGCATTTAATTAGATCATTAGAACTCAAAATATATAAAATTTTAAAAATTCTAACGATCCAACCAAAATGCGTATACGAAAGTATATTAACACACTTATTCCCAGACATCTTATATTAATTTTTAAAAAATTTGGAAAAGTCCGCAATTGTATACAAATGAAACATTCAGCAACAATACACGAACTATTCAATATGAGATCAGATAGATAAAACGGAAACTATGACTCACTAAAACCGATAACGCGCTAGACTGTTAGAATAAGTGCCACTACACTTTGTATCTGGATATCAGAAGGGCTGAAGCAAGTGTTATTCATTTATTTTTATCTTCAATTATTAGTGAATAATTCTTACAATGCCAAAGATATCTATGGAAAAACGTGGGCGTATCATTGCTTTGTGGCAAGCAAATTGGAACAAGACTGAAATAGCAAGATTTCTTAATATTGATGTAAGTTATTTTTAATATATTATACACAAAAGTAAAACAACTACATATTTTAATTAATTTAATACTTTTGTTTGTGGGCATTTGGTGAAACATTTTCAATATTATATAATTAATGTGGAATCAATTATTTTATTATTGTTTTTGTGAATATAAAATCTAAATATAATGATCCTAGTTGTTTATAGTTACTTATTTTGCATTTTTTAAATCTATTAGAGAAGAAGTGTTATAAGGTGGGTTCGAAGATTTCAAACGGGAGGAATACGACATTTGCAAAGCAAAGCAATTCCTGGAAGACCACGAACAATTACCGAAGAACAGTCAATTCGTCTTGAAAATGCCGTGCAGGACCAACCTTTTATCTCGTCAAGAGATTTGAAATTAGCATTGAATCTGGATTGCAGTCCATTAACTGTCAGAAGACGACTTCATGATATTAATCTGCATTGCAGAAGACCTGCAGTCAAAATAGAAATCAAACCAAGGCATGCGGAAGAAAGATTTAGATTTTGTCAGGCAAATGCTAATTTTGATTGGTCAAATGCAATTTTCTCGGATGAAAAAGTATTTTCTTCCGACGAAGACATCGCAAAACCGCTATGGAGACCAAACCATACTAGGATGTTTCCGGAACATGTGCGACAAAAACGGCGAAGTGGACGCATCAGTTGTGCTTACTGGGGATGGATGTGCGCTGCCGGACCTGGTGAACTAATTCAGGTGTCGAGCCGAATGAACTCCATGGAATACGTTGACATTCTGGAAAATGTATTTCTACCTTCGGTTAGACATTTTTTCCCCGAAGGGAGAATAACATTTGTCCAGGACAACTCGGCTGTGCATACATCAAGATTAGTGCGATCCTGGTTTGCAGAACATGAAGAAATTGATTTGGTTGCTTGGCCTGCTAAATCTCCAGACCTGAATCCAATTGAAAATATGTGGTCAGCTATGATTCAACGTTGGGAAGGTGGAGCAAGGACCAAACCAATTTTACACAGGCACGTAAACCAGGTGTGGGAGAGCTTTCGCGGAGACACTTATTGCGAAACTCTCGTGAACTCTATGCCACGGAGAATTCAAAGTGTCATAGATGCTAATGGGTATTGGACACGGTATTAGATACTTTATTTTATATATATATATATATATATATATATATATATATATATATATATATTTTACTTATACGTTCTACAATTACCAGTCGGGAAATTCAAACTGCTGTGCCTGGTGAAAAAAACAATCGGCTCGTTTCAGAGCCACCAAAAAAATTAACACAAAAGAAATTATGATTTATTTGCTTTTATTTAATTCGCAAGACCAATTTTCAAGATATATATTATGTACCCCACCACGATATTAAGTATATATATATATATATATATATATATATATATATATATATATATATATATATATATGTATATATATATATTTATTTATATATATATATATATATATATATATATATATATATATATATATTTTTTAAAGAAATTTGGAATAGTCCGCTATTGTATACGAATGAAACAATCAGCAACAATACACGAACTATTCAATATAAGAACAGATGGATGAAACGGAAACTATGACACTATTACAGATGGCATTTTCAATTTTTTATATATATATATATATATATATATATATATATATATATATATATATATAATTAAAATGCCATCTGTAATAGTGTCATAGTTTCCGTTTCATCCATCTGATCTTATATTGAATAGTTCGGGTATTGTTGCTGATTGTTTCATATGTATACAATATCGGACTATTCCAAATTTCTTTAAAATTAATATAAGATGCCTGGGCATAAGTGTGCTTATATACTTTAGTATACGCATTTTGGTTAAATCGTTAGAATTTATAAATTTTTAAAATATTTTGAATTCTAATGATCTAATTAAATGCGCATAAGAAAGTTCAGTGACAGACATGCCAGCTTTTTAAATCTAAAAGACCAGATAAGATAATTGCACCTTCTATTTTTTATGTTACTCCTCAATTAATTCTGCGGATTTTGTTCTTTGACGGTTCACATCTACCTATTATAGAAACATTTATGTGAAATAACAACCATTTCGAGGCTTAATACAACTATTCATGCTATATACTACAGACAAATATATTATACTGTTACATTAAGGGGATATGGAACTTACAAATTAAAAAAAAAATAACAATTTTTTTTTTTGATTGAACTTGTTAGAATAAGCCTTTAATAACATAAAAGGGTAATTTAAAAAAAAAAAATAGTGGGCATATATAGCAAGGCGCGTCAAGGTTGTTTTTTCAAAGGAATTAAGGGGTACTTTCACTTTTTTGAGCGAAAAACTAACAAGTTGCATAATTTTTTTCTAATTTAATTTATCTTAATAGAAATTAAAAATATTTAATAAATGATTTTGCCATCATTCAAGTAAATAAAAAATAAATTTGCATAATATTAAATTTTCAATGCTACAGAGGACGTTTAAGTGGAGGCTGCAAAATTTGCCCGATTTTCGGTAGACACCATAACTTCAGTTTAAATGTTCAGAAAAAAAAGTAATTTTAAAGAGAATACTTCTATCTTGCCCGTGAACTAGGATCTTTGTAAAAAAAAATTTTTTAAGAAAATGACGAGCATCTAAAAAAAGTTTTGAAAAATCATAATTTTTTTATACTTCAAACTATAAAAAATCTATAAAATTAAAAAAAAAAATGTCTAGTTAAATACAAATAAAAGATATGTGCAAAATTTCATTAAGATATGTCTTCGTTTTCATTTAAAAGCGAATCGCTGCAAATAATCATTTTTCAATATGTTTATATGTCTAAATATTAACTCCACACTTTATTCCTCGGCAGCATTTATTTATCATGTATGGAAAAAAATCGTAAAAAATATATTTGTATTGTTAATTTTGCACAATTTAGATCACTATATTTTGATATTATTTTCACAGCAATGGTAATAAAGAAAATGCTTCTTTATTAAGGGGGGCGAGTCATATAGACATAAAAAAAAGATTGTTTTTTATTAGCCGTATTGTTTCTAATACTATTAAAGAATATATATCCCGAGTTTTATTTAAAACTTCGTCATAGAACTCGGGATATAGCCCCTAAACCAAAAGGATGAACATATTCTAATAATAATAAAATATGAAATTTGTAGCTTTATTCAATTATTCAAAAAAAAAATTCCTAAAAATTTCTGTTTTTTTCGCGATCTATAGGACCCGCCCCCTTTAAGCTAAGTTTAGCATTATGTAAATATAATATATATTTGAAGCTTAAATAATATCGATAATTTTTCAATTTTTAATTTCGGAAGTTAAACATATTTGTTTTATACATCCCTCTCTCATTTATACTTGTCAAAAATCTATGACTCACTAAAACCGATAACGCGCCTGACTGTTAGAATAAGTACGTAGGTCTGGTAGCTATCGAAAAAGATGTGATGTTGGTTGCGGCGCCGAGGCGTAAACGGCTTGTGTGACTTTATATATGAACACCCGTGTACATATATGAATTTCTTCTGCCAAAACCTATGCTACTTAGTTTTAGAATATCTTCAAATACATATTAATGTGAAGTTTTGGCTTTTCGGTGTTTATATATATTTTTACTTTCTTATACGCATTGTAATCATGAAAAATTTCGATCTCGAGATTTTAACGGAGATATATCTTTTGGGTCTGACTATTTTTGAGATGACGTCTGTCTGTGTGTGTGTGTGTGTGTATGTGTGTGAGTCTGTCTGTGTGTATGTGTGCGCTCTACAGCCTAAACGGTAAAATATACAGTTATGTATCTTCAAACTTAAGATTTGTATGTGCCTGGCGAAAATCGTCTTATTTTTGAAAAGAATATTCCAACAGGAAGTGCATGTTTACTCTATGCAATTTTTTCATTTTCTGCTATAACTCAAAAACGGTAGTTTTTACAGCAAAATTTTGAGAATAAAAATAATAGATATTAATATTTCGCTTAACTTTTATCTGAAAATATTTTTCAAATAAGGTACTGGTTTGAAAAAAAGAGTGTTTTTTCAATATTCTGCTTTAACTCAAAAACGGTAGTGCTTACAGCAAAATTAGTAAGAGTAAAAATAAAAGATATTAATATTACGCATAACTTTTATTTGAAAAGTATTTAGAACCAAAATTAGGTCATTTTTATTATTGCATTCAATACTTCTCACGTCTAGTAGTGGAGGTTAACTCAATATACTTGACCTCCGCCAGTAGTTGATCTACTCGCCACGGCATTTCTGTCGCTGATCTACAGACAAGTATATACTGTCGTATAACGTTTAACCTTTAGTGCTACCTCTGCACTAAAAAAAATTTCAGTTTCCAGATAAGAAATCTGATCTTATGTTGAATGGTTCGTGTATTGTTGCTGATTGTTTTATTTGTATACAATTGCGGTTATATTTAGCGGACGATATTTTTGTTATGTTTATCAAAATTTCAAATTTCCTTAAAATTAATATAAGATATCTGAGCATATGTTGCGTGTGTTAATATACTTTCGTATATGCTAATATAATTTCGTACACTCATTTTGGACAGATAATTAGAATTTATAAAAAATTAAAAATTTTCAAATTTTTTTTTATTCTAACGAACTAATTAAAATATGTATAAGAAAGTTCAGTGACAGACACATCAGCTTTTTTAAGTAATGGAAACGACGGGTATATGTATAGGTCAACGTGCACATGCATATGTGGAGCAAGAAGATAGTCGCCGGATAAGCAAGGCTGAGCGCGACGCGCAGAACGCGACAAAGAAGGCTCCAGGATAAAGATGATGTTTTCGAATTGCAAATGGAAGTTGAGGGATCCTTTAATGGGCCTGGAATAGTTTCATATTAAGTTATTATCAATATTGATTAATTACGTTTTAATGTAATGCAAAACTTTAAACGCTTATATCTCGAAACTATGTTTTCAAATCGTATTCCCAAGATTTCTCAAGACATACTCAATCAATTTGCTTTTTTCTTTCTCTCTGCTGAAGCTTATTATATTTAGGAGGATTTTGTTTTCATTTCTAAGATATTGTATTTTTTGACTTGTAAAGACAAATTTTTTACCCCAAAATTGATGTTAAAAATGAAAAAGACCGCCATTTTGTTAATAATAAAAATTTTTAAAATCGGGCTCGACAAGGACTAGTTTTTATCTTCAAAATCAATAAAAACGTACGCTTGTGTGTTTCAACTCAATAACTGCCGTGATATCCTGGGGATACGGAATCAGGACATCAATTGAGTGTTTTTTTTTCTTGAAAAATTGTGATTTTTTCAAACGTGGCCTCATACCCCCATCCCCGCCCCATGCGTCGATAGGCGTGTTGTCCGGGAAGACCGGCCTCCGTCGCGGAAGTGATTAGGGCTGAGCATCGAATATGAAATCAAAAAACGACCAATTTCCTTAATAACGAAGATATTTCGCATAGAGTGATAGCACAGTTTTTCAAAATTCAAAAAATTGACAAAATGGCGGCACTTTGAAAAAAAGCATCATTTTTTGCGTCTGTTTTTCCCACTTCTTTGTGCGATAACTCGTGAACAAATTTTAAAAAAAAAATAGCCTATTACTCTACGCGGAGTTGTCCGAGGAGTAAGTCGGCCAAATTTCATGTCGATATCTATATTGGTTTGCCGGGAATCACTTCCGCGGTACGGAAAAACACTGTTTCGAGAAAAACGCGTTTAAAGATAAAAGTTTCAATATCATGATATTAAATCAGTTATTTCTGTCATAAGTGCATACTCACAGTTTCAAGATAGCAACTTGGGATTTTCACCACATATTCTTCACACATATAGCTTTCGAAAAATGCGATAAAAAAAAATTCGATATTTTGAAGCCGCCAAACCAGAATGGACCCTTAAGCATAGAAAAAACATCTGTAGTGTCATGCACTGAACTTTCTTATACGCATTTCGCTTGGATCTTATTTAGACTACTTTTCTAATTTATAATATTTTACTAACCTTTGGAACTCCTTTTCAAAAAATTATTTTTTAGAATAAATACTAAAAGTAAAACTCTAAAATATTTAAATTTTTCTGTCTTTCTATTTAACAATTGACAGGCACAGCTGATGCGATTTATGTGAAAATAATTATAATAATAACAAATTTCAATAACCATTTACTTATTTCCAGTACCTTTTTTGAAAAACTTTTCAAAAAAAGTTATTCGAAGTTTTAATGCCTTTAATTTTAATCTCAACAATTTTTCTGTAACTTCAACTATTTTTGAGTAATTACAGAAACCGCAAAAAATGACTAGAGTAAACAGGCACTTCAAAAATAGAAGGTTTTCTTGCCAGACTCATACAAATACTAAATTTAAAATTTTATAATTTTCCCTTCAGCCGTGTAGGCTGTAGAGCACTCACATATGCACACACAAAAATACACACATACACACTCACACACTCTTACACTCACACACTCACACACTCACACACTCACACGCTCACACACTCACACACTCTTACACTCACACACACACACACACAGAGATGGACGTCATTCCAAAAATAGTCGGAATCATTTCAGGAAAGGTTAAAACGTATATTTCCGTTAAAATCTCGAGATCGAAAATTTTCATGATTACAATACTTACTTATACTGCGTATAAGAAAGTTAAAAAACAAAATTTATTCGTAAAAATAGTATAATAATAAATATAGTGCGGTTGTTACTCTATTCGCTATTTTTGAAGAAGAGATTTGGCCAAAGTTATTTTTAAATTTGCACACGTAGGTGTGTTAAGAAAATGAATACCAAGGATACGATCAGAAACACATTCTGAAAGTAAATATATACTATATATATAATAAGTCATTCAAAAATATATAGTTATAGACCTTTATGAGATGAAAGGCTTTTTACTTTCTTATGCGTAGTATAAGTAAGTATTGTAATCATGAAAATTTTGATCGCGAGATTTTAACGGAAATATACGTTTTGACCTTCTCTTTATCGATTCCGACTATTTTTGGAATGACGTCCGTCTGTGTGTGTGTGTGTGTGTGTGTGTGCCTGTGTGTGTATATGTGAGCGCTCTTCAGCCCAAACGGTTAACAGGAAAAAAATAAAATTTTAATTGCAATTACTCAAAAATAGTTGAAGTTACAGAAAAATTGTTATAATAAAAATTATAGATATCAACATTTTGTACAACTTTTATTTGAAACTTTTTTCCCCAAACGGTACCGGAAACAAGAAAATGGCTCTTGAACTTTGTTCTTAATATATTTATTTTTACATAAATCGTATCATCTGCGTCAGTCAATTGTTTATCAAAACAAACATAATAGACTTAAATAATTTTAAGTTTGACATTTTATATTAATTCTAAGAAATATATTTAGTGTAAAAGTGTTCCAAAGGTTTGAATAAATATTATAAATTAAAATAATAATGAAAATAGGATGTGAACCCAAAAGCGTACACGGAAGTTTAAATTTGCCATAGTTGAACACAACTGAAATCTATAATATAAACATCGGAAGCGCAATCATCATTGCGAATTCTAACATCTACAATTAAAATGATATATTTAAACATCGAATCGAAGTCAAATATACTTGGATCTGTATCTATTAATTTACCTATATATACCCGTGATAATGCTTTCGCTAATTTCGGTAATGGAATAAAACATCTAAATTAAGATATAATATTATATTAAATCGAATAAAACAGTCTGAGTACACTTCTTTCCGGATATTTTCAAATTGTATACTTGTCAGGTCTCTATCGGCACAAAATTCGGTCATACGATTTCTGCATGTAAAATAGTTATCTAATTTCACTTGAGTCTTCGCTAAATTAAATTTGTTTAAACATAATAAAATTCCTTCATCTGTAAAAATAATACATTCAGTGTCATACAAAAGTTAAGCAACTATATCTGTGCTAAACATAACAAGCCAAAAATAAGAATTGATACGCGCTAAGAGGCTATAATCCATGTATTATTGAAACATACATAATTATTTATTAGATCACAAAATATGTTTTACAATGTACATACATATTATGAACAACACTAAACAAGCTCTCTTTCGAAAGATACTTGGATGCACCATATTTAAACTGATCGGCGCTAATTTTCGTTTACAAAACAAGCCTAATTTACCTACGTAAAAGTTTATTCATTAATTCAATTATATAACTATCTTTAACATTATTTATGATTTTATCCATGGTCCACAGCTACACGTTAATTGCAATTATAAATCAATAGACAGAAAAACGTAACAATTTAGCATCAGCAGAGATATATAAATATAGAATGTTTTCTATAAACGGAAACTATTCTGCGGACAAATATATAAACATTATACGAACGTGTTATTTAATTCTAATACTAGCTAATATTGTAGAATAAATTAGCATGACGTAAGAACTATTTTATGTAATTAGCAAAGATAATTTCAAATTTTTTAAGAAAGATTCAACATTATTATAACATTATTTTCAGATTTAATTGAGTTTTCAGCTACTCCTATATTCGACATTCTAGCCTAATATCATAAATTAGAAAAATATGATATGATTTAACCAATGCGTATAAGAAAGTCCAGTGCAAGTCACTGCAGATGATTTGAAATAAAGAATTTAATTTTTGTAGGTATAAATAATATTAATTAATTCCATGTTCACCAATAAACTTACAACAACTGAGAGGACGATCCTAATTATTGCTAATTTTATATTTTATTATTTAATAAAAGTGGTACATGTAAATATATATTTTCAAAAATAAATATCTGGCAGACCGTCCGCCACGAAACTCTGTCACCTTTCTTCTGAGTATGATGGACATTCGGTAGAACTTGGCATTTAAATAGATTTCAGGTATTACATTTCATAATTGTTTTGAAATTGTAGAATTACTTTGCAAAGACTTTTGTTTAAAATGTAAAATTAACTTAAACGATGATTCTTGGACAACCCTGTAATTTTGCAACACCAAGTTAAATCAAATGGAACATGGCAGTTTGGACAGTCCCTCCCCAGTACGATGCCTTGCGCAGCCTATGGCAGTCCACAGTCGTGTACGCTTTTTGCTTGCAGACAGCTGCGAGATGAACGAAAGTTTGTTAGCATGTCTTGGAATACGTTCTATTTATGATTTACCTTCTGGTATTAATAAAACATTAATGTTGTGAGTGTTATAAACAAGTGTTCAAGTGGTTTAGTAAAGATCGTGTAATAATGGATGTGTTTAAATCAGAGTGTCTGATGCAAATAAACCACGTGGTGCAGCGTACAATTAAACATGGTATTGTGAACAAAATGGTAAAATATCATTGTTAAAAACAATGTTATATTTAAACGTGCATATCAAAGAACGTAGAACAGATGCCTCGAATATAATCAGTGAAAAATATTAGATTTATATATTGTGCTGCAGTGAAGTTAAAAACAAAGAAGTGCATACCCCTAACACACTGAGGTAAGCGACATTCGTCCTTAATGGCTATATTAGTAACATAGCATATAGTTAGATTATACTACATACAAAATACAGATTCAATAATTAATATGTAAGAATTACCAACTTCAAATTGTTTGGCTTCCAAACAAGTTCGTAAAACTATACAAAATAATAAGTTTTGTAATGTATATGATATTCTTTCGTTTACTTAGGACTTGTTTAAATATACAAGTAAAGATTTGGAGATATATTAATCTAATTTGCATATATTCCTTGACATTTTCATGTGAGGAATATCTATTTTAAAAATATAATTTCCAACACATTACACTGCGAGAATGTATCCCTCTTCGTTTAGTGGCTAAACGTATGTAATTGGACCACTCGGGACGACGTTGAAATAATAAAGATATTCGAGGCTTAAAATATAACTAATATATATTTCTACGATGTTTTATATGCCTTATGATTAGTATAGTGGGTTTTATTATGACTGACAACACGTAGCTTATTACGTCGACTGACCTCTGAAATTCAATCAATTTTCTAATGCAAGTTCTAGATTTATTTACAAATCGCGATTGTTTAATGGAAAATTAAGATGGACTTCATACTCAGCCGTAGGTCAGTATCCGAACACAAAGTATGTGTGATCAGTTTACACATAAAAGTGATATACTGAAATACAAATAACAAGAGATAATACATGAATAAATCTAACTGGTGATAATAATATAAATATAACATACATGAATATATAGGATGATTATAATAAACATCTGCAGTGTCATGCACCGAACTTTCTTATACGTATTTTGGTAAAACCATATCGTAGTTTCATTATTTTTCTAATTTATTATATTTGTTCTAACCTTTAGATTCCTTATGAACTAAATCAAATTCTTAGAATAAATATTAAATGTCAAACTTCAAATTATTTAAGGGGTTAGGCTACTCTAGAGATTTAAAAAATAGCAAATTTTTTTTTTGCTTAATCCTTTCTTTAGTATCTTGAAACTAATTAATGTCCAGGAAAACTCTAATAGAGCCTGAATTTCGAATATAGCGCAAGCGCACAGCTTTACTACCTAAAACTTTAAACGCGTTTTTCTCGAAACAACATTTTTCAAGTTGGCCGGACCGATAACTCGGATAAATCTTTACTGATTTAATTGAAAGTTTAACTGTAGATTCAAAACTAGTTTCTTCATGGAAGTACGTAAGATTTTATTGGCGATTTTTGAGCGTTTTCCGGCTGTTTTTTTTTTAAAGCACGCCATTTTTGCAAAAATCAATATAAGAAAAAAATCCTACATACTTCTCTAGCTGTTCGTATACTAAATCGGAATTTGTTTAATTCATGATTCTAATTTTAAAATGCAGGAGATATTGGTCCGGCCGCAAAGGACTGAAAATAAAGTGGCGTCATTAGGAAAATGCTTGGAAGCAGCCATTTTGCTCGTGAAAAAATTTAAAAGCATTGCTCATAAAGTCCTTTTTTTTCCAAATTTTGATCTATTGTACAGTTTTGCTGGAAAAAATTCACAAAATTTTCCTATTCTTTCCGCCTCTAGAGTAATCTATTTTGTTAAACAATTGACAGTCGCAGATGATACGATTTATGTAAAAGTATATATATTAAGCAGAAATTTATTTTTAAACCATTACTCTTTTTGGAATAAAAAATTCAAACAAAAGTTGTGCTAAATATAAATACCTTTAATTTTAATTTATAAAATTTTTCTGAACTTTAACCATTTTTGAGTAATTGGAAAAACTGCAAAAAATGACAATTGCCACTTCCGTTTTGAATATATTTTTCAAAAATAGGAGGTGCGTACCACAGGCATATACAAATCTTAAGTTTAAAGTTTCATAATTTTAGCTTCAAACGTTTAGGCTATAGAGAGCATACACAGGCACACACACAGCCAGACAGACGTCATTCCAAAAATAGTCGGAATCGATTCAGGGAAGTTATTACTAAAAATTCATCTAATTTCTAGTTTTTATTTAATTTTAATTCTAGAGGAAGATTGTCTACTAAATCGTGCTCTTATAAAAGTTGAATTTCGATTTTTTCATCATGATATTTACAGGAAATAAGTATTATTTTCAATTCGTTACAACATGATATAAGATTGTTATTGGATAGAATTTCATTTGTTGGAATAGAGTCTGTATTTTTAGCTTTTAGGATCTCGATAAATTTAGTATTTTCAGAAATTGTATTTACTTGAATTCGAGATGAAGCGTCTGCAGTTGAATAAATTTTTTCAGGTTGGTAAGGTTGCTCAAGTCGTACCCCTTAAGGGAAAAAACGTATAAAGCCTAGGATTTATCAAATAAATAAAAATAAAATGTGTTGTTCACTACCTGCACTAATATTGTAGTTATTTATTATAAAGAAAATAAAAAATTTATATTCTTTCACGTAAAATAAACTAAATCTTTAAAAAGTTACATCGGTACGACCAAAGAAACCGGTTTTCTAAGTCCATATCACATATAGCCTAAGTCGTATCTAACAATTAAATTAAGCAACAAATGAATGAAAATTTATTTTTTATTAATTAGTTTATTAGATACATAATCAAACATCACATATATATATTTGTTTTGTTCTTTTATCAACTCCAGCGCATAAATCATGAGCACATAATTTTCATTTCATTTTCATGTCGGCAATGCATTCGCATTTACACCGATGGTTCAAAGAGTAACGACTGAGTTGCATGTGCATTTATATCGGCAAGATGGGGCATGTGAGTTTCGTGTACACGGCAGAGCTGTATGCACCATACCAAGCTCTTCTCTATATTTGCAGACTTGCACGTAATTCTTTCGTTATTGTTTTGGACTCACTGAATGCTTCGAAAGCGATTGATTCCTTGTACCCTAAACATCTTCTCTTGCAGCAGATATAGGCAACCTTGATGACGCTATCGTCACAAGAGTCTATCGTGCTCTTTGTTTGGGTATCGAGGCATGTTGGTATTCTTGGAAATGAAGCAGCAGCTAAACGAGGTCTGTCCAAGGCAACTATTGATTATGATCGGGTGCATGCTGATGACCTCAAGGGTCATTTCAAGCATCTGATCATAAATCAGTGGCAAGTAAGGTGGAGTCATATAGAACTGAATAAGCTTAAAAATGATAAGCAGAACGTGAAGCCATGGGGGTTTTTTCCATAGAGCATCGCGAAAGGAGGAGGTCGTTGTGGCAAGACTCCGGATAGGGCACACCTAGTGGACGCATGGCCATCTTCTGCGCCGTTAGAAGGCTGCGTTGTGCGAAACGTGTGACACTGCTTTGACAGTGGCGCACGTTTTGTTGGAATCTTCCCAGTTTACCGAGCAGCGAAACACTTGACCTGTCGGTGGCTCTTGGTGTTCATTCGACCCTTATTGACTGAATCATCCTGCTCCTCAGGAATACAGGGCTATCTGCCTTTATTTAAAAGTGCTTCTTTTATCTTTAATTTTATTTATATATGTTTAGCACTTTTTAATAGTATTTTACAATATCTTTTACTTTTACAATTTTAAGTATGTACATTCTATATATTTATATGTACATTTTTATTCCTCTTTAATAATATTTTACAATTAATTGATTTTAGTTTTACAATTTTATTTTTACACATATTTATTTAAATTTCATTTATTTCATTTTATAGTTTATGGCGTGAACAGCCCTAGAGGCTCATACGCCTTTTAATTTCAATCATACCTATCATTGTTATTTCTTACACTGAACTTACTTCTACGCATTTTGATTAGATCATATCTTAATTTTACTATTTTACTAATTTATAATATTTTATTATCCCTTGGAACATTTTTTCACTAAATATAATTCTTAGAATAAATATTAAATGTCAAATTGCAAATTGCAAATTATTTTAGTCTATTTTGGTTTTCTTTGAAACAATTGACAGGCACAGTTGATACGATTTATGTGAAAATAAATATAACAAGAAAACTAATTTCCTGTTAACGGTAACATTTTTGAAGAAAATGTTCAAGGAAATATAGTACAAAAAGTCAATACTTATAGTTTTAATTTTCACTAATTTTGCTGTAAGAGTAACCATTTAAGAGTTACTGCAGAAACCGCAAAAAATTACAGGAGTAAACATGCACTTCTGGTTCGAATGTTCTTCTCACAAATAGGAGGTTTACTAGGAGAGCATATAGGAATCTTATGTTTAAAGTTTCACAATTTTACTTTAAACCTTTTGGGCTGCAGAGCGCGCACATACACGCGGACACACACAGTCGGATGTTATTCCAAAAATAGTCAGACTCGATTCAGGGATAGTCAATAGGTATATTTCCGTTAAAATCTCGTGATCGAGTATTTTCTTGATTACAATACTTACTTATACTGCGTATAGGAAAGTAAAAAACCGCACAATGTTTATTACAGTTATTGGAAATTTTTTGCACCATGCTACTCTGCTTGTAATTTTACGAAAATGATCTATCCAAAATACATTTAAACCAGAGGTTCCCCTTGCCATGTTTTTTGGTTTTGGGTAGACCCCCACTTACCTGATATTGATTTTTTGTAAATTTCTAACTGTAGTGAAGTTTACTGTTAAGAACTTAAAGTGAAAACACATGTTAAGTTTTATTCATTTATTAATTGAATTTAAATTCAAACTACTCAAAATAAAATTTTGTATCTGTTATATAAAATATATGTAACATAAAATAAACATGAAATAAACTAAGCAATAAGTAAATGTTTTTAGTGAGAAGGATGAACCTGATGCTTTAATAATAAATTATCAACATTTGGCGTCAATTTTGTAAGGTTTAATCTTAAATCTCCTCGGCTAATGATGTCCAGTCTGTTTCTTTTTTTCGTTAGGAGATTGGTAACAGCGCTGAACCCCCTTTCCACTAGGTATGACGATGGAAAGGAAATTAAAAATTTCCTCGCTTTATTCCATAATACGGGATAAGTAACGGGTATGTTGTTTTGCAGCCAGAATTGCTGATATCCGTTTTTAAACTGAACCTTAAGTTCTTCGTTTGTACTTAGTTCAGTCAGTTCCTCTTGTATTCGTTTCCTCTATGTCACCATATGGGTTAATTATCCACGGTGGTATTACCATAGTCAAAACGTCCTCAAACCTAGTTTCAAAATGTGCATAGAGGGCATTTAAAGGTTGAACGTAGGTTGAAACGTCGCGACGTCTTCTTGGCAGTTTGTCTGTGGCAAATTAGGGAACTGGGAAAATTCGCCCCGTCCAATATTTTGCTTCATTAGTTTAACTCTGGCAAGAAACGCTGATAAGATGGACTTTGTTTTAATCAAATTTAGACTGTCGCCTTGTAACTGCAAATTAACCATATTCAATTTTATAAACAAATCTGTTAAATAGTCGATGTCTGTTTTCCACTTCATTAAATTTTCTGTTAAAATTTTATCTTTAGTATCCAGAAATTCTAAAATAGTCGCAAAAAGTGCAAAAAATCCTGTCAAACATAAGCCTTTCGACAGCCAGCGTACTTCAGTGTGAAGGAGTAATTGATGAAAGTGTTCGTCATTTTCTTCACACAACTGCGCAAATAACCGCGTATTCAACGCGTTGCTTCGGATTCGGTTTACTGAATTAATGACTAATTGAAGAGTTTCAAGCAATCTAACACTCAAAATTTTAGCAACTAAATGTTGTTGATGGATGACGCAATGTATTGCTAACACCCCTGACACATTTTGTTTTAAATAGCTTATAAATCCACGATAACGTCCAACCATGGCAGGTGCTCTGTGCATCTGTAGCTACTGATATTATATTTGCTAAAGGGATTGCTTTTTCAATGAAGTAATCCTTCAAAACATGAAATATTGATTCACCTTTAGTGTTGGTTGTTAAAGTTCTTGCGAAGAGCAGTTCTTCGTAGATTTCTTGATTCATAATAAAACGAACATATGCCAATAATTAAAGTTCTTGCCAATGCATTACCAGGTAAAGTTGACTCGTCCAGTTGCACAGAGAAATTGGTTGTTTGCAAATATTTACACAAGAAGCTTTCAATATCTTTAGCTTAAGGGAATATGTGAAACTAATCAAGTGTTAAAATTATTATTATTACCAGTAGTAGTAGTAGGATTAAAATTTAAAGGCGTATCAGCCTCTTGGGCTATTCACGCCATAAACTATACTATGAAAGAAACTAACTAAATATATGTTATGTAAAAATAAAATTGTTAACCTAATATCTATTAAATGTAAAATATTAATAAATGTATATATAAATAAATAAAATGTACAGGTTTAAAATTGTAAAAATAAATGATATTTTAAAATATTATTGAGTGCTAAAAAAAAAATACGTGTATAAATAAAATTAATGACAAAGCTAGCACTTTTAAATAAAGGCAAATAGACCTGTATTCCTGAGGAACAGGACGACCCTGTCAATGAGTGTCGAATGGTCACCAAGGGCCACCGACAGGTCAAGTGACAGACCCGCCCTGTTTCGCTGCTCGGTAAACTGGGAGCACTCCAACAAAACGTGCGCCACTGTCAAAGCAGTGTCACACGTTTCGCACATCGGAGCCTCCTCACGGCGCAAAAGATGACCATGCGTCCACCAGGTGTGCCCTATCCGGAGTCTCGCCACAGCGACCTCCTCCTTTCGGGATGCCCTATGGGAAGAATCCCATGGCCTCACGTTGTGCTTAACATTTTTAAGCTTGTTAGAAACTATATGACTCCACCTTTCCTGCCACTGATTCATGATCAGATGCTTAAAATGACCTTTGAGGTCATCAGCAAGCACCCGATCATAATCAATGGTGGCCTTGGACAAAGCTCGCTTAGCTGCTGCATCAGCTGCTTCATTCCCGTGAATACCAACATGACTCGGTACCCAAATAAAGCGCACGATAGACCCTTTTGACGATAATGTCATCAAGGTTGCTTGTATCTGCTGCAAGAGAGGATGTTTAGGGTACAAAGAATCAATCGCTTTCAAAGCGCTCATTGAGTCTGACACAATAACAAAAGAATTACGTGCGAGTCTACAAATATAGAGAAGTGCTTGGTTGAGTGCATACAGCTCTGCCGTGTATACGGACGAGAGTTTGTGAAGTCGAAACTCACACACACCTCTTGCCGATATAAAAGCACATGCAACCCTGTCGTTGCTCTTCGAACCGTCGGTGTAAATGCGAATCCATTGCCGATAGTTGGCAATGATTCGAGCAAACTCACGTTGGAACAGAATGGGTGGAGTAGCGGATCGATCCAGCTTTGAAAGCGCATAGTTGGTATTCGGACGGGAGAATGTCCAAGGTGGAAAGGGGCTGAAAGAAGTGTCTGGGGTTGAAGGAAGTTCAAAATTAACTTCTCCAAAAGTATTGCGAGATCTGATAGAAAAGGAACCCACCGAACGAGCTCTTCTGTCATAAATCTCCGCAAACTGTTGACCAAAGACAGTGTCAAAAACCAGGTGATATGGTTTCGACTTCATGGCTGCCGTGTAGTTCATGGTCAAAAGCCTGCGACGATCATACAGAGAAGGCTCGCCAGCTTCGCACAATACACTTGGTATTGGGCTGGTACGAAAAGCACCAGTAGCAAGACGAATACCAGTATGGTGTATCGTATCAATGGTTTTGATAACGGATGGCCTGGCAGACGCGTAAGCGATACAGCCATAGTCCAGCTTGGAGCGTATCAAAGCCCGATACAGGCGCAGCATAGAAATTCTATCGGCACCCCACGATTTGGAAGAAAGAACTCGCAATAGATTTAGAGAAAGCCGACATTTTGCCTTCAAAGCCACAAGATGGGCACGCCAGTTAAGCTTCTTGTCAAATAGAAGACCAAGAAAACGGGCAGTTTCCACAAATGGAAGATCAGTACCGTTGAGAGAGAGAACAGGATCTAAGTGAAGGTGACGGCGTTGACAGAAGTGAATGCACTCTGTCTTGGCCGCAGAAAATACGAAACCTTGCTCAGTAGCCCAGGTATGAAGACGATTGATTGTTAACTGCAGCTGACGCTCTATGGAAGCCATATTGCGAGAACTGCAGAAAATTGCCAAGTCGTCCACGTACAAGGAACCCAGCACAGGTGAACGAATACACTGTGCAACATCGTTGATGGCCACAGCAAACAACGTGACACTCAGAATAGACCCTTGCGGTACTCCGTTTTCTTGAGTAAAAATGTTGGAGAGGTCATTTCCCACACGAACTTGAAACTTCCTTAAGAAAAGAAAGCTTTCAAGAAATATGGGAAGATTACCTCTTAAGCCCCAGGAGTGTAAAGTGCGCATAATACCAAAACGCCAAGTGGTATCATAGGCCCGGGAAATATCAAAAAACACAGCCACCATATGTTGCTTGTTGAGAAAAGCATCCCGGATGGTTGATTCAAGTCTTATCAGGTGGTCTGCAGTGGAACGGAAACGGCGGAAGCCGCACTGGATGTTATCCAACAGGTTGTTTGATTCCAGGAACCAAACAAGACGCCTGTTGATCATGCGTTCCATGAGCTTGCAGACACAACTGGTAAGCGAGACTGGGCGATAGCTAGATGGCAGTGTTTTGTCTTTTCCAGGCTTTGGGATTGGTACAATAATCGCATCACGCCATGGTGTTGGGCAGATACCGGAAAACCAAATGCGATTATACATTTGTAAAAGAAATGTTTTTCCAGCAGGATTCAAATGGCGAAGCATCTGGTAGTGAATAGAATCAGGTCCAGGAGCGCTGTCGTGAGAATCTGAAATCGCACTTTCAAGTTCATCCACGCTGAAAGAAAGATTGTAGATTTCATCGCCCGGCGAAACAAAATTGAGACATTGACGTTCCAAGATTGATTTTCGAGCGAGGAACTCAGCTGGATAGTGATTGGAACTTGATGTATCCGCGAAAGTGGATGCTATAATATTAGCAACATCAGACCGACAGGTAATGACATTGCCATTGATTTTTAGGCCAGAAACAGTGCTAGATTTTGAGCGGCCAGATATTTTTCTGACCTTCTCCCATACTTTAGAAACTGGAGTGGAGGTTGTAATGGAAGAAATGTATTTCTGCCATGACGCTTTCTTACTCTTCCGAACAATTCTTCTAGCTTTTGCCTTGGCTTGGAAGTAATGGATCATATTCTCGGTGGTTGGAAATCGCCTGAAATGGCGAAAAATACGTCGTTTTTCTCGGATAGCAATCTTGCACTCATCGTTCCACCAGGGAACGGGTATTCTATTAGAATGAATAGGTGTTAGAGGAATACTCTCCTGTGCAGCAGACTTGATTGCATCCGTGAAATACCGAACATGGTCGTCCACGTCAACGAAAACACTTTCACCAAATACGGCCAACTCCGAGAACAGATTCCAATCTGCTCGCTTTAAAGCCCATTTCGGACAACGAGCATCAGAATCTGAGTTCTGCAAAACTTTCAGAACGATCGGAAAGTGGTCACTTTGATGCAAGTCTGAGTGCACATGCCACTCAAACAATGGAGCTATTGCAGCAGAACAGATCGTTAGATCAATCGCAGAGAAAGATCTCCACGCGGCAGAAAAATGTGTCATGCTACCATCATTTAAGATGACATGTACTTGCGGTGAATAGGTGTTCCAAACGTCTACCGCGTTGATTAATCGTACTTGATCCCCATTCAGGATTATGAGCGTTGAAATCGCCCATAAGAATGAATGGAGCAGGCAATTGATCAATTAAATCAACGATATCACGCATATCGACATTGTCGTTTGGAGGAAGATACATAGAACATAAAGTGACCAGAAAAGGAATAGCAACACGGACAGCTACAGCTTGTAATTCAGAATTCAAAGCAATCTCCTCACAATACACATCTTTGCGAACCAGAATCGCTACTCCACCATGAGCTTGGCCATCAGTAGGCACATCAGTACGAAATACTGAGAAGCCTCGTAATGAAACAGCTCTGGTGTCTCGAAAATGTGTTTCTTGTAAGCATATGCAAGAGGGAGTCTGCTCGGCATTAAGAGCTTTAAATTCCTCAAAATGGCTGTAGAAACCATTACAATTCCATTGTAGTATGGGAGGCATTATTTGGGTGTGGAAGATTTATCTCGCTCTGGCCTAGAAAGTTTAAAGCTAGTGACTTCCATAGGAGAAGAGGATCTCGAAGATTGAGATCCCTTACTAGGAGAAAATTTGGAGATGGAAGAACTCGAAACACTAGATGTTTCTCGTACCTCCATGGAATGTTTTTTCGAAATAGATTTCGGCGTAGAACTAGGGCTTGTCTTTATATGAATAATTTTTTGCTTTGGTTTAGCGGTCAATTTTAATTTTGGTTGGTCTATGATTTTTACAGCTGCATTCGATCTGGATTTTAAATTTTGATTAACTTTAGATTTTGGAATGTTAGTTTTAACAGAAGGTAAATTTGGAACACTTGTAGAAATATTAGAGAAAGGAAAGTCATCAGTCTGAACGGCAATGGATATTTTTAAAACGGGAGTTGCAGCGATTGTGGCGAAAGAACGGCTAAAGACAGGACTGGTCTGTGTTTTGAACTTCTTGCGGGCGTCGAAATAAGAAATCTTATCCATAATTTTGATTTCAATTATCTTCTTTTCTTCCTGATTGCGTGGACAATCAGCAAAAAAAGAAGGATGATTGCCAGAACAATTAACGCAATGGGCCGGACCTTTACATTCCTCGCCCAAATGCTCCTGTTCACTGCACCGTGGACACACAGCCTGTGCGTCACAACGGGATGCAGTGTGCCCGAATTTCTGGCATTTAAAACATCGCATTGGTCGAGGAAAGTATGGTCTCACAGAGCAATTGTGAAACCCAACCTTAATCCTGTCTGGAAGCTTATCTAGTCCAAAAGTTAAAACTACTGACGTTGTATTTTTAACTTCGCCGTTCCTCTTGGAAGTAAGCCGTCGACAGTCAATAACACCCTGACTTGCAAGTTCCCGCTTGCACTCGTCCATCTCAACAAATAGCAGGTCGTAACATGATATTACGCCCTGACATGAGTTGAGGGACTTGTGCGCCTCCACTACAATAGGCATGCCAAATAAAACTGTCGCTTTTAATAAAGACTTGGTCTGCAAAGAATTAGCTGTTTCAACCAAAAGAGTACCGTCGCGTAACCGTTTGGTGGATTTAGGTTCTCCACCAGCCAGTTCGTTCAGGCTCCTCGCCAAACCAAAGCAAGAGACTTCAGATATGGTTTTACCCTCTTCCGTCCTTTTAACAATTAAAAATTTGGGCGAAAATTTATTTTCGCCCTTCAAGAAATTTTCTCCCTCGTCCGATAACGGACGAGATCTTTTTGGGGGAGGGGCCCCCGGGGTTTTTGTTTTTGTTGCCATAAACAAATAGAAAGATTCATCTCCTGGTCTCCCCACCCACCACGGAGCCACAATTTGGGACGTCACACCACAAACTGGCGTGATCGCCAGGGCTAACCAGGAGATATAGTCCCCCTCACCTGGCAATAAGCTTCAGAACGCTGCGAGCCACTCTCTCCAACGTCTGAAGACTTACCTCCAGGGCCGTGGGACTCACCTTACCGGTACCGAGAACGTAACGGCAAGCCGATTGGCCAGATAGGGTTAGTATCTGACCGCCCGTTTCGCAAGAATCCGAAGCCAAAGAGGTGTGTTGCTCAACCACCAGGATCATCTTCTCCTTCCTGACGGGTCTCCACGCACGGCAAACACGCGGGTGAGCAAAAGAATAAGAAAGAAAAGTCCGCAGAAGATTGGCTCTTCCGGTCAAAGTCCAGATGGAACAGTGTGTTTTTAACGAGGTACCTTCCTCGCCCATTGGTCGCCTCTTACGACCAGCAGAGGTGCTGCGGGTGAATTCTAACCCCCACCCGCAGGGGGAATTGTTCCGATCATATTCTTGCATTCTCCTTACTTTTGAAAATTCCATATTTAGAGCTCCCGCACAAATCAATGCTCTCTCCTAAGTGAGTACCACTAGCGCCCAACAACTGGATTAGCATCACACTACAAGGGCTGTCCCCGTCCGTTAAAGTCTTTGTGATAGTTCATTTTCGTAACAATACAAGCAGAGTAACATGGAAATGCATGGCGAATAAATTTTAAAATTACTGTAATCAACATTGTGCGGCCTTTTACATTCCTATACGAAGTATAAGTATAAGTAAGTATTGTAATCAAGAAAATACTCGATCTCGATATTTTAACGGAAATATACTTATTGACTATCCCTGAATCGAGTCTGAGTATTTTTGGAATGGCATCCGACTCTGCAGCAGGTTTACGATAAAATTATGAAACTTTAAACTTGAAATTTGTATAAGCTCTTCTAGCAAACCTCTTATTTTTGAAAACAATATTCGAACCGGAAGTGCATTTTTACTCTAATCATTTTATGTGGTTTGCAATAACTCAAAAATAGTTACACTTACAGCAAAATTAGTTAAAATGAAAACTATAAGTATTGGCATTTTGTACAATCATTCCTTGAACATTTTTTTCAAGAATGTTACCGATAACAAGGAACAGTCTATTGAAATTAGTTTTCTTGTTAAAATTATTTACTGTCATATACCTCTGCAAACTTTTGACCGTATCAAAAGCCAGGTTATATGGTTTTGACTTCATGGCTGCCGCGTATTTCGTGGTCTGAATGGAAGAACTTGAAAAATTTGTTGTTTCTCGTACCTCTATTGCAACCTTAAACAAAAGACACATTTATAAACAAAGTGGTGTATATAAACTAGAGCGTAAAGACTACAATAGCGTTTATATCGGACAAACGGGACGGAATTTCCAGGTCAGATTCCAAAAACCTTATACGTCGTTCAGATTAAATCAATCTGATTTTACCTTTGCCAACCATCTGCACACCACAGACTACCAAATAGACGGTAACTAGAGCCGAAAGGACATAAACTGAATCTTATGGATTCCCTGGAAATCCATAAACATCTGAAGGACCAGTCAGTGATTAGACCCAATGAACAAGCAGATGTTTACAAATCCACCCTTCTTTGCTTTAATACTAATAGACCACGCCTTCCCCACTAAATACTTGAATAAGTATAGTATAATTATTGACAATGTATATTTTAAGTTTAGTATAGTCTGAAGATGCTACTGTGTAGAGAAACTATAGTCACGTGTAATAAATATACGAAAGTGAAACATAATAAAAATGTCCTGTTTATATTACATTATATATGATTTTACATTGTATAGAATTATTGTAGCTCTGATGAAGGTCAGAATTATCGACCGAAACGTTAGCGAAATTTGGTAATTTTATTTATCTGAAATTATCCATTTTCCGATGAACCATCCTTTAATATAATCTTTCTGGATACGATCTACTACACGACATTATATAGAATTTTCCGTTTTATATATCTGTAATTCATTGCATATTTACAATAATTTTAAATATGCTTAACAAATTAAAATACATTCGATGTGTTACGTAGTATAGTTTGGTTCAATGTATAGTAGAACCTGTTTGACTCACTAATGACTGGTCGAAACCCAACAGAGCAGGCAATTTGGGCTACGAACGAAAAAAGCCGGATTAAACGAAATTTTAAACTAAGCTTTAGTATTCATACATCTTATGAATATTTCCGAATTTCTCTAAAAATAAATTTAAATGAGTTTTCAATGTACAGTAAGAAAGAAAACCGTTAGATAATCCTATTTGTAAACTCTATCTAAAGAGACATAACCTAATTTGAATTTGTTGCAAACAAATATTTGTAAAGTGAACTGCACCAAGAAAGCAATTATAATGTGGAGACCATGGGTTGGTGAAAACGTCGGGCATTAGGACGAAAAATGTAAATTTTTGTCGAATTACGCAAAACAAATCATACAACATATGTATAATTCTTTGAGTGACAATAAAAGTGATAATTCGGCGCTTCGAAAACCATCAGAATTAACCAAAGTACCCTATAGTACGCTATGTAAAATTGAAAAACCGAAATAAGAAATGAAAAACCTAGATGTAATACGGGGAAAGAACGAACAGAGTGAATTTGAAATAGGCGTTAAACGTAGAACAATGTATGATATGTATAGAAAAAAAAGCATTGCCGACTACAAGAAGTTTACACAAACATCTCACCAATCAAACTGACATTAATTGTTCACGTTCAACGTTATGCAGAACTATCACTGGTATGCGTTTTAAATATAAAAAAATTAACAAAAGACAAGTGATAATGGAAAGCCGCAGACTAACATATGTGAATGGCTACACAAATTCATAGTCTACATAACAAATATCGCGCTGAAAATCCAAAATCCAATAATTAATTTGGTCGAAACATGGTATGATTCACTTGATATTGTCACTAGAGGTTGGCAAGATAATATCGCTGCTTCTTCACTAGATGTGCCTATATCTCGTGGTAAAAGAATCATAATTCTGCACGCCGGATGTGAGAATGGGTGGAAAAAAGAATGTTAAAGATAGTAACCTTGATTTTTGAACCGTGCACTGAGAGAAATGATTCACAAAATATCTGTGTATTGAAAAGTTATATATTACTGATTAGTATATGTGTAGCTAGTTTTAATAAATAAATAAATACGAACACTCAATATACTTGACTATTGACTATAGAAATGTATGAATCTCCAAACGCTATATATTGTAACGCCTTCATCCCACCACCGTGGAGGGATACCACCCTAGGGAGGGATACCATGAAGAAGGCATAAAAACCTTGGCAACAGTCAACAAGAAGGGGAATGAGTCGAGAGAGCAGTCAGAGAAGGAAGTCCACCCTGCGCCCAGACCAGCCAAGCCAAAGCCGTCCCGCCACCAGTCCAGAGCCGAGACCAGTCCGCCCGCTAGAGCCAGTCACCAAGCCCGAGCCTAGCCCGCCGACCTGACAACCGACCGTTCGCTGTCCGCTGAACGAACGCCCAAGAACCGAGCCCGAGACTAGCCCGCCGATCCGGCAACCGACAGCCCGCTGCCCGGCGAACGACCGCACGAGTCCCGAGCCACCCGCCTAGCTGATGCCCGGTAGCATACGACGTACGGCCCGCATCAACACGGCATTGCCCACATACACAATTTTGAGTAACAATAGCCGATTATTATTATTATTATTTGTTAAACGTTATTCAGTACAAAAATGACAATCTCTTTATGATTTCTTGATTTTAATAAGGACGTTATGTTTGCGTACGTTTCTCGAGCTCAACGTACATTCCTACTGATTATTCTTATTAGATAACTACCACCAATAGTTGACCGATAGCCCCGAACACACCACACATATCTATTTTATCGTCGTGTTAGGCCTGTAGTAACGATTCTCACAAGCCGAAGAAGGCAGAGACCGGATACGTACGCTAACAATTACCGTGTATAGCATCATTCAGTGACTCGTCGAATAAATGTGATATCGGTTGCATTTGGTGATATCTTGCAAACTGTTAGATACCTAATCAACATACTCTATTTTTCCTATTCTTCATATTTTAATCTTATTGTTATCATAATGTATCGTGCTGACAAACTGAACTATGAACCGTTTATTTAAGATCTCTTCATAAAACGACCCTTGTCTCATGTGACCTTTGGTTTTTATCATAATATTTCACGATAGATACTTCTAATATAGAACAGAATTAGAGCACATCTCAAGCGAAGCGGTTCGTTCTCCGTTCGTCATCACATCATTCAATATAAAAATATATATATTTAAACGAGTCCGAGTAAATTAATTATTGTTCCTATAACTATGGCCATTCGCTAAAGAGGAACACAACAAAACATATTTTTCATTGAATCAGTAGCCATGTGCTGGGGGAGCGAGACTCAGGTGTCTCACCAACGAGCCCGACCTTTTGCATTCGAGCCCATGAAAACAAAACTAAAAACTGTTGTAATATAAAATATTCTTTGCGTGATGTTGACAATAAAACTATCTGTTGTGATATGCACTCTTTCATTATTTCAAATGTGACCTGTTCCTTTCCAATCTGTGAAGATTTCAGATCCGAATTGCATAACTACCAAACAGAACGTAGAGGAATAACAGACGATCACACTCGTTTTACACACATTCAAATCTCGCACGTTCAGATTTTATAGTTAGGCACACAAATTATACACAACTGCCGCGTTACAATATTTACAAGTAATATACATAAATCTTCTCTTAATATATGCGCAAATTCATCTCAGTTTTAAGATACTGCATATTTAATTCTTGAATATAAATATTAAGCGTCTATATAAAGTGTATTATTGCTAAATATGCTTTGTATAAGTAGTATATGGTATATGATGTATCTTTGTGGATTGACAGCCAAACACTTGACTTAATTTATTACTGCCGCTACCTTTAGAAAAACATCTGCATCGCATTATGCTACCCAAGCTATGATTTTAGCTTCATTCTTTGTTTGCAAGTCAAACCAAAAACACATTATTCAGATTATTTCTAATTACTGTATTTGTGTATTTTGTGTTGTATTAATTCAATTATTAATTATTATTTTGTAGGCAAGTGTAATTTTAAATGTAAGTAATAGATTTATATAACAAACAACAAACAGTATGCATAACAAATTATAGAGTCTCCAACATTTACTGTCCGGCAATGTCGATGGCAGAGAATGATTGCGAAAAGAGAAACCCTTCAACACAAACTGCCGTCAAAAAATAGTTAAAATAAGAATAGATGATTTACTTCATCGTAGTAGTACAAATGGCCGGTAAGTTGATTTTATTATTTTATTTAATGTTATTTTATTTTAAAGTATGAAATATATTTCAGTTTATCGACGGACATATTTCTAAGAGCGAGTAAGGAGATTGCATACCTACATATTTCCAACTGAAAATGCAAATACATATTTTATTCCATATAAGCCAAAAACTGGAAGCAGTCCCAAATTATTATCTAAAGAAATCACATCAAGAAGAGAATAATGAAACCCCTATGAACGGTACCAAATATTAATTTTATGATGATACGTTTGTTTCACGAACATTTCTAAAGTACATACATATTTAATTTTACAGAATTAATTGAAGACGAAACCGAAATAAATAAATTAATATCGTTTTTCGAACATTCAATTGAGCCACCGGATAAGATTGAGGGCGCGTTTGAAAAGACCTTCCTCAAACGGCAAATAGTATTGGAAAAGTTCGATTCACATGAATAGACAAAAAAAGTATACATGTGACAAAAGACGCAGGGTTCAAAAATGTTCGCGTTCAACGCTGAGACATGTTAACCTTATTTTCAAATTTAAAATGCATTTCATGTTAATTGCGTCTATGCACATGCGCAATGCGCAGCGCTTGTTCGGCTTCGTTGGATTTTTACATTTTCTACAACGAAGTTTGCATTATAAATTTATTAGTACTCAATATCCAATTATATTAACAGACACTACACTTATATTTACTGTTAATATTCAAATATATTAACAACTACTTCCTTCTTATTAATCACTAATACATGAGTAATATGATTCTAGATATATAGAATATTAAATCTAAGTATGTGAACAGCAGTGATGAGAATGCAGTATTATTAACATATTGCTAATGTTAATATATAATATATTAAGTAATTTTAATATATGGAGATATTAACCCTTAAGAACGTGCAAAGCTGTCTCTTTTTTTGGTATATTTTATATTAGTAGTTAATACATTTATATGAACTACTGACATACATTTTTCTGTGTGTTATCAAGATAAATTAATTCCAAACTTACCACCGCGGAGTGTAATTGTTATGGCCAATGCGTCATATCCCTCGCGACGGAGCATTAAAGTGCCAAGTACTTGTAGTCAGAAATAATAGATTATTTATATGAACAGGATTTGAATTTTGAAGCAAGTTATACAATGGCTCAATTATTGGAAGTGATGAAGACTAAAACGAAAATGAAGAAATATGTGTGTGATGCTATAGGTGAAAAGTTTGGGCACACTATTTTACGTTTGCCGCCATTTTATTATATATTTAATCCAATCGAATTAATGTGGGGACAAATATAAGCAAACATTAGAAGAAAATATAGCTCACCGACAAATTGTCCAAATGTAATTTTATTAATTAATCAATGTTAGTTAATAATATTGCAAATGAATTCATTATTAATATTGAGATAGTTGAATTTTCGCGCTTCGATGCTGGCGCCACCTACATGAGGATAGACACAGAACGCACCCGGTAGCGATCGGAGATCTGTGTGGTACGCGCGCGAGTAGAATGAAACCAAATGTTCTTTTGAAATGTACAAACATTGTTAGCTGAATAAAGAAATAGTTATTGATAAACCGTCGTTTTATTCAAAAGGTTATGGGCCCAGGACACGCCTGGAGTGGGTGATCCTTACTATTTATGGCCGATCGCAGTCCGTGAGTTGGATTACGGATCGCCACGAAGCTAACCTTGAATTCGGCTGTGGAAGCGTGTTTGTCTCGCTTGAGCGTACGTTTGTCGTGCGGCTCGCATTGTTTGTCGAGGAGGTTTTGACCGTTTGGAGGGCGCGTTAGGCGCTGAAGCAACGTCACAATGGCTGAGAGGTTAGACATGAACAGCCTGAACAAGTTCGATGGCAACAACTACAACCAATGGCGGTTCCAAATGAACTGTGCGCTTCGGGCAAAAGGACTCTACAACATCGTCCATGGAGTCGAGCAGAAGCCGGAAGCAGATGGGGATCCGCAGAAAGTGTGGGTGAAGAGTGACGCGACGGCGATGTTCATCCTGACATCTGCGTTGGACTATTCGCAGATAACTTTGATTGAGAATTGTGAGTCATCTCATCAAATCATCGGTAAGCTTGATTCTATTTATCTGCAGCGGTCTGAGCCGAGTAAGATGATCGCGCACGAGCGATTCCACCAGTATCGAATGAAAGAAAACGAAAGTATTGCTCAACACATTGCGAACGTGGAAAATTTGGCGAAGAAATTGAAGGACATTGGGGAAGCTGTCAGCGACGCGGCGATAATGACAAAGATCATCAGCACGTTGCCGCCAAAGTTCCGAAATTTTCGACAGGCGTGGCTTTCAGTCAGCGAAGACAGGCAGACGCTGGCAAATCTGACGTCTAGGTTAGTCGACGAAGATGCAAACCTGTCCTTGTTTGAGCAATCTGAAACTGCTTTCACGGCTTCGTCGGGCAGAAATCAATTTTGGAAATCGCATAAGTCAACGAAGCAGAATCCGCCGGGAGGCAAGCTGCAGTCGGGAGGATGTAGCAAGCCGAAGTCGGACCACCAGAACCAGCACGATAGGAAGCTCACCGTCGTCTGCTACCAGTGCAGGAAGAGAGGGCATATCGCGCGGTTCTGCAGGAGCAAGCCGAAATCATCGAATGAGGACAAGGAGTACTCTTCATTCATCGTGGAGTTCCCTGGAGGAGTGGACAATATGAAAGATACGTGGATCATGGACAGCGGAGCGTCGGCCCACATGTCGTACCGGGTTGAACAGTTTTCCAACCTGAAGGAAGTCACTCGTGAGACTACGGTCGTGATCGGGAACAACGTGTCGCTTCCTGTCATGGGAAGAGGAGACATTGAGATCGAGAAACTGGTCAAAGGTGAGTGGCACAAGTCGATTATCACGAACGTCGTGTTTGTTCCAGACCTGAAGAGAAACCTGTTCTCTGAAGCTGTCGTAACTAAGAAAGGTTGGTCAATCGTCAAGCAGGGGAAAAAGGCCGAGATCCTGGAAGGCTCGAAACTCATTGCGAGCGCAACTCTCGATGACAACAATGTCTATCGAATGTTGTTCAGGATGGCTGCGCCTCATCAGGCCTGCCATGTCACTGAAAATAGCTTGAGGGCGTGGCACGACAGACTTGGCCATGTAAATTTTACGCGTATTCGTAGCATGATCAAGAATGGGGTGATAACCGGCATAGCATTGAGTGACGAGGACGATATTCTGTGTGAATCTTGCTTGTACGGCAAGCAGCATCGTTCTCCACACCCGTCCAGAGAAGTCCGAATTGAGAAGGTTGGGGAACGAGTATTCTCTATCTGGAGGAGCGAGGTACTTTGTTTTGTTCAAGGACAGCGCGACGTCGAACCTCACCGTCAACACCATGAAGCACAAGTCTGATGTTCCGGCTCGCCTGAAGGAGTACGTGCAGATGGTGGAGAAGCAGAACAGTTGCAAGGTCAACTGTGATAACGGTCGCGAGTACATCAATGAAGATTTGCTGGGGTACCTGAAGAAGGAGGGCATCATCCTGGAGAACACTTCGCCTTACACGCCGCAGCAGAATGGCCGAGTAGAGAGGGAAATGCGCACAGTCATGGAGAGTGCCAGATCTATGATGCACGCAATGAATGCGCCGAAGTACCTCTGGGGCGAAGCGGTTAACACGGCCGTCTACATTCTCAATCGGACACCGACGAGCGAGAAGGTGAGTACGACGCCGTTCGAGGCCTTCACGGGGAGGAAGCCGACTCTATCACACCTGAAGAAGTTCGGCTGCACCGCATTCATGCACATTCCTGACAGTCAAAGGACCAAACTCGATGACAAATCCAGCAAGCTCATGTTTGTTGGGTACGACGGTAATTCCGACAACTACCGGCTGTTTGATCCTGCAACCAGGAAGGTTAAGGTTTCGAGGAACGTCATCTTCGATGAACACACCACGGTCGATGCTGAGAAGAGAACGGTACAGATTCGCATCGCGCCAGTGGAGTCTGTAGATGACAACGATGAAGAGGATCCAGGGAATGGAGGTCAAGAATCGGTCCAAAGTCCAGCGCCCAACCAGGCAGCTCCCAAGGTCAAGCCGCTAGTGGAGAGGCATCCTGCAACAGAGATCGCTGAGCCTCGACGGGACCTAGATGGAGCAGGACATGCCTACTCACGCCAGAGAAATGTCGAAACCGCTCAAGAGGATGGAGGAGCAGCCGCCGATGCTACCAGGGACTACAATCTGAGGAGGAGAGACAACTTGCGGCCTCCAGCGAGATACACGGCGAACATAGCTGTGGTCAAGGAGCCGCAGACTTATTCGGAGGCCATAGCCAGCAGGGAGTCAAAGGAGTGGTTAAAGGCAATCACAGAGGAACTCAACGCTCTGGAGAGGAACAACACGTGGCAGCTTGTGAAGAGAACAGGCAACATGAAAGTCATCGGGTCTAAGTGGGTTTTCTCCATCAAGGATGTATCATCAAACAAGCCAAGGTTCAAGGCCAGGCTCTGTGAAAAGGGATTTTCTCAAGAGAAGGGAGTTGACTACGATGAGATCTTCTCGCCCACTACAAGGTTCGATTCGATCAGAATATTGTTGGCCACGGCAGTCAAAAACGACTTCAAGATCGTCCAGTTCGATGTGCGCACGGCATTCTTATACGGGGATCTGCAAGAGACAATCTACATGGATCCACCAGAAGGCGCCGATATCAGCGGAGACGAAGTCTGCAGGTTGCAGAAGTCGCTCTACGGGTTAAAGCAGGCATCGCGATGCTGGAACGAGAAGTTCAACCGGTTCATGCTCGAGAAAGGATTCCGCCGAGGGGAAGCAGACAAATGCGTCTACAGGAACAGTGACACAAGCTCGACGATCATCCTGATTCTCTACGTCGATGACGGACTCATCATGTCCTCCGATGATGCATTGCTCCACAGTATCTTGGATCAGTTGAGGATGCAGTTCGAGATAAAGGTTTCGCAACCTGGACATTTTGTCGGGATGGAGATCCTGGACGAGACAGATGTAAACAAAGATCGTCGTATATTCATTCACCAATCTAACTACATTCGCAGGGTGATCGAAAAATTTCGCATGCAGGACGCAGCAGCAGTCAGCATACCAGCGGATCCGCACGTAAGACTGAAGAAGCCGGACGACGACGAAGGCATCGAGGAGATCTGTCCGTACCGGGAGGCTGTGGGATCATTAATGTTTGCAGCGATCGTCACACGACCAGACATAATGTTCGCCACGAATCAGGTTAGTAGGTACACTTCGAACAATGACTCTACTCACTGGAATGCGGTCAAGCGCATCCTAAAGTACTTGAAGGGTACCGAAAACCTTGGGATAGAGTACCGCAAAGACTCGGAGATGTCCCAAGTCGTGGGATACTCCGATTCGGATTTTGGAAACGACCTGGACACCCGCCGTTCCACGTCGGGTTACGTTTTCCTCTTGTCAAATGGGGCGGTCACCTGGTCCAGCCAAATCCAGAAGGCTGTGACATTGTCGACGACGGAAGCCGAGTACGTCGCCGCCTCAGAGGCAACCAAAGAAGCAACCTGGATTCACCAGTTCCTTGATGACATCGGGGAACCAGTCCGGGAAGCAACGACCTTGAAGATGGACAACCAAGGAGCGCTTTGTCTTGTGAAAAACCCAGTCTTTCATAAAAGAACAAAGCACGTGGACATCAAATTTCATCACATCCGTGAGAAGCTTGAGGAAGGGATTATCAACGTCAGCTATGTACCTTCACACCTCGAATTAGCCGACGTCTTCACCAAGCCGGCTCCACGTGATCACTTTAATAAACTCGTTTTCAGTCTGGGAATGAGAAAGGATTAAAATCTGTATCAATATATAATTTGTCCTCTTATTTCAACGAAGCTCTTAATTGGATGGAGTATTGAGATAGTTGAATTTTCGCGCTTCGATGCTGGCGCCACCTACATGAGGATAGACACAGAACGCACCCGGTAGCGATCGGAGATCTGTGTGGTACGCGCGCGAGTAGAATGAAACCAAATGTTCTTTTGAAATGTACAAACATTGTTAGCTGAATAAAGAAATAGTTATTGATAAACCGTCGTTTTATTCAAAAATTAATGTTAACGAAAGTAGTTCTAGTGATGGCGATTTAAATGTAAGTAGTGATATCGATGTAATAGAAGTAGTGTTTTAGTTTGGTGTTTATTTTTTGTATATGTTATGAGAACTTTGTGAAGTTACCAAATATTATTTATCTAGATTTAAAGATGTTTGTATGCATTCATTACTTTTAATTTTGACTTACTTGAATTTCTGTATACAATTAAGGGTGAACATATTATTATATGTGTCAGAAGGAACAGGCAGATTTTTAAAATTAAAACTCGTTAATGGACCAATACTGAATAATCTTTATTACATGTACTACGTATGGTCACATTCGTGGTTCATGTCAGTGTATTGTGTTGGAAATTATATTTTTAAAATAGATATTCCTTACATGAAAATGTCAAGGAATATATGCAAATTAGATTAATATATCTCCAAATCTTTACTTGTACATTCAAACAAGTCCTAAGTAAACGAAAGAATATCATATACATTACAAAACTTATTATTTTGTATAGTTTTACGAACTTATTTAGAAGCCAAACAATTTTAAGTTGGTAATTCTTACATATTAATTATTAAATCTATATTTTGAATGTAGTATAATCTAACTATATGCTAAATTACTAATATAGCCATTAAGGACGAATGTCGCTTACCTCAGTGTATAAGTCTATAATGTTTTTCACTAATTATATTGCAGACATCTGTTCTGCGTTCTTCGAAATACATGTTTACATATAAAATTGTATTTGACAATGATATTATAACCATTTTGTTCACACTTAACAGGTTTATTGGTACGCTTCACCACGTGATTTATTTACATCAGACACTCTGATTTAAACACATCCATTATTACACGATCTTTACTAAACCACTTGTTTATAACACTCACCACATTATTGTCTTATTAATAACAGAATGTAGATCATAAATAGACCGCATTCCATCACACTCCAACAAACTTTCGGGCAGCTTACAGCTGACTGCAAACAAGAACCGTACGCGACTGTGGAGTGCCATAGGCTGCGCAACGCATCGTAGTAGCGGAGGACTGTCCAATCTGCCATGTTCATTTGATGTACCTTGGTGTTCACAGGGTTGTCCAAGAAACATCGTTAAAGTTAGTTTTGCATTTTAAACCAATATCCTTGCAAAGTAATTCTACAATTTCAACACAATTATGAAATGTAATACCTGACAACTATTTATATGCCAAGTTCTAAGATGACAGAATTTCGAGGCGGACGGTCTGCCCAATATTTATTTTTAAAAATGTATATTTACATGTACCACTTCTATTAAATAATAAAATATAAAATTAGCAATAATTAGGATCGTCCTCTCAGTTGTTGTAAGTTTATTGGTGAACATGGAATAAATTAACATTATTTATACCTACAAAAATAATATTCTTTATTTTAAATCATCTGTGGTGACTTGCACTGAACTTTCTTATACGCATTGGTTAAATCTAACCATGTTTTTCTAATTTATGATATTTGGCTATAATGTCGAATATAGGAGTAGCTGAAGACTCAATTAAATCTGAAAATAATGTTATAATAATGTTTTGCCTTTCTTAAAAACATTGAAATTATCTTTGCTAATAACATCAAATTATATCATGCTAATTTATTCTACAATATTAGCTAATATTAGAATTAAATAACACGTTAGTATAATGTTTATATATTTGTCCGCAGAATAGTTTCCGTTTATAGAAAACATTCTATATTTATATATCTGTAAGCATTGCAAATGCTAGTATGCTGAGACAGCATAGTAACATCACCTTCCGTGAAGTTACTGGGTCAACCTACCACAATGTATAAATAACAATATATCGCATATTGTTATGTCAGCAGTTTGACCGACTATATATGAACTCTATGTGGACAACGACAGGAGTTGTTCCACCGCATTGTATGATGGACTCTTAATAATAACCAACTACGTTATATCGACACCGTGGTAGTCTAGTGACCACCCCTTTCTCATCCTTACCCTAAACGTCTATTTGGCAAGAACCCGAGTATATAAGAGGACAAGTGACCACCCCAGTCACCCTCTTACATATCTGCTGATGCTAAATGCTGTGGACCATGAATAAATTCATAAATAATGTTAAAAATAGTTATATAATTGAATTAATGAATACACTTTTACGTAGGTAAATTAGGTTTGTTTTGTAAACGAAAATTAGCGCCGATCAGTTTAAATATGGTGCATCCAAGTATCTTCCGAAAGAGAACTTGTTTAGTGTTGTTATTCGCCGTATGAAAATATATGAATATCTTCTGCAAAAACTTATGCTACTTAGTTTTAGAATATCTTCAAATACATATGAATGTGAAGTTTTATTGTTTGTGTTTATATTTATTTTTACTTTCTTATACGCAGTATAAGTATGTATTCTAATCTTGAAAAATTTCGATCTCGAGATTTTAACGGGCATATATCTTTTGACCTTCCCTGAATTGGGTCTGACTATTTTTGAGATGACGTCTGTCTGTGTGTATGTGTGTGAGTCTGTCTGTGTGTATGTGTGCGCTGTACAGCCTAAACGGTAAAAGATACAGTTATGAATCTTTAAACTTAAGATTTGTATGTGCCTGGCAAAAAACGTCTTATTTTTGAAAATAATATTCCAACAGGAAGTGCATGTTTACTCTATGCAATTTTTGCATTTTCTGCTATAACTCAAAAACGGTAGTTTTTATTGAGAATAAAAATAATAGATATTAATATTTCGCTTAACTTTTATCTGAAAATATTTTTCAAATAAGGTACTGGTTTGAAAAAAAAGAGTGTTTTTTCAATATTCTGCTTTAACTCAAAAACGGTAGTACTTACAGCAAAATTAGTAAAAATGAAAAGAAAGCTATTAATATTTTGCAAATCTTTTATTTGAAAAGTATACTCACAAAAGGTACCAGTTACAACAAAAATTAGGTTATTTTCAATATTACATTCAATACTTTTTACGTCTAGTAGCGGAGGTTAAGTCTATATACTTGACCTCCGCCAGTAATTGATCTACTCGCCATTGCATGTCTGTCGCTGATCTACAGACAAGTATATACTGACGTATAACGTAAAGCAGCGCTTAATATTGTCGTGCTGCCTCCGCACTAAAGGTGGCTACTATAATGATGTCATACGTTATGCCAAGACTAATTAAAATTTCAGTTTTCGTTTTATCTCGATAAGAAATCTGATCTTATATTGAATGGTTCGTGTATTGTTGCTGATTGTTTCATTTGTATACAATTGCGGAAATATTTAGCGGACGATATTTTTGTTACGTTTATCAAAATTTCAAATTTCCTTAAAATTAATATAAGATGCATAAGTGTGTTAATATACTATCGTATATGCTAATATAATTTCGTACACTCATTTTGGAAAGATCGTTAGAATTTATTAAACACTGAAACTTTTCAAATTTTTTTAATTATAACGAACTAATTAAAATGCGTATAAGAAAGTTCAGTGACAGACACGTTAGCTTTTTTCTACTTGTGGCACTGTGGCACTGTGCTTGTGGTATATTTTAACAGAATGTTATATGCAATCTGAAATACACCACTGGGTTGATAAAACAACGTTATTTTGATAGTTTATTGGTGTCTTAATTAAATGTCAAAAGAAATAATGTTTCTCGTATAATTATTTTCATTTATTGACAACCTTTACTAATTTAACTTTATTGTATATCAAAAATTTATGCACTGTCTTGCTCTGAACTTTCTTATAAATATCAGCTTTGCCAAGTTATTTCAAAAACAAATAAACCCGTGCGGCCTTTGGATACGAGAAGGATTGCACCACCTAGCTGCTACCCCCGACTGCCTCATACATGGACAGGATGCTATCGTGGAGGTTCGATATCATCCTTCCTTAGACATGCAATTGCGTCGAAGAAGAAGGCGGTAAATTACGTGCAAACTCTAAGGGGCAGGTACCAGTTAAATCCGGCCAATACCTTCTATTATAATATTCAAGGCCAATTACATATCTGCCAAAACTCGTTGTTATTTAATTTGTGCGACGACCGCTAGTATTTTAGTTTTGGAAGTTAAGTATGAGGAGATTTTTTTTTTGGAGAAAATGAAGCCTTAATTTGATGCATTTTTTTTCGATCATTTAATAAAAGAGATTGCCAAACGCCCATCATCAATTATTTCAATAATACACCATAAATGTTACTTAAACTCGGTTCAGTTTTAGATATTTGTCATTCACAATCTGCTCTGCCTGCCCTACATCGAAATTTGAAGCCTGCACATATACATAAATACTGAGTGCAATGTGAAATTAGGATAAGTTGACACCTTAGAAAATATACGACACATGACACATATTAACACTGATGTAAAATCAGACAATTAGGTTTTAATGACAAAAGATTTAGTTATAGTGAAATAGTTTTTAAAGACAATTGCCTGTGAACTATGGAGGAGGAGGTATGTATAGAAAATGTAAAAATACAACGAAACCAATCAAACGCAGCATATTGCGATGTGCAGTAACGCAATTAACATAAAATGCATTTTCAATTTGAAAATAAAGCTTTATGAAAGATGTTCGCCATTGCATACATACTATTTCTATTATTATTCTATTGCCCCTAACATATAGATTTTTTTTTCATTGTTTCATCGAGAAATACAAGTGTAATGTCTCAAAATAAATGAGCCGCCGATTCTCGCTAGAAGGTTAACTCTCAGCCTTGAACGTGCACATTTTTGAACCCCGCGTCTTTAGTCACGTGCTCACTTTTTTGCCTATTTAAATAATTCCGAGTTATAGTCTGATTCATGGAACTTGAACATTTTTTTGGCATGAATCACCCACTTCGTTTATACAACACTTTTCAACGGAGAAGATTTGAATAAAATCAAGGAAAATAACACTTAAATTCTGTTTTTCTTTTCTTCAAATAACGCCAAACTACACAAAATCATGCTTTTGGCCCGTTTTGACAATGTGAAACAATAATGTGACATGAAAACAATAATGTACGAAATATGGAAAATATGGATATAAACGTGGTTGCGTTTGTTGTTATTAATACGGCCTCTGGGTTAAGTGAAGATGTACGTCTATAAGCTTTAAACGACTCTATCGCACATATTATAAAAGATTTCTACATTAGTTTTATGACGTTACTTATATCTGACTAAGGAATGTAAATAATGTTCAAGTTCCTACTATAAATCATAACATGTATGCACCTAATTTTCACCAGCAGTTATAGCTCAAAAAGAAACTATGCCAACATTTTTAACACAAGTTGTTAAATATGAAACTGTTGTTATTAATTTGTAAAAGATGTTGGTCCCTATCCCATCTCGATACCATTTTTATCGACAGAAAAACGAAAAGCGTGGTGCAACTTGCGTTAATGTTAGCCCACACTCGTTTTTCTGATACGGGAGAAGTGTAATAGAATTTCTATCTGTGCAACAAATATGTAAAAAATGTTGGTATCGTTATTACTTTGTTATACGCAGTATAAGTAAGTATTGCAATCATGAAAAATTTCGATCTCGAGATTTTAACGGAAATATATCTTTTGACCTTCCCTGAATTGGATCTGACTATTTTTGAGATGACGTCTGTCTGTGTTTGTGTGTATGTGTGCGCTCTACAGCCTAAACGGTAAACGGTTCATTCTAAACATTTTCCTGTAAAAACTGCCGTTTTTAAGTTATAGCAGGAAATGCAAAAAATGACTAGAGTAAACATGCACTTCCTGTTAGAATATTCTTTTCAAAAATAACAGGTTTTCCTGCCAGGCATATACAAATCTTAAGTATGAAGTTTCATAACTGTATCTTTTACCGCTTAGGCTGTAGAGCGCACACTTTTTGAAAATTGTGATTTCAGATACAGTAGCTTGAGCGGGCACTAATGAAAAACAAAGAGATTTTTTTATTGGTGTAGTTGCAAATTACTTAATTCTGTGCCGTTCTTACGGAGAAGAACGACAATGTTTTAAACATTTTATAATTGTTATAGAAATCTTACAAATTATGTGCGTAATTCTTTGAACGTTTCTAGAAGCATGAGTCTCGTCACAGAAGAAGAAGCTCCAGAAGAAAATGAACCTGATATTGCAGATCCAAATTTGCCCATGTATAAAACAGGTAAATTCTATATGGATTTTATAAAGACTCGCAGATGACTACGCAAATGTACCGGAACATTTGGCGTCACCGACAACCCATATCCCTGCCCAGCATTTTTAAATATTTGCGAGAAAAAATACGTTCCATACACACCCTTATGGTCAGGCTTCCTACTGCAGGAAAAAGCAAAAAGGAAGACAAATTCCCACGTTGAATCTTGGTTTCGAGTCGTACAACATTCAATATTAGAAGGGAAGAAATATTTAAGAACGGCAAGATTTGATAGAGCCCAAAAACAATACAGCGATCTTAGAATATATATATATATATATATATATATATATATATATATATATATATATATATATATATATAAATACATCATAATTCCTGTACCAATTCATGTACGACTGATGATGGCTACTTTGTAGCCGAAATGTAAGTAAAGTTTTATTAATAAATTGTGAAGGAAAGTTAAGTTGTTTTATTCTTAACAATACATAGATTCATTAGGTTAAGAATTTATGTTTAAAATTCCACGTAAAGTTAAGGAAACTGAGAGAAAATATGTGGAAAAAAGGAAAAAGCCCAATCAGGGCCGTCATCGCAATTATCACTTGGGCAATAAGGATATACTTATGAAATCAATATAGGATACACCCGCAGTTGTCGAAGAACAATCAATGAAAAAGATAAACAGGACACAAATCGATGCGAATACTGGCATGCGACAGGAAATAAAAAGAAGAATGGTTAGACAGTGGCATCTTGAAACAGCCTATTATTTATAATCACAAAATTGCAAGCACAAATATTGTTTACTTGGCAAGATATCAGCTGCATGCAGGGTCAGAAAAATATAGTTATCTGCATTTGAATCACGACGTGACGTTAGTAGAGGGATAGTGGATTTCAGATGCGATCATAGATTTCTCCCTACGCTAATTAACGAAAAATAGAAACTTTTACATATTTGAATGTTGCGTGTCAGAAATGATATTTGTTCTTATTCCATTGAACGTATCAGGGCATTGGATATTGATTTTCGCCGATTTCCAGAAAAAAACATTTTACTGTTTTAACTCCTTAACAAATAATAAGGTAAGGGAACATATGTTTTCAGGTTTTTTTAATGTCTATTAAAAATCAAAGACGTCTTCAGGATTACATTATTGATGTAAACGAATGGACAGTAATGGAAGCGGAAAGTCCCAAGCAGCAGGATAGTTTCAACTGCGAAATCTTTGTGATTCGTTATGCTAAAAATATTTTAGAGAACAACGTACAAAGCATTACGACGGTGCTTTCGAGCCAAATATTCTAAGAGAATTTCTTAGACGATATATGTTGGAATCCACAAAAGTTGCAGAGTTTTATCTTCTCTGTCCAGATCCTGGTGATTGTCGAGTAATTCAATCAACCTGGCACTGTTGCGATTCTTGTGAGGATTGGTTTTATTTTAATAAAAAAGGTAAACCGATGTTCTGCTCCATAGTTTCGCAAAAGAAATCTGCGTCAAACTGGATTCAATGTGATTTTTGTCGCCGATGGCTACATACTTCATGTGTAAGCGATTTTAACTATCCGAAGTTTGACGAAGAATTAAGAAATTTTAGACGCCAATTGTATTCCAGGAGATAAGGGATTTAGTATGTGAAGAATTTATAATACTTAAAATAAATATTATTCTGCAGGGACCATCAAAAGTTAGAATGCCAGACAGTTGGAAAATTTTAGTGATTGATGATCTTATAATAATTTAATTCAATATTGAATCGATAGGAATAATTAAAGTGCCAAACAGATGGAAACTTTTAGAGATTGGTGATCTCATAATAATTGAATTCAATATTGATTCGATTACTAACTACCAGCTGTTGGTTCCATTAGGAATGTCAAGAAGATGAATGAAGAATTATTGGATACACCGGTAAACCAAAACCTATAATCATGTTGCCTTTCCTGCAATATACTCTGTATAATCCGTGTATCCCATTCTATCATGGCAAGAAAAATATCTGCTTAAATTTAGAACACTTAGAAGAAAAATATGTAAAATATATAAAATTCTAACAGCCATGGACCCTAACCTCCTCGTGGTTCTTGCTGTGTTTTGCAATGTTTACTAAGGGGTAATAAGGTAAATTAAAAATTCTTTTCTCCAACAAAAAGGAATTAACGTTATTGTCTCCATTATTGAAAAGAAGGGAATGGTGGAGGCGTATATAATCATGTACCGAATAATTGAAATTCACTATATTAGAAGGCAAGGGTGAATTCAGTGATCCAGTACAGTAAACGAGTTCGATATTTATAAACTTAAGCGTGAAAACAAATCTGTCAAAACATGTCAAAATTAATTTTGTAGGTTAGTTTATAAAGAGAGAAAGATATATTCTTCTTTTTCTTCACATTGCGGCTGTGCTGTGCTATGCGTCTTATAAAACCCCCACATGTGTTATGTTCTGTGCTCTGCTATGCTATGTTCTGTGCTACTTATAAATCCACCTTAAAGGTTAGAACAAATATTATAAATTATAAAAATAATGAAACTACGATACGGTTTAACCCAAATACGTATAAGAAAGTTCGGTGCATAACACTGCAGATGTTTCTACTAAATTCTTAGAATAATTATTAAATGTCAAACTTCAAAATATTTAAGTATATTTTGTTTTCTGTTAAACAATTGTCAGGCACAGCTGATAAGATTTTTATTTTGAAAATAATTATAATATGATCAAATTTCAAAGTACATTTCATGTTATTTATACCTTTTTAAAAATAAGTGTCATTTTGATTAGATCGTAATAATTTATTCATCATTTTTACTTTCTTAAGCGCAGTATATTTACTCTAGTCATTTTTTGCGATTTCTGCAAATTACTCAAACATGATTGAAGTTATAGAAAAATTGTTTGGATTAAAATTAATGGTATTTATATTTCACATAATTTTTGTTTGAAGATTTTTTTATCAAAACCGGTGCTGGTAATAAGAAAATGGCTATTGAAATTTGTTCAACTGCTTAATATAGAAACAAATTATTAAAATAATTTCGAAATTGACATTTAATATACAAACCATGAAATAATGTAGTGAAACTTGGTTCCGAAGGTTAGTAAAATTATAAAAATTAGAGAAAAATAGTCTATATATGATCTAACCGAAATGCGTATAAGAAAGTTCGGTGCATGACACTGCAGATGTTTAACTTTATAGTCACATCAGAATTTTAAATCGTCATACGATGTTTTTACCTTGAATAAAGAAAAACTTATTCTGATTTTCCATTATTATCCTATTTGTGCCCCTTTCCTGATGCTCGTTTGCCCTTTATTAAATTGACGCAATGAGATCTAGATTTGTAACTATAGAGGCAACCCGCATAACCTGTTTGCATAATAAGTTACTGGCATAGTGCTTTGCTTGTGGTTATTTGAAATTTCAAATAATCTATGTCTGTTCCGTTAGTGCTGCCTGCAATAGTAATATGAATTTTCTCCGAACTGAATTTTTGTAGATATTATACAACGTTTACAAACAAGAGTATTAAAAATCACGTTTGGCAACGTCACGATTTTCGCAATTGTCATTAAGTACAGAACTGACCGATAAGAAATTCCGCTTGCTTATAAAACAAGAACATGACATCATTATTGTTTTTATTTTTATTTATTTGTAGCATGAATGCATTTTAAGAATACCATACAGATATCACACTATTTATTTTATTTCCAAACAAATCCCGCGGTCCAACGTTTTCCAACGTGACACGATGACTGTTTTGGTACCCTAATTAAACACATTTTTTAAAAATATTTATCGTTAGGTATTCTAAAGGTGGCCACAGCCTAGCGTACTTGGGTGTCACACAAGCTTGCACGTGTGTGGTCAAAAAGTTGCAGGCTTGTGCGACGCGCATGTTAAATCACTTAAATCAGACGTTGCAAGACAAATATAAAAAGAGAACTGAAATAGAATACGCGACACACTATATTCACAATGTATGGAGAAGAATACATGATGTTTGGCCTCACACCGACAATCTTGTATGCAAGTGCATGTTAGCGCGTTGATGTATTCCGGTCAAGTTGGAGAACATGCGTGTCGGACAAGCATGCGACTTTTTGATTACACACTGGCTATCATCGACGTGCGTACTTGTATGACCAGCATAAATGACGCACAAGTACGCTAGTGTGTGGCCACCTTAAGAATATAATGTAATTTTTTCAAAAATATCCTGCGCTCTAATTTTGAGAAATTAGAGCTATATAGTGGCAGTCACACGGTTACCATTTCGGTACACTAATAAAACACATTTCTTTGAAAATATTTATATTTCTAGTTATGTATTCTAAGTATATTTTGTGATTTTTTCAGAAATAAACTGCACCCTAATTTTGAAAAATCAGCGCTACATAGTACCAGTCACACGGTTACCATTTAGGTATCCTAATAAAACACATTATTTTTGAAAATATTTATGTTACTTAGTTATGTATTCTACGAATATTTTGCAATTTTTTCGAAAATATCCTGCGCCCCAATTTTAAGAAATCAGCGCTTCATAGTACCAATCACAACCTTAATAAAACCCTTTTTTTGAAATTATTTATGTTACATCTAGTTATGTATTCTAAGAATATTTTGTAATGTTTTCAGACATATTTTGCTCCGCAATTTTGGAAAATCCGCGCTTTATAGTACCAGTCACACGGTTACCATTTTGGTACTTTAATAAAACACTTATATGAAAATATTTATGTTACTTCTAGTTATGTATTCTAAGAATAATTTGAATTTTTATCAAAATTACCCTGCGCCCTAATTATGAGAAATCAGCGCTAATTGGTGCCATACATCACACGGTTGCCGTTTTGGTACCCAAATTAAACACATTTTTTGAAAATATTTGTGTATCTTATAGATATATGTTTTATGAATATTCTATGAAATTTCCACACGAATCCTGCGACTCCAATTTTAATAAAAAAGAAACTCGGAATTATTTTGGATTCGACAGTTTTTTATAGCCTTAGAATAAATGCTGTATATTTATCCGAATGTCATTTATAATTGTGTGTCAATAAAAAGTATTATATTAGTAGCTAAAATTATGCTATTGTTGTATTATTAGGCGGTTATTTGATAATTGAGGCAATTTTATATTTTAAGTTTGTGTTTATTCGACGTTTATCACATTAATTTACATGGTTGATTTTGCTATGATGCCAGTACTGTTCGTCAGACTAATCCAGCATCGCGCCGGTAACTTCCAAGAGTGCATTATAGTGGCGCAAAAATTGTTGAAATTGCATCATATTTTGCTGCTAGTATATTCAACGTTGGATATACAAGTATATTACATATATTGCAATTATTAAATCATGTAATTGGCCCGAGCGCGCTCCGATGTACCGAACAGTTGGACTCTCAGTGAATATCCATAGCCAACAAGAGGAGACCAAGAAGGCCAGGGTATTAAAAAGGGCTGCTCAAAATGTCACGGAGGACATCGCAAAAACAGCTGAAGACCTAATGTACGGTCCAGGAATCGCAAATTGAAACAGCTGACATTTTTCCAAAAATCATTTTTCCCTACGTCACGTCTTGGCTATTACTCTTCTAAATAAGCAATATATATATATATATATATATATATATATATATATATATATATATAAATTATGATTTATGAAACAAAGAGCTATATTTCTTAGAAAACACAAGATATTATTTTATATATCACCAGTAAACTGATGATATGATGAATAGTCACGTATCATCTCAGATGTATAAATATCAAGTACTAAGCAACATTCAGCATTCTCTTTCTTGTATTCAAATGTAGAACACGTGTCGTTAGATAAAATAAATATATCAAATATTTTATTTCGTTTATATTTTTTTAAAACAATAAACGACAATAACGTAATTGGCGCAGTCGGTAGGATTGCCAAAAAAGGTGCTAAAATTAACGCAACCGTTTGGAATTTTTATTCCTTAATTGTGCAATCGAACATCACGGCTCTCGTATCCTGGAGCCCATCAGAGGTCTGTCACGACCCATCGTTAAATCGAAACTTGGAGGATTTCAACAAAATACTCCACTTCTTCGTGGTAAACAACCAGCTACAGCAGAAACAGGTCCTTCATCTTTGCAACAAGAAATCGACTTCGTTCCACTGCCGTCAACAACAAGAAGAATCCGTCTACCTGTCAACGAAATCAGGCATCCCAAATGAAGACAGCAACATCTATACTTTTTGTCTCTATGTAAGTCTTTCATATTTATGTTCAGCGATTCAGATTGTGAATCTTTGACCACTGTAAATTCATTAAGTTCTGTAGAAGAAATTAATAGCGATTCACAGAACGATTTAGAAATAACAGATTTTTTAGATAATCTAAATTTAAACATAATGGCTACTTATAATGATATTGAACAGATATCAAAAATAATCCCCATTTATAATGGAGATGTAAGGTTATTGCCTATGTTCTTAAAGGAAGTTCAAAACTTTCAACGTTTATTAGCAACATTGCATATAAGCGACATACAAAAAGTATACGCTTTTTCTTTAATAAAAGCAAAAATCACAGATAAAGCTAAACTTATATTAGCAGACAATACATTTGAAACATGGGAAGATTTAAAACATTTCCTGGAAACAAATTTTGAAGATAGATTAACTTATGATACCTTATTCTTACAAATAGTAAATATAAGAAACATTTATAATAATAAGATAGGTGAAACATTACAGAATATGGCACACCTGTTCTCTAAGTGTAAATCAAAAATACAATTAACTCAATTTAGCAGCGACCAAAAAAATGCTTTAATAACAGGCTTTCAAAAAGTGATTGTTAAACATTTTATATCATTATTACCCTTAACGATAAGAGGTGCATTTGTGAATAAAAACCCAGATACTTTAGAACTTTGTGAACAATTGCTTAAGGGGCTCGTCTACTTATTAAAATTCAGTGAAAAATGTACTTACGTTGCGAGTATTTTACAGGCAATACATGAGTGGGAACATTTTATTCCAACATGGATTATATACTTAAAGGATCAATATACTATTGTGCCTTTTTCTTTTTTAAAAAAAAAATTGAATTAAATTATAATAAATTCTTAAAAATGCCCAATTTATGCAAACTTTAGATGGCTATATCACATGACAGAAATTTATTTTAAAAAAATTAAAAAGGCACATCAGTAGAATCGTCCTTCATCTATAAACTGATGTTAAAAACATGTGTTTTAAGTCAGTAATAAACTCACAGTTTACTCGCAACAAAAACACTTTTACAGTATTTTTCAATCCCATAAATGACATGACGTAGCTTTGATGCGGCAGGGTACGGGTAGCGGGCGGTTGTGGTGGGGGCAGTAGTGAGAATAGCTGTGTAGCAGTAGAGTGAGTAGATATATAAGAGTGTGGACAATAGCTTCCCAGCAATGAACTGTTCCACTGTAAGTGGGCAGTGCTTATGACCCCCGCGCAACACTACACTTCTCATCAAAGCAGCGTGTGGTTGAGTTGGTCCGATCGTAGACGGGCCGCTTAACCCTGGAGTGAACGGGTGTTCATATTTCACACAAAAGGACGGGTTGGGTCTGACAAGCCCGGAAAAAGAACAGTAATATTTTTAAAATGAACGGATAATTCTCGTAGGTGAACACATATATCTTTAACAAAATTCTTAACGAACATATTCAACCAAAAACAAAATATATTTCTTCAAAAACAAAAAAAAATATAAGAAAAATTACAAATATATAAATTTTTGGCAGTGTTGCACTAATTGCTTCTTAAAGCACGCAAGTCTTGGAATTCTGCAGTGCATTCTTTGCAGACATCTACATTGTGCTCCAGGCAAACAAATTTGTGGCAGAAACGGCACCTGAATCTCGTTTTCCGATCTTTACAGAAAGCGCATCTTCCTCGTTTTTTCTCGATATTTTCAGCACTTTCTGGAAGCTCAGTGCCACTAATTCTGGCCGCAAGCTGTCGAATCTGTCTTGGTAAGTATTGGGAGTGTACTCTTGCCGTCATGTAACTCAAAAGAAGCTCCCTCCCATGTTTCTTCAAAAAGATTCTTCGGGAATCATTTGGATGGTTGTCGCATTTTGAGTTGCTTTTATAAATCACGTACGCGTTCTATCTACGAGTATTTCTGGCCACATTATATTTCGCAGAAAGTTGATCCACTGTATCAACTCCACATTTCGTCGAGTTATAAAATGTTATTATCTCAGGTTTTCTATCGTCCAAAGATTCTGGATCAATACAGTCGTCATGATGGAGAGTTGACAAGAGGATAACTTGTTTATTTTTTTTCGGAATGTACGAAACAATGGTCATGTCCTTTGTAAAACCAAACATGCTTGATTTTTCAAGCCTTTTGGTGAAAAACTCGTTCGGTATTTGCCTTTTGTTTTTTTTCAGGGTTCCAACAACTGTCAACTGATAATTATGTAGCAAATTATTAGCAACTTCAACGGAAGTGAACCAATTATCCATTGTAACGTTTCTTCTTGATTTGGAAATTGGGAAACAGAGCCTGTTGACTACTTCATATGACGAATTACTTACGAAATAGGGACCTTCGGGCTGTTTACCACAATAAACCTCCATATTGTAAGTGTAGAATGAACGCGAGTCAACCAACGAAAAAACTTTCAAACCATACCGTGCTGGCTTATTTGGGATGTACATCCTGAAGCGGCAACGACCTCTGAATGCCAAAAGCATTTCATCAATAGTAGTGTACTTGCCCACACTGTAGTGCTTCTGACAGTTTTTTACTATCCCTTCAAATATTTCTCTCACTGGTGCCAAATTATCTTCATCTTTACGATCCTTCCTCGTTCGAATATCATCCATTCGTAAACATCGCATTAGGAAACGGAATCTTCTAAGCGCCATTGTGGCCGGAAAGATCTCTATACCCGTTCCATTAGAAGACCAAAATTCATAAATAGATGATCTCCCTCCATGAAACACACCGGCGAAGTAGAGCAAACCATAAAGAGCTCTCATTTCCGGTATATCTGTTGGTCGATCATCGGATTTATCTGTATACCTCTCATTTACACTTTCAATATATATATTTGTACTTTCGACTAGTTTATTCATTATGACATCATCGAAAAACAGCTGCCAACATTCTTTTGGAGACGATGCATGCTTTGCAGGTCCAATTACTCCTGGTAGTCTCACAATTACGTTTTCCTGTCTTGTTCGAACATTTTTCACGAAGCAATGCTTGTTCCATTTAGTGCCATCTTTTGCACGATACTGTAAATGCTTACGGCCGCCGATAGTACATTGGATAGCTTCTTCTTCATTTTCCTCTATTTCCTGCTCACTTTCCGTCTCATGGTCGCTTATTTCTATTTGTTTTGGATCGGCAACGGAACCCTCCGAATCCGAGAAATTTTCTTCGCTTAAGCTGACCTCTTCATGCATCCGTCTCAACCTTTCTACTTCCATTTCATATGAATTCATTTTTCTATCGAGCGAAATATCGATTTATAAAATAAACTGCTACTAAACGAAATGGAAAAAATAAACTTACGGCAAAGGACGGGTTGGGCCTGTGGGACCGAAATTGGCTGTAGTATCCGTGATACTCACGCCAATGTTTCTCAACTACTACAGTACATGCATTGTGATCTAGTTTGAAGGTACTGAAGTGCACAGATTCATGCGCGGCCCCAACTTGGATTAATCATTTGACTAAATTTGCTTGGGCCTGACAGACCGAACCCGTGCACTCCAGGGTTAACAATGAATTCGATTTTGCGCAAAACTCTCACAATTCACCACTATTAAAACAAAATAATTCTTTTGAAAATAAAATCCCACCAATGAGATTCCCTGGTCAAAATTTCCCTAGTAAGGCTATAAACTTCAATAAAAAAACACAGTATCAAGGCCTAAATAAATTTGCAAGACAATATATAATTAATAACACAGAAACACGAAAATTTAAACCTGTTCCAATGTCTGGAACTTCTAAACAAACATTTAATCAACCTATGTCCACACAAACCATAAGACAAAACTACAACCAAGAAATAGATGAAAGTGAGAACACTGATAGTATAGAAGAATCTGTTGAATATGTTGAAAATGAACGCGAAAACACATCCGAATCTTTTTTAGAAATAGACCAATTTCAAGAACAAAACGAGTGATGACTACCATTTTAAACACAATACCTATTATAAAATATAATGACTTTCATATTTTAATAGACTCTGGTTCTGATATAAACTTGATTTCTCCGAAATTAGTTAAACAAAAAAATTATAAAACAACACCAAAAGTGATAACATTTAAAACTGCAGCGAATAAAATTAAATGCACGGAAATTGTAAAGAAAAAGATACAAAATAAAACTTTTGATTTTTATTTGTAGGAGTTTCATGATAATTGTAATTTATTATTTGGCGTAGAAATTTTAAACAAATGCGGTGTCTCAATAAATTTCAAAAGCAATATAATAACATTTGGTGACAAACAAAAATTTACATTACAGAATGACATAGAATCAAATAAAAATAATGTTAATATACAAATACGTGATTCGCACTTATTAAACTCACAAAAAGAAAAATTACAAAAACTAATAAAAAAGTTTGAATGTCTTTTTCCAAAAGAAAATGAAATTTTATCAACCACTAACGTAGTCAAACATAATATTAAATTAAAGAATGACATCCCTATTTATTCAAAAAATTATAGATTACCGCAGGTATATGAAAAAGAAATAGAGGAACATGTACAGACATTATTAAAAAATGGCGTTATTCAAAAGTCAAAATCACCATATAACTCACCCATTTGGATTGTACCAAAAAAAATGGATGCATCCGGAAAAAACAAAACACGAATGGTTATAGATTTTAGAAAGATAAATCAATTAACAACAGAAGATAAATTCCCCATACCAAACATTGATACTTTAATAGACCATATTGGTAACCCAAAATTGTTTACAACCTTAGACCTACATTCTGGATTTCATCAAGTAGAATTGAACCCCAAAGACAGACATAAAACAGCCTTTAGTACTACATCAGGTCATTATGAATTTGTAAGAATGCCCTTTGGTTTAATTAACGCACCAGCTACCTTTCAAAGGCTCATGAATGAAGTATTAATAAATCACATCAATAAAATATGTCTATGTTATAATCTTTGGCAAAAACGAGGAAGAACATTTTAAAAATATTGAAACTATATTCCAAGAATTAAAAAGAGCTAACTTAAAAATTTCTATAGATAAAAGTGAATTTTTTAAAAATGAAACAGAATATTTAGGCTTTGTAATCAGTGAAGAAGGCTTAAAGCCAAATATAAAAAAAATAGAAGCTATAGAGAAAATTCAAATACCACGTACTACCAAAGAAATAAAATCATTTTTAGGCACACTATCATGGTACAGACGCTTTATTCCGAATTTTTCAAAACTTACAAAACCTTTTACAGAATGCTTAAAGAAAGGCAGAACAATAGATATCACTAATCAAAATTATAAAAATGCATTTCAAACGTCTAAAGATTTAATTATTAACCCTCCTATATTAGCATTCCCAAACTTTGAAAACAAATTTATACTCACAACAGATGCATCAGATTATGCATTAGGGGCAGTACTTTCACAAAAAATAGATAGTGAAGAAAAACCTATAGCCTATGCATCGAAAACATTAAACCAGGCAGAACAAAATTACTCTACCATTGAAAAAGAATTAAAAGCAATAATCTGGGCAATTAATAATTTTAAACCATACATTTTCGGTAGAAAATTTGTTATTAGGACAGATCACCGTCCCCTTGTTTGGCTTTTCAACATGAAAAATGCCAATCAAAAACTAATGAGGTGGAAGATAGAACTAGGTGAATATAATTTTGAAATAGAGTACATAAAAGGAAAAACTAATAAAATTGCTGATTTTTTGTCCCGAATAAAAAAATGATTATAAAATAAATTATAAAAAAGGCGATGTAGTTGAAACAAATATTTTCGCACACTGTATTAGTAAAGATTTCAAATTTGGTAAAGGTTTAGCAAAACATATCAATGAACAATTTAACAGTAAAGACTTTTGTAAAAATCAATTATTAATAACACAAAATTTTATACTTCAAGAAGTCCAAAACAAAAAAATCTTTCATATATTTTCTAAAGAAAAATTTAACGAAGAGTGTAATAAAAAAATTTTACAATACTCTTTAACATCATTAAGAGACTATTTAATAAAAAATGACATCTTTGAAATTAATCTGCCTTGGTTATCCTGTGGTTTAGATAAATTAGAAAAAAAGGAATTAATAAAATACTTAGATAAAATATTTGGTGAAACCAACATAATAGTAAACATATATGAACCATTTGAAAATTTCTCCTTAACAAATGAAATTTATTCAAATAATGCAACAAAAAGCGTGTCAACTGAAAATACCATACACAGTTCTGACGAAAACTCAGTCGAAGGAATTAAATACATAGAAGATAGATTAAACATAGCAGACAATCAAATAATTATTAAAACCACTAATGAACCATTCACAGTAAAAATTGACAAATATTTTGTAAAAGAACATCCTAAACAAAGAATGTTAGTAAATATCCATAAAAATGACATAGAAAATGAAATTTTAAATTTTATCAAAGAATATATAATTCCGAAAATTAAATACTATGCTATCTTTGAAAATAATTCCGATATATCCTTCTCTAAAGTAATTAAGGAAAACTTTGAAATTAATAGTATAAAAATCATAGCCGTAAATAAAATAGTAGAAAATATTGAAGATAAAGAACAACGAGACGAAATTGTTTATAATTACCATTTTGGAAAAATGAATCATAGAGGAATTATGGCTTCCTATAGATATTTAAAAGAAAAATACTATTGGCCTAACATGATTTAAGATATTACTGACCTCATCAATACCTGTAAAACTTGCAAGGAAAATAAATATGACAGAAATCCAATAAAAATATTAGATAATCTAACACCCACACTTGAACAACCTTTCGAAATGGTGAATACAGACCTTTTAACGCTAGATCAAACATTATTTTTAACCATGTATGACCAATTCTCAAAATTCGGATATATCACAAAACTAAACAACAGAAATGCTAAAAACACACTAGAAAAATTAAAAGAATATTTTAACCACTATAATTTTCCTAATACTCTAATAGTAGACAATGGCAACGAATTTAATAATGCATTGTTAAAAACATATTGTCAAAAAGAAGGAATAAATCCACATTTTACGTGTATCAATAATCCTAAATCCAATGCAATAGAAAGGTTACACTCTACTATTATAGAACAGCTTAGAATATTACACGCCGAAAAACCCAATATTAAACTGGAAGATAAATTACAAACCGTCATGTACTCTTACAATAACACAATACAAAGCGTCACAAAATTTTCACCATTAGAAATATTATACGGAAGAAGTAAAGATAATATATTTCCCAAAAAGCATCTTGAAACTCACGAACAAAAGGTCAACGATTATAAAACAAATTTAGAAAAAATAAAAGAAACCGTAACCGATAGAATAAAGCAAGAAAAGCAAAAAAGATATGTCCCTGAACAAGCAAAAGAAATAAAAAAGGAAAACATGTATTTAAAACAGAACCCTAGACTAATAACTAAATTTAAAAAACCCCTTTACAAAGAAATAAAGATAAAGGAAATAAATCCTAAACTTAAATATATTATACCCCATAATAAGAATAGTAATGAAAACGTTAGAAAATATAAAATAGATAAAATTAAACTCTGATTACAGAATTGCCATAATTTGGGCCACACAAATAGAAAACCCCGGGATTAACGTCATACAATTAAAAAATAGTAAGGTTACAACATCAGAAAGGTTTTTATATTACACAATAGATGTAAACAACATTATAAATACTAGTAGGGAACTCGATAATCAAATAACTTTTTTTTTTTTTTATTATATCTTCCTTTGAGTCTCATTTATGATCAGTCCGGTTGGACTATAAATAAATTTGTTGTAATGGTGCGGTCTTTGATGAAGTACTACCCAGTGGTGGTACTTCGTTACCTTAACTTGCGGATTTTGCACATTGACTGCTCGGTACTATTTATTTGTATCTGTCGATTAGGTCTAGGATATGGTGTCTTTTTAACCTTCTAACTTCCCCACTGTTATCCAAGAGTCTGATGGCAAGTTGGTTAGGATGGTTTTCCAGTCTTTCCTGGTATCTTTGGCTTAGTCTGCTGATTTCTTCTGTGACAGTTGGCATGAGTAGGTCTTGATGTATGGTATCATTAGGTACATAGTATGGCGCGTCTACTATTATGCGTAGGATTTTTGATTGAATTCTCTGGATGATGTTGATGTTTGATTGACTTGCTGTTCCCCACAGTTGAATTCCATATGTCCATATTGGTTTTATAATGGCCTTGTAGAGTAACAGTTTATTTTCCATGGTAAGTTGTGATTTTCTTCCAATGAGCCAGTACATCTTGCTTAGTTTGAGGCCAATTTGTTTGCGTTTAGTTTTGATATGCTTTTTCCAGGTTAGTCTCCGGTCCAGGTGTATGCCTAGGTATTTTATCTCTTCCGATTGGCTCAATTCGCTGTTATTAAACATTACGGGTGGGCAAGTTTCCTTTCTCGTTGCAAACGTGATGTGGTTTGATTTGGAGTCATTAACTTTTATGCGCCATTTCTGGGACCAGCTTTGGATCTGGTTTAGTTGCTCTTGTAGTAGTTCAGGTGCGATAATGGGATCCCGGTCCGTTGCCACTATAGCTGTGTCATCCGCGAAGGTTCCTGTCATAGTTGTGTCATTATTAGGTAAGTCGGCTGTGTATAACGTATACAATGTTGGTCCGAGGACACTGCCTTGTGGTACTCCAGCTTGAATATCCCGCAGAGCAGAGTAGTCTTCTCGTATTTTCACTTTGAAGTATCGGTTTTCAAGGTAGGACTTAAATATCAAGTAGTATTGATGAGGCAGCGTCTTTTTAATTTTATAGAGTAAGCCCTGGTGCCAAACTTTGTCAAAGGCTTGGCTGACGTCTAGAAATGCGGCTGAGCAGTACTCTTTATTTTCCAGGGAATTCTGTATTTTTTCAGTAACTCTGTGCACTTGCTCGATGGTTGAGTGGCTTTCTCTGAATCCAAATTGGTGGTCGGGTATTATTTTGTTTTTCTCCAGAATTGGTTTCATTCTTTTGTGGAGGAGTTTTTCAAAGATCTTCGATATAATCGGGAGCAGGCTAATAGGTCTGTAGGATGAGACGTCAGAGTGGTTTTTACCAGGTTTTGGGATCATGATTATTATTGCTATTTTCCATTGTGTCGGAAAGTAACCAAGTCTCAGTATGGCATTAAAGATGGCCGTCATTTGTAATACTAGTTTTTTTGGTGATTCTTTTAGTATTTTACCTGTGATGAGGTCGTATCCTGGCGCTTTTTTATTGTTGAGGTTTTTGATTGTCGTTGCGATTTCCCTAGGAGTGATTGCTTTTATTGGTGGTGACATTTGCAGCGGTGTTTCTAAATATTGCAATACGTCTTCGTCGTCTACGTTTGCGTGCTTTGGGAACGGTTGGAAAACCGTTGCTAGGTGTGTGGCAAATGTTGTTGTTTTTTCTTCCGTGTTTCGTGCCCAACTTCCGTCTTGATTTCTGATAGGGGAGATTGGGATTTGCGGCTGCTTAAGTTTTCGTGTGGCCTTCCATAGGGAGTAGTCTGTTGCGTTAGTTGATGATAGATTTTGGAGGTACTCTTTGAAGTATTGGTTTCTTTTCTCTTGTAGTGCTTCTTTTAATTCTCTTACCGCTCTATTGTAGTTGTTTTTGTCGTTTGGTTGCCTGGTATTTTGCCAGGATCTTCTGCATTTTCGTTTAATGGCTATAAGTTCTTTTATATGTATTGGATTTGTTTCAAATTGTTTCGTTGTTTGTTGAGGTTTTGGTGTAGCTTGCCACGCTGATTCTTGGATGTTTTTATTCATTTGTTCCACAGCTATGTCAATTTCAGTGTGTGTTTTTAGCGGTATATTGACTTTTGTTTTTTCAGTGAGAAGCTCATGAAAAAGTTCCCAATTTGTTTTGCGGTTGTGTAGTTTGGGTGATTTTTCGACTTCGGTAATTACGCTAGCGCTAAAGGTCGCGATTATGGGTGAGTGGTCTGATCTCATATCTAAGCTTGAGACGATGTTCATGTGTTCTCGGGATTTCCCTTTCACTAAGAAAAAGTCTGTTAGGTCTGGTGTTTTGTTTCTATCGGTGGGCCAGTAGGTTGGTTCCCCAGTTGAGAGGTAGCTTATGTTGTTTGTTTGAATTACTCTGAGAAGGTTTTTTCCTCTGGTGTTGTTAACTCTGGATCCCCATTGTTGGTGTTTAGCGTTGAAATCCCCTCCAATAATAAATCTGTTTCCGACCGTTTGAATAAAGTTCATGTATTGGTTCTGGGTGATGGTATGTCGCGGCGGTGTGTATATGGCTGAGATAGTTATTGGGCCATTCCAGTCTTCGATTTGTACTGTGGTTGCTTGGATGTGCTCGGTTTCGTAATTTGGCAGTCCAAAGTGTTTAATGCCATCCCTAATTATGACAGCAGTTCCTGCATGAGCTGTTCCGTCTGGGTGTTTGGTGTCGTATACCGTATACCTCGGAATTCTTAGGTAACTACGGTTTGTGAAATGGGTTTCAGATATTAGTGTAATGTCTAGTTTGTTTATATTTATAAATGTAATTAGCTCCTGACTATGATTAGCCAGACCGTTGGCATTCCAGGCGGCAATTCTGAGTGTGTGCTCCATTAACGTATTTTGGTTATGACGGTTGATAGTAATTTCATTAGTGTTGACATCTGCTCAGATTGGTGTTTCATAAATGTTCTCATTTCATTTATCATTTCTCTCATCATTGTTGACAGGTCATCTGACCCAGGATTTGTTGTCTGTGATCTCTGCTCATTATTTCTGGTGGCGTCTGCGTATGTGGTTCCAGGTTGTGGTGTTTCAGTTTCTTTTGATGTTTCGGTATTGATTCGCCTTTCTCTAAGTGGACGGAATCTACGTTGACGTATTTCTTTATATACGTTACAGCCCTTGTAGTTGGCTGGATGACTGCCTAAACAGAGTGCGCATTTGGCTGGCGATTCTCTTGTTTTATTGCAAGAGGTTGTTTCGTGGGGTTTTCCGCATTTCACGCATCTGGGTGGTCTGTAGCAGTAGGCTTTGCTATGTCCGTATCTTTGACAATTTTTAAATTGTACTATTTCTTTCTTTTTGTGGGGGGGTTCAAACTGTATTTTGGCGCTCTGTAAGTATTTTATGTCGTAGATGTCTTTATTGTTCTCAGCAGGTTCAAGATCTACTAAGAACAGCGAGAGTGGAGCTTTTGTTATACGATGGAGCATTTTATGGATATTTCTTACTCTATGCCCTTTTGACTCTATTTCGATTTTTAGTTCTTCAGTGTCCATTGAGTGATGTATGTGTCTTAGCACAGTTCAGAAGGCTCTATCTGTTTTGAACTGGTATGTGTGATGATCTATGTTGGAATCTTTCAGTCCTTTGTTCAGCAGTGAATATGCTTTTCTGTTTTTGGTTAGTATCTTCATTGTGTTATGGTTTAGTTTGTATTCGTATTCGGATAAGGGGATGTATCTCCCTATTATTTCTGTCATCGCTTTTATTTGCTTAATGCTTGGAATGAATATCGGTGGTGGTTTTATTTCGTTTTCTTCAGCGTTCTCTTCCGTATCATTCTCTTCTTGTAGGTCTACATACATGTTTGATGTTTCTATTCCGGTTACGTTAGTTGGGTTTGCTGTGGGTTTCATAGTGGTCTTGTAAGGTGCATTTGTGCCATGTCTCTTATTTTTTCTTCGTATAACCAATTGGTAATCTTCTTGGGCATTACTACTGTGCGACGAAGTGGGTGTCGGTGGTATGCTTTCACTTTGTAATGTAGAGTCAAATGAGTATTCATTTTGTACAGGAAGTGTGTTGAATTGACTGTGGGTACTTGTGCATGGTTGAAACGCTGGATTTATTATTGGTTGTGAGGAGTTGACCATTATTGGTTGTGTGGCTGATTTTGTTTGTAGGTGTGTGGCCATTCCTGTGGTGAGTTGCTGTTGTGTTTGATAGTATAAGTTTTGGGAAATATTTGTGTTAGCGTATACGCCGTCGCTGGTAGACTCCATTATTAATGTGGTCTGACCAATGCGTTTGGCTGCAACTGCACTTTTGTGTATATATATTTATATATATATATATATATATATATATATATATATATATATATGCAGGCTGTTCTCAGTTTTAGGTTATAGGTTTTGATCTGCGTTCGTAATCACTTTATCAGTTGATGTAACACGTCCGTTCGCTATGAGCGCTCGGGTGAGACTGAATCATCAAATAACTAAAATAAAAATATATGTGCGAAATACCACCAAATATTATCAAAATGAGTTAAAAATAACTTTTCTAGATTTATTTCAAATGAATGATAATCTACAAAACAGACTAAATATATTATTCCCTAAACGATATAAACGTGGTTTAATTAACGGTCTAGGTAGCATAATAAAAAGTATAACCGGAAATTTAAATAATCAAGATAAAGAAAGATATGATCAAATAATTGAAGAAATTAATAAAAATCAAGATAAATTAATGCAGAACCAAGAACAAAATTTACAAATTATTAAAGAAATGAATGAACACTATAATAAACAGTTAGATCTAATTAATAAAAATCAAGTTTAAAATATATCCTACAAACCCTTTCACGTGGTTTCGATGAGAATAAAATCTTATGGTTAATAAGTAAAGTTAATGATTATAAAATTCAAGTTCAACAATTAATGTATGTGCTGAACAATATAGAAACATCTTTAACGTTTTGCAATATACATCAATTACATTCCTCTCAAATTTCTACGGATAATCTTCAAATAGTAACCAATAAAATTCGTGAAATCATAAATATTAAATTCAATAATTTCTGGGAATATGCATCACTTATAACCACAAATTGCAAAATTAATGATAATAATAAAATTGTATTTTTGATGATTGTACCAATGTATGATGACGAACAATATATTACTAAACAAATAATTCCAATACCATTTATGTTTAAAGAAAAATTATATATGTTAAATAACGGAAAAATAATATATATTGTAAAAGGCAATAAAAATTATATGTTACATAAATGTAACGAAATTAACAATGTTAACTATTGTAAAACTAATTATAAAATAATAGATAACTGTTACACTAATATAATAGAAGATAGTAACAATAAGAATTGTGATTATAATGAATTCAAAACCACAAAATGGTTTGAACAAATACCTCATTCAAACATAATTTATATTTATAATAAAATAAAAAATGTTCATTTGGACTGTACAAACATAAATAAAGAATTAAAATTTGGAATAATACATAAAGTAATAAACAACAACTGTATTATAGATAATGAAAAATTCAATAATGAAATTATGGCTAAAGAATATAATTTACAAATTAATAAATTTATAAATCCCGAAGGAAAAATATTCCCTCTCAATAAAAGTATAATTCAACATTTTCAAAAATATATTATCCCAAATATCACTTTAAAACAAGCGACACATGAACACATGAATAATCATTACAATCACGCTCAAAGTATATTAATAAGCATAGTTATTGTAATCATATTAGTAATTAGTTCGTATAAAATATTAAAATGTTATAACAATAAGAAACTGCAAAGGAAGAATGATATAACAGATATAGAAATGGTAAATTTGTAAATATAAAATAATATCTTCAAGGGGAGTAATTATGATTTATGAAACAAAGAGCTATATTTCTTAGAAAACACAAGATATTATTTTATATATCACCAGTAAACTGATGATATGATGAATAGTCACGTATCATCTCACATGTATAAATATCAAGTACTAAGCAACATTCAGCATTCTCTTTCTTGTATTCAAATGTAGAACACGTGTCGTTAGATAAAATAAATATATCAAATAATTTTATTTCGTTTATATATTTTTTAAAAACAATAAACGACAATAACGTAATTTATATATATATATATATATATATATATATATATATATATATATATATATATATATATATATATATATACATATATTTTTCAGACAATGCTGCAAGGAGAACTCATGTACACCGTCACCTAGATTTATATAATAAAGGGCCCCACTGAGCGACTCATATCTTCGCCATTTTTATTATATATTCTTTCAATATTGTAAATTGTTTACAAATCTATTCTATGTATACGTAAAATATAGAATAATTCATATTTTTAATGGCCGAGTAAAAAAAGTTTTTTAGCGTCAAGGTGGTGTAACCTCTTAATTTTATGAGTTATAATTTGAATATATAATGTTTTCTAGGCTATGATCAGCAATATGATGAATGGAAGCAGAAATGTCAGTTTTATACATGACCCCAATCAACAAGCCCCGAACCCAAAAACACAAGAACCCTATGCAAACCACTTCCCCAACCAACACGGAAAACCAGAGCACGAGTACAATGAAAGGTTGGATCACAGCCAATATATAGTCATGGAACGCCAACACCGACCATAGTTCATTACACAATCAAGGATGAACATCCGTCAAGATGAATAAAAAAAAAAAAAAAATTCTCTCTCTTGTTATATAAAATCTGGTTTTCTTTTGCATATACTATTTTTTACATTCACCTGTACAAGCGGTAATGACCATAGTATATATATATATATATATATATATATATATATATATATATTTATATATATATATATATATATATATATATATATATATATATATATATATATATATATATATATATTATATATATATATATATATATATATATATATATATATATATATATATATATATATATTTATTTATTTATTTAATTTAAATTGCGGATCGATGTATATATATATATATATATATATATATATATATATATATATATATATATATATATATTTGACAAAAACGCAACAGATCAAGGAATTTACCTGGACCACAGACATATTTCTTAAGCTTAAGATATCACAAAACAAGCACTTGGGAGCGACAAAGTGTATATAAGGAACACGCAAGAGACGCTCAGGACGGTGTCTTGCCCAGTGTCCACGAAATGGTTGTCTGACTTATTAAAGTACAATTGATGCTAAAGTGTTAATCATTGGAATCATTGGAAGAGATGATAAAGAAGATGCTCAATGGCCAACTAGAGGAGCTAAGACGAATGCAGCCTACAGTAGGAAAGCCTATCCATTTAATGAAAAATTCAAATGGTCGCTCTCGATAAATCTCCTATCTGGAGACCAAGGAGCTGTCACATCAAAAGCCGAGCTATCACGCATTATGGGACGCATTACTCGACTTACGAGAACATGTGCTAAGCAATGATATCTTAAAATTGGCTATCTACTTATTGAATATTGTTTACGATAACATTAATGCATTTTCTTGGATTTATTCCAAATACCCAGTGTCAACCGCCGTGGTTGAAATGTTGATAGTACATTCTAATTTTGAATATTATTGCCAATAATAAGTGAAAGTTGAATTGTTATAAAAAGACTGAGCTTACATATTTTAGGCGATTGTATATTGAGCGTTGGTTGACAAATAGGTGGCTTCGTTCGGCATGAGGGGACGGCCAGAAATTACGTAAGACATGGTAATATTTGTCCCAACCCAACCTAATTGTACATTAGATTTTTTAATTTTATTTCCTAAAATGACCAACCACCTGGACATTGTGAACCAGTAAACTGATATCGCAAATGGATCGTCATGTTTTGTGTAATGTCTCAACAAAACGTATTTTTGAAGTATTTTAAAAATATATTCTGGCCCTTATGCACAGTAATATTAACTATAAATCCATAATATTGTCACGGCTGGGGGTTGGCTGTGACTTTATTTTATTAAATGATTTGAGGTACCAGCCAAGACTGTAACTCCTGCAGGGTTTGTATCATATCAGGAGTCAAGCACGAAAGGATGTGAAAGGTGTTTACCAATTCATAACACATTGATACGTTTTAGTTTAGTGTTTTATTGAACAAAGGTACTTACAGCATTGCGTTTAATGGGCACATGACTTACACTGAATCTATCGTTTGAGTTTAGAATAAGTTTACAACGTAGTCTGGGAAGACTATGAGAAAGACTGTCCAGCTTGTCTCCTCCCGGTCTCTTATATATCATTTGGATATCCCGGGTGTGGTTTTGTGGTGTGAACGTTATTGTTTGTTAGGCCTACCGGATACTCGTCTCAGAGGGTGGTCTGTCGTTAGATAGTTTTTAGGTAATTGTTATTATTCATTAGGACCACCGGATGCTCGTCTCGGAGGGTGACCCGTTATCGTTCGATAGTTTTTGGATAATAGTTATTTGTTGATCAGATCCTATATCCTGTATCTAGACCGGAGGTTCAACTAGTTTGGGAATCGTATCTGTGTATGGTCTAGGTGTGGCCCTAGCGTGGCACGGTCGTGACAATATTTGCACTTCATCTACTATATTATATAGCATATACACATTTTTCTCATTATATGTATACCTATCACATCTGTATTGACGATAATAACCATAATTAATTAATTTGCTATGAACAGAATTTAATAAAAACCAAAAGAAAATAGGCGACAAATTTAGTATTATAACGAGCAGCCATCACATATTAAAGTAAACCCTAAACAATCTTGGTGATTAGTTTACGTTGCGTGAAAACATTTAACATTTCTATCCTGTTTTAATAGTGTTTAAAAAACCTCACGATAATAGCTTCACAATGATTGAACCAAATAATTCAATTAGATTAATAATAAAGAAGGAAGTGTAAAATATATCCTGACTCTTATTCAATCATTTTAGCGGAATATATGTATATCTAGAACGCCTAAACACAAAATACTTATAGATATTCTGTCATATAGGTAACGGCTGTATTGGTGATTTGTCTTCCGTGTAATCTGCAAGAAATATAAACATTATTAGACATTTTATATAAATACTATGCTTGTAATGTTTTTTTTTTGTTGAACATACATTAAAAGTAAGATTCAATTTCAATGGCGAATGAATTTAATGCTTCTTCAAATAATTAAACTTGTAAAATTTCTGGTTCATTTCAAACTCTCTGTATTAGGTCAGCAGAATTTGAAGTAGCGTTATCGCTTTTTTCCACTAATTATTTGTAATTGTTTTTCTACTAAGAGTGTATAAATCCGAAGAGAAATTATGCTTTTTGCTTGTTTGATTTCTCTTACCTTTCATCTTATAATCTAACAAAACTTATTAATGTTACTTTCTTATACGCAATATAAGAATCATGAAAATTATCGATCGAAAAATGTCGATTGTTTTATGGAAATAGTCGTTTTGCCCTTCCCTGGATTGTGAGTCAGGCTATTTTTAGAAAGACGTCTGTCTGTGTGTGTATGTAAAAGCTCTACAGTCTAAACGGTTAAAGGTAAAACTATGAAACATTAAAAACCTCCTATTTTTCAAAAACATACTCAAACCGGAAGTGCATGTTTACCCAGTCTTTTTTTGCGGTTTCTACAAAAATTCGAAGACGATTGCACTTATAACAAAAATAATCACAATATAAATTATAGATAATAACATTTTGTACAACCTTTATTTGAAACTATTTTCAGAAAAGATACCAGAAACAAGAATAACCACTAAAATAATTGTAATTAAAGATGAAGATTAACATGTCGCACAACTTTAACTAAATAAGTATGTGACAATCAATATCAAATTATTTGGGTCTATTTCGTTTTCCTGTCAAAAAGCTGAGTAACTATTTCGAATGCAAACGAATTTCAAATATATTAAATACCAATGGATTTTGAAGTTTGTATTATATTATTTTTGTTGAATTCAGTCAAAAAACGCACCCACTGCGTATAGAAAAACATAACCATGAATTCATTATATAGAAACAAAAGACAGATAAATAAATAACCAGTGATTCAAAAACAATGGTTCTCGATGTATCATATTAAATACATTTATTGCCATCGCTATTCTTTTACAAAGTAATTTATATTGACAAACCATGAAACAAATTTAATTATTATTTTCCTTTTTTAAAAAATATACCTCAACTAAAAATTATCATTAGCTTATAAATCTAGTTCATCATTACTGGTTGAGAACCTACATGGCGTCATCACATTTCCCTTCTGCGATATTTAACCAATACGAACTAATTTTATGGTTAGGATAATTTATTATTATTATTATAACGTCACATCTCAAGATACTATCTCCCCAAGCAGGCGGAAAATCTAATGCACTTCAAAAATTAGTCATTACACCGGACAATAATCCATCAGCTATTTATTTGTTTCATACATTTCTTTAGAACAAAATATCGATCATATCTCACATAGTAATTTCTTCGGCTTACTCACAAATCCTTTGTATATAACAATGACGAGCATAATACACTTTTAATAAACATAAAACGAATCCGTTTTGATAAGAGAACAGTTAGAATCAGTTATTTACACTTTGGTGGAATCATAGCGTCTATTAAAACTACTATGAATATTCCCGACATTATTATGAATGCTGCTAGCGCCGCCAACGATGATTTTTATTAATGCTAGTAGCGCAGCCAGCTATAATTAAAAAAAAAAAAATAAACAAACGAAGAAATAAACAATAATAAATTTAGAAAAAATGGAAGAGGGTAAGTTTGCATAAAATTTCTTTTAAGTTAATTTTACTTATTTAAACATGTTTATCCTCAGCTATGGAAATATTAGAACGCATAGAGGCGGAAATCGATGCAACAAGTAAGAAAAATATATAATTTTATTATTTAAAGATGATTTTTATAAAATTCGATAAAAAAATTTGAAGGCCCTCCGGAGCAGCCGACCCAGCAGCCCGCGTCAGTGCCGCAGCCCCGGCAGGTGCTGCAGCCCCAGCAAGAGTTTCAGCCCCAGCTTCAGCCTCAGCAGGAGGTGCAGCCCCAGCCGGAGGTGCGGCGCTATCAGACGCTGAGGTTGGTGCCGGGCGGAATTGAGGAGAGCCGTGGAGGCCATAGGGGCCGCGCCGCATATTGGTGGCGCGGTGGCCGTGGCGGTTATAGCAACAATGGGTGACGCAGAGGCCGTGGGGGCCGCGTAGGTAGAGGCCATGGCGGTAGGGGCCGTGGCGGCAGGGGCCATGGCGGTAGGGGCCAGCGCCTGAGCGCCAGCACGGCAAATTTAGTAAGTTATCTTTTATTTATATATTTTATGAAAATCTAATTGTTTCTTTTTCTTTTCAGCTGAAAACTGTTATTGATTTAATAAATCGCATTTAAAAATTATCCATGTGTTTTATTTCTAATATTATTCAAATTATATTTCATCGAGTTAATTCAATTAATTCCTCTGACTGGAGGGCCAAAAATTGTTGCACAGTACGTAGGACTTGCAATAACGGCTATATTTTACTACTAATAACTATCATATTTAAATAAAATATCTGAAATATTTTATATTGAACTTTCTAATACGCATTTCGTCAAAATCGAATCATATTTTTATTATTTTATAAATTAATTATTAATTTCTGCTATTTTTATATAAATCGTATCACCTACGCCTGTCAATTGTTTAACAAAATAGATTTAAATAGTTTGACGTTTTATATTTATTCTAAGAAATAAATTTACTGTAAAAGCAATCTGAAGGTTAGAACAAATATTATAAATTAGAAAAATAATGTAACTACCATATGGTTTAACCCATATGCGGATTAGAAAGTTCGGTGCATGACACTGCAGATATTTTTTTTAATGAACTGAAAAAGATTAGGCATAATGCTCTATTTTCATGCTCTATGACAAATTTAAATATTATCAAGGAGAGAAGAAATGGATTACTCAGTACTTTTATTGTAAAATGCAATATATGTATGGTTACGACCGAAATTTGTTCAGAACGAGTGGACGAATTAGATATAAACAAAGCTGTTACTCTTGATTTCATTTCATCTGGAGGTGGATTTTCGCAACTTCAAGAAGTCACTGCAGCATGTAACATTCCATGCATGTCAGCACATCTTTATATAAAAGAAGCTCGTGTAATTGCTGATCTTATCTATAAAGTTGCATGGCAATCAATGGAAAATGCAGGAAAAGAAGAAGCAGAAATTGCGCGCAATACCGGAAGTGTTGATAATGATGGTCATCCCCAAATTACTGTAATAGCAGATGGAGCATGGTGTAAGAGGTCTTACAATGTCAATTATGATGCATGCAAATTTGTTACAGTCCAAAAATTAATAAATTGATATATTTATAAATTTCAATTGGTTATTTTTTGTTAAAGATTCAAAATGCGTATTTGTTTGAGTTTACATTTGTTCAGCCATTTCTGAGAAAATCATATTTAAATACCAATTTCAAACTATATTTAATTGCGTATTAATTGCGTTTTTACTCGACTTTAATGGACCTACAAGTAAACACAGTTTTCGATTGGTATCCATAATATAACAAAATATTTTTTCACAGTGCAATTATCCATGTAATGCAATAAGTATGGCAACCCTAAAAAATGATTTTAAAATACACAGCAAATAACTTATGCATAATTAAATTGTATACAAATATTAAATTATATTTTTATTTATTGATTGTTGGCATTCTAATTGTAGATAAAATTCTACAACGTGCAAACATAGCCCTTCGTAGTCAGATAGTTACTGAGAAAAGTATTGTGCACTCCTACCAAACGCATATATAAAGAGTGGGAGTGATTGTAAGTACAGCCTACTATTGTCGATTCTAGTACCGCGTCCCAAACCCCTTGGACCCCTGAGAAACTCAAAGATTGATGCAATGGATTCTTAAGGGGGGTTTTACCTTGTTTTTCAAAAAAATCGACTTTTATTTTATTGCATTTTTGGATACTTTGAAGTGTGTAGTATCCGCCCCTGGAACCGTTTTACCGAATTCAAAACGGAAATATTTATTTTTCTTGCCAGATGGCACCAGGTGTGTTGATTATGTACCGACTGTCGGTAAATATGTATTGACAGTTTGATACCGTTTTCTATGCGACATTCGCATCTCACTTCAATTTACTTCATGTAACCGGCAGACAAACACGCGCAGATTCTGCCAGGTCGTTTAAGATGCCGCGAAAAGTCGGAAAGTTGGGCCGGAGTTGGGTAAGAAGAGGCATTTTCACGGAAATCGTCATACCATGGAAAGTGAAACTGACTTCGCGAGCATGTCGGCGAAGAAGCTTAGGCTCGATACCTACGATGACATCGAGATAAATCGCGGGCATTCGTACGTCATTCTGGACTTCCTGACTGTGTTCAATTTCCTCTCAAGTATCCTGAAATGCAAGACCTGCGACGCTGACATCAAATTCTCCCAGACCGCTGAACGAGGCCTTGGTTTTAAGCTGACCATAAAATGCGACTGCCCGGTACTTCGTATAAGAAAGTAAAAATCAACATGTCTCTAACAAAAAAAAATGCATCTTATTCAGAAACATGAGAGCTTCGAAGAGGTAACGTCAGTCGTGCAGGAGTGAGTTAAATTTGGAGAAAATCTTTCTTCAACATTTCGATTAATTTCACCTCTACCTCCTTCACCTAAAAAACTGATTCCGAAAACAATTTCATCGCCGCCTTCATCACCCAAGATAAATCCATACAAGCTAGTGTCCATAGATGTTCCCCGCACACGATATCGAATCATCAACCGAAGACGCACCCATCCCGCCGATCCAAGATTACCTATCGTATCCAAATATTTAAGAAATCCTGTAAATTTATTTAACGCCGAGTGTGAATATACGTATATAATATATTTCTTGTTTTCTTTTTATTATTGACTGATCTGACATCACGAAAACAACACGCAACCAAAAATCTATTGCCGTTCAGACTGATGTGACAATGCAAATTCTAAGAAACTGAACTTTTCAAGAATAGTGTGAGTCATGCGTGGGAAAATCTTTAAAAGTGAACATTTGCGGACATGACCGTCAAGATTATAATTATTTATTAAAGGTGTCAGGAAATCGTGGGATCCTTCTTTTTAGGGTTGTCTCAGCGGACTACATCTGGGAGCATACAAAATGTGTATAATTCGTCACAATCCAAATAGTATCCAGATGAGGGACGGTATAAGAGCCAACGTGAGAACGAACCATCTGCATTTCCCCATGCATCAGAACGACGACACATTTACTGATGATCTATCTAAGGAATTTAGAACACCCAAGCGACGTCGAAAATATGATCTTTAACCAAGGAACAAGTGCATACGTAATTTAGCCACATTTGCAGTAATAACATTCGTCAATTAAGAATATTAGAAATTTAAGGGTCGTTAGATTCGAAGGCCAGAATCATAGTTAAGAATAGTATTTTTATGTAGAACCCTGGGGTAGGGATAAGCAGCCCTCTCAACAGCATGGGTTCTTGAAGTTGGGGATAACCGTATGTTAAGACGATGAGTTTGGAGACTTTCAAACAAACGGACGAAAGCATTATTTGTGTAGCGAATATTAATAATAGTGGTTTAAACAGTGTTAAGAAAAATCGAACTGCATTAGCAACGACAGGATTACGAGGAAAATGCAAGGAAGTTATAAACTAATTGTCTCGCTAATTATATTTTTGTTTAGCTATAGAGACTGGTGCTAGCTATTTTCTAACTTTATCATTTTTGGTCTTTTTATAAACTTTGTTGTTTCATGCATTTTTATCTTGTATCAACTTGGTATTTTACTATTTCATTTATCCTTTATATGTTTTTATAATCTTTGAACGACCCTATCCTAGTTTTTAAATAAACGATATTTAAGGAAGTCGTGTCCTTTTAAAACAACCCTCGTTACACCAGTGAACTGAAGAACCGCGAATGGGTCCGGAAATTGTAGCCCCATCATTGGTACACCAATTACCTTTCTTCCTCTCATATTTCAGCAACTGTTCCAATTTTGCCTTCTGTTGTAAAACTAACAATCCAAAATTCAGTGTTACTCAAAATTTAAAATCTATTTCGAATGCAGCTGTCAAAATCATAAATCAACCAAAGTCCAGAGTAACCGTTAAACCAAAACAAAAAATTTCTCATATAAAGTAAAATCCTTCTTCTACGCTGAAAATTATTGCAAAGAAACATACAATGGAGGTACGATAAACATCTAGTGTTTCAGGTTCTTCCATCACCAAATTTTCTACAAGTAAGGGATCTCACTCTTCGAGGTCCTGTTCTCCAATGGAAGTTACATCTATTAAACTTTCTAGGCCAGAGTAAGATAAATCTTCCATAACTAAATAATGGCTCCCATACTACACTGGAATTGTAATGGTCTCTACAAGCATTTTGAAGAATTTGAAGCTCTCAGACTCCCTCTTACATTTGCTTACAGGAAACATATTTTCAAGACCCTAGAGCTGTTTTATTACGAGGTATCTCAGTATTTAGTAATGATTAGTTTAATACAATCTAAAAAGCCATAATATGACCACAGTTTACCGGTATCGGTGAGGTGGAAATTGAAAGAGGAGGTGTCATGGCAAGCGGTGTCCAATAGTTTAAATGGTAAGGAAGTACTGCGAATTGACCATTATAATCTGGGCATATTTCTCGGACATTGGCCGAATTTCATTAGGATATAGATAGTAACATATTTTCTTCTAGGCATTTTATCTGTGGAAATTGTTAGAAGCGGTGGAAGTATTTGCGAGACAGACATATAAAAGAAAGACGTGTCTGCAATTCCTATAAAGCAAGTGATTCGGGATCTTCCGAAACGGAAATAAAGAAGAAACTTAAAATTTTTTGAGCTTATAACGTTTTTAAACGACGACATTGACATAAACAGGCTGCTTCTCTTAAGAAGGCTTCCTTAAAAAATAAGAGCCAAAGTTGAAACAAGTAATGAAACATGAATATATATTTATTTTTCTTGTTAAACATAGTAATATCATGACATTAAAAATTATTATTTAATGTATGCTCCCATTGCCGATTTAAGGGGGTTTCTCGGTTTAGAATTTTAAATTCATCCGTTTTTTTTTATTGCATATTTCGATACCTAATACTATGGAGAATATATGGGCAAAACCGTTTTGTCGGGAACCTATTTCATATAGTCGAATTACTCCGGCCGTCCCACGTTTCCACTAGGTGGCGCTACATGCACATGTATAATATTACTGCCTTCTTGAAGTATCATAATTCGAGTTTACATTCCGTTTCGCGCGTCTGCTAGTGCTTTGTAAACACGTGTAGCACGTACGTCATATTACGATGGACCGAAAAACTGTGCGCGGTAAAAAGAGACGGCCGTTATTCCATAAAAGGCCTTTTACGGGGAATCAGTATACAGCGGAAGCGGAGACGGAGTTCACATCGGACCGCTGCAAAGAAACTCCGCTCTTCAACTCTCAACGAAGATGATGTTCCAGTTCACCAAAGCCAAGGTTACCGCCTTCTGAACTTTCTTCTGGGTTTTAATACCATAACCTCACTCGTTGAGTGCAAAGTGTGCAAACAAAACGTATGAGAAAGGGAGGCGTGGAATCGGCTTCAAGATCTGTATGCTGTGCGTGTGCGGAGAAACAGAGATTCCTTCCTGTACATACATTGGCAAGGCTTGTGAGGTAAATCGCCGAATCGTCTTTGTTATGCGTCTACTGGGAATTGGAATGCAGGGCCTCAATTTATTTTGTGGACTGATGGACATAGGTACTGGGCTAGCGTCATCCACGTACTACGGTTGTCTGGAGAACATCATAACTGCTTCCAAAACCCTGTATGATCTTTCTACCAAAAAAGCTGCTTCCCAGGAAAGGAAACTGACTGAGGAGAAGACTGGAAATTTATCGAATCCAGCGGTGTCTGGGGATGGGACCTGGAAGAAGCGCAGCTTTTCATCTCTAATCGGCGTCACGAAGTTAATCGGCAGAGAATGTGGGAAAGCTATAGATAGTTTGGTGAAATGCAGTTTCTGTCGAGCATGTATCTCCTGGAAAGCAAAACGGGGCGCCACAGAATTTGATCTTTGGTACGAGAATCATCAGGAAAGCTGTTCATCAAACCATACAGGCAGCGCTGGGAAGATGGAAGTGGATTCAGTGAAGGAGATGTTTTCCAGATCAGAGGAACTGCACGGCGTTCAATATGGCATCTACATAGGAGACGGCGACTCCAAAACTTTCAAGGCCATCTTGGATTTGGATCCATACGGAGCGGACGTTACTGTGATGAAGAAGGAATGCGTTGGACACGTGGAGAAGCGGATGGGCAGCACACTACGAACACTGAAGAAAACGAAGGATCCTGGTGGAAAAGGCTCTGGTAAATTGACGGATAAACTAATACTGGATCTAACGAAGTACTACGGTTTGGCGATCAGGAGAAACGCACAGAACAAGGACGAAATGTGGAAAGCAGTATGGGCTACTTTCTACCACAAGATTTCAACGGACAAGAAACCACGGCACAAAAATTGCTGTGAGAGCTGGTGTGACTGGAAGAAGGCTGAAGCAGATGGAACGTTGAATAATTACAAGCACAAACCACCACTTGACAAAAAAGTTCAGGAGGCAGTCAAATCTGTGTACGAAGACCTATCGAATGACAACCTACTGGAAAGATGTGTTGGGGCTAATACCCAAAACAGCAACGAGTCGATAAATTCGCTGATTTGGACGTTCTCTCCGAAACATATCTATTCAGGGCGACTAGTGGTTGAAATTGCAAACAATTTGGCTACCATTATCTTCAACGATGGTTTCATAGGCATCGCACAAACCAAGAATGTCATGGGCATCCAACTCGGCAACACGGCGTTCGAGTTTTGCAGAAGGCGCAACGTGGACCGCATTGTACGCTCGGAGCATCGTGCGTCAACAAGCAGCAAGGAAGCGAGATTTGCGGCCCAGGAGGCAGCGGTATATGCAAACGAGATTAACGAGATCGAGGAAGGTGTACTCTATGCTCCAGGCATCGCAGACTGACGGTAAGTCCTCCGAATAGGACTAAAGCCCTTTCCAAAACTTTAAACGCGATTTCCCAACAGTCATATTTTTTTGGACGGGAGTATCGATTTCAGAAAAACTAGTTGACCGATCTAGATTATTGTAGAGAATTGAACTGGCTATAGTTATATCCACTTTGATTAAAATTGATTCGAAATTTCGATTTTTTTCGTACGTTTGAATGCCAAAAAAAGACGATTTTTTTTACCTTTCTTTCAAATGATGGCCATTTTGAAGAAAATTGTTTATTTTACTTCCCCGTGGCTTTAACCGTAGCTACACTTATATATTTTAATAATTTTGAGCTCTCGTCTGTTTCAGACCATCCTGTTACCTGAACCGGATACTCCCATCGACCTATGCACGGCGCGCATTTTTATTTGTGACCAATCAGGATTTTTGGAAGAAATAAATCTGGAAATGTAGATAAAAATATGATAAATAAAACGATATAAACATTGTCTCACTTATCTTTTGATATTATCTAAAAAAAAATGTCGGTAATGAGGTAAAAATTGGACCTCTAAACCGAGAAACCCCCTTAATGCTCCGGAACTCACAAAAAAAACTGCAAGCATTTCTCTTAGTTGTGCCGAATTGTTCGTGTACGTGTTACTTCCCATTTTTTCAATGGTCTGCAGAGCAATGCTTGGTCCACAAGAGTGCCATTGTCCATCATTCTCATTAATATCTTATAAGTTTGCAATAATTTCTTTCGTTTACAGGCAATGCCTGTTAATGTTTCATCAAATAGTTATGCAGGCATACTGTAGCTTGAACAATTCCGACAACTGTATTTAGTGAATCAATAATTGGTTTTCAAAAAATTCGTCATCGGCCTGCCATTATACCGAATGTGATTTCGATTGTGCGTCTAGCTCTACTTAATCTAAATTTGAAAATGTTTCCTCCTGTTAAGCATTCATCTTCTTCGATACAGCTGTATCATATAAGCGGTTAAAGGGAAAGCTTCATCAGCTACAAAAGTAAAATTTATAAGTGCACCATTTTCTTCCAAAATAGTTGGCGGTGGAACGTTGAATAAATTAATTTCAAAATTTAGTCCCATGCTAGAGTTTATCGAAGCAATAATACGCATCACATATTGCTAAGAGATTTATGCTAAAACTACCCTTGTAGTTATAATAACTTGCACCAGAGTTCGGTGATGCCTGTGAGAAAAATGATTTATGTAGTGTTTAGCTCTCAGAATTTTTACTTTTAAAATCGACCTATATTCTTTGCTGACTTAGTATTTAGTTACTCTTTCATTGCAAAAACCCGGTAGTTTCGTGTTTCATTTCGTATAGGAAATTGTATGAATTGTAATAAGATTCTCTTACCGATGAGAGTCGAATCCCTGAGAACTCGAAGACACCGAGTGGTAATTTTTATACACGTGTAATACAGTCTAGCCAAGCAAACAAGATAGTCGGAAAATATGCAAACTAAAAGAATTTTATTTAAAATATTTTAAGCGGTAAGATTTCGAGCAATCACGTACGAATATAAATCTCGGTACATTCCCAATGAAAAGTAAGTGCCGTCATATTTGTCATTGTCAAAGTCGTATTTGAACTTGTTGCATGTTTGAGATTGTGTCGTAGTGTTTTCCTTGTTATTCTGCATTAGTCTTCTTAAAATTTGTCTCGTTCAAGACAAAATTACTAATTGGTATGTACAGATATTTTTACTAAAATCTCATATTTTTTATATTATTATAACTTAACCTCAAATTGAACACGTGTGTTAATTTTGTTTTTTAGGTTTGGAATATGGCCCGTAATTCGAAGAAAAGTATTGATTCCGAAGCATGAAACATTATTAACAGTGTTATTGAATTCTTCGATAAATAGAAAGCTGCTGGCAAATGGAGTTTTCCTGTCGAGAAGGCCACCAAACTTGCTGATGTTGGTGTTGGTAAAGCGGTAGCAACCATATTGAGAATTAGGAAAGAAGCACGGACAACGGAAGATCAGTTATTAAAATCTCCTTCCAAAAAGAAACGAAGCGGAGGATCAAACAAATAAGTTCTGGGCGATTGGGACTTGGGCATTTTAAAAAGAACAGTTCATGAAATTTATACCGTTGACAAGGAAATTCCAACAGTAAATATATTGATTGATAAAATGAAGGAGAATGTTAATTACACTGGTGGAAAAGAAACTCATCGAAAGCATTTATTAAATATAGGATTCACATACAAAAAATGCCACAATAAAAGAAAATTATTGATGGAACGTTACGATATCGTTGCTTGGCGTTCTCGTTACTTGCGCAAGTTGCGAGAGAATAATGCTCGTGGTAAGCACAAAAAACCAATAACTTTTTTGGACGAAACCTACATCCATCCATCATATGGTGTTAGTAAATGTTGGCAATCTGAAGACCAGCCTGGAGTACACCGACCTGATAGATCAGGTCAACGACACATTATTGTACATGCAGGTGGTGCTTACGGATTTGTGAATAATGGCTTGTTAATATTCAAATCCAAAAGCAAACCCGGAGATTATCATGATGATATGAATCATCAAAATATTATGCAGTGGATGCAAAAACAATTAATTCCTAATGTACCACCTAATTGCATTCTCGTCATGGATTAATCACACTAGTAAAGAAAGAAAGTCATCACACCAGGACTTATTATGTCGACGAATTATTAAAGAAGCATGGCCACACTGTAGTACGCTTGCCACCCTATCATTGCGACCTAAATCCCATCGAATTTATGTGGAGTTTGGCAAAACATAAGATTGCTATGAATAACGGTGGTCAAAAAGGCCTAGAAATACAAAATTTAGTGCAAGCAGCGTTTGCCGATATAAGCCTATCAGATTGGGAAAAACATTGCACGCATGTTGATCATATAGCAGAAGAAATGTGGAAACGTGACGAATTAATGGAGGAAATAGTTGAAAAATTGGCGTTCACAGTTAATACTGGGCTATCTGATGACGAAACAAGCTCCAACGAAGTCGTTTCGGATAGTGATTAAATTATTTTTAAATGTTTATTATCTTTGTTTTTTATAATAACATGTGCATAACAAATAAATATGCTTATTTTGCAATAATATTTTTAATTTCCTAATTACAATTTAAATATAACGAAAATAACAAACACTCCTTTGACAAATATTCAAATTGCCGCCGAAATACTTTTTACTTTTTAAATATGAGTGTATGAAAACTACGGTGGCTCTTTGCCACGCCCCCCAACTATCTTTTTTGCTTGGTTCGACTTTAACAATAGTATATCTACACAAAATTTAAATGCATTTTCCGGGTTTGTTTTCCGGATGAATCGTCTACGAAGTTCCTCATGGACAGAAGTAGCCCTGTGCGCAAGCGGCATGGGGATAAATTATCACCAAGACAGCATTATTGAAGGTTGACGCATCCCCTGAGCATAATCGCAGTTGCAAATTAAAATTCAGTGCAATATTTGTCGAGAATTCTCGGGACTTTCGTTTTCAAAATTATGATAATTAAAAATGTCTCAAAATAACGCGTATGTTTGAAGTACTTTTAAAGACTAATTCTGGCCCTCATGCTCAGTAATTTTAATTAAATAATCATATATTTGACGGGTCCCGCATCTACTTGCTTTCAAAATTCAGAAAATATGTACTAAGAATCCAGACAACAATCAAAATCATTATGAGTCAGTTCATTTCGTAGTCAACGTCGCCCAGAACTTCAAGAGACGTTGACACCAAATTGATTGTATTTAAAACAAGATCGCTTTCGATTTTCAAGATGATGAAGTTTTTAGACCAACTTATTTTAATACAAGCAACAGTAGATTGCGATCTTCCGTTTGTCAAAATAGTATTACAACATTGTATAATTGTTGTGATAACTCCTTTTGCAATTAGGTACATTAGTTGGATACCCTGCTATCCTCTCGCCCTTTCTATTTCATATTTATTAGTTATGTTAGTTTTTATATTTTCAACCATTATATTTTAGTTCTAAGAAAAATTTGTTAAATGTATTTCTCTTAGTTTGACTTTCCCCATGACCCTAACGATCCATCATAGAATAAACTCCTAAATATTTCGAATCATAAAAGCCTCAAATAATCATCAATGTACCGACGATGAACTATTATTTCCCCATGAACATAATTTTCATTGGTGGCGTTTAAATCTTCTGGGGTGACATTTGGCCAATAATAAATAATATTTAAAAATTGTACCTTTGGAGAAAACCAATTCATTTTATAAACTTTGGTTGTATTTTCAATACTGAACAGTTCAGGCTGTTCAGGTTTCGTTTGAATAAATTATCTTATATGTTATTTTGTGTTTGGCGAATCATTTTGTTTCCACAAAAATCCCAACACAAAACCGTGTGTATAAGGAATACTGTTTTACTCTTGTTTTATTTATTGATAATTGTTGCGTAGTTTAATTAGAGAAGACGGTTCATCCATCACCAACATCAGTACGGGTTAAATCTGAAAGAAAAATAAAATTATCAGATTTATTGAGTATGTATGGTTTAAATGTATTTGGGATAGATCATTTTCGTAACATTACAAGCAGAGTAACATGGTGAATAAAATTTCAAATAACTGTAATAAATATTGTGCGGTTTTTTACTCTCCTATACGTAGTATAAGTATTGTCATAAAGAAAATACTCGATCTCGAGATTTAACGGAAATATACCTATTGACTATCCCTTAATCGAGTCTGACTATTTTTGGAATGACATCCGAATGTGTGAGTCCGTGTGTATGTGCGCGCTCTGCAGCCTAAAAGGTTTAAGGTAAAATTAACAAACTTTAAACTTAAGATTTGTATATGCTCTGCTAGCAAACCTCTTATTTTTGAGAAGAATATTCGAACTGGAAGTGCATGTTTACTCCAGTAACTTTTATCGGTTTCTGCAATAACTCAAAAATGATTAAGTATTGACCTTTTGTACAATCTTTTCTTGAACATTATTTTCAAGAATGTTATCGGTAACAAGAAACAGTCTATTGAAATTAGTTTTCTTGTTATAACTATTTTCACATCGTATCAACTGAGCCTGCCACTTGTTTAAAAGAAAATCAAAATAGACTAAAGTAGTTAGGAATTTGACATTTAATATTTATTCTAAGAAATATATTTGGTGAAAAAGTGTTCCAAATGATAGTAAAATAATATAAATTAGTAAAATACTAAAATTATGATACAATCTAACCAAAACACGTATGAGAAAGATCAGTGAAAAAAATTGCAAAGATAGGTAGGATTAAATATAAAAAGCGCATCAGCCTCTAGGGCTATTCACGCGATAAACTATATAATGAAATAAATGAACATTTTAAATATATATGTGTAAAAATAAAATTGTAAAAATAAAATCGATAAATTGTAAAATATTGATAAAGAGAATGAAAAATGTACATGTAAATGTATAGATTGTACATACTTAAAATTGTAAAATTAAGATATTGTAAAAAATTGTTAAAGAATGCTAAAATATATACATATATAAATAAAGTTACAACTAGCACTTTTAAATAAAGACTCCACCTATTTTGCCACTGATTTATGATCAGATGCTTGAAATGACCCTTGAGGTCGTCAGCAAGCACGCGATCGTAATGAATAGTGGCCTTGGACAAAGATCGTGTAGCTGCTGCATCAGCTGCTTCCTTCCCGCGAATACCAACATGACTCTGTATCAAAATAGAAAGCACGATAGACCCTTGTGCCGATAGCGTCATCAAGGTTGCTTGTATCTGCTGCAAGAGAGGATCTTTAGGGTACAAAGAATAAATCCCTTTCAAAGCACTCATTGAGCCCAACACAATAACGAAAGAATTACGTGCAAGTCTGCAAATATAGAGACTAGCTTGGTATAGTGCATACAGCTCTGCCGTATACACGGACGAGTTCGTGTAGCTGAAACTCACATGCCCCATCTTGCCGATATAAATGCAAATGCAACTCTGTCGTTACTCTTGGAACCATCGGTGTAAATGCGAATGCATTGTCGTAAGTTGGCAATGATTCTGGAAAACTCACGTTGGAATAGAATGGGTGGAGTAGGAGATCGATCTAGCTTTCAAAGAGCATAGTCCAAGGAGGCAAGGAGCTAAAAAAAGTTTCTGGAGATGAAGGTCGATCAAAATTAACTTCTCCAAAAATATTGCAAGATCTAACAGTAAAGAAAAGCACTGAACGAGCCTTACTGTCATACACCTCCGCAAACTGTTGACCAAAGACAGTATCTAAACCAGATGATTTTGAGATAATAGCTGCCACGTGGTTCATGGTCAGAATGGAAGAACTTGAAACATTTGTTGTTTCTCGCACCTCCATTGCAACCATAAACAAAAGACAAACATTTATAAACAAAGTATATAAACTAGAGTGTAAAGACTATAATAGCGTTTATATCGGACAAACGGGATGGAATTTCCAGGACCGATTCCAACCAAATTAAAGGTCGTGCAGACTAAATAAACCTTTGCCAACCATCTGCACACCACAAGACACCAAATAGACCGCAACTACAAACCAATTATACTTTATCTAGAGCCGAAAGGACATAAACTGAATCTTATGGAATCCCTGCAAACAATAAACACCATAAGGAGCAGTCAGTGATTAAACCTAATGAGCAAACAGCCGTTAGCAAATCCCCCCTTCTTTACTTAAATACTAACAGACCACGCCTCACCCTCTAAATAATTGAATAACTATAGTATAAATAAAGTCAATGATATTTTAAGTTTAGTATAGTCTGCAGATGCTACTGCAGCGAAACTATAGTCACGTGCAATAAATATACGAAGGTGAAACTTGATACATCATTACTTAATTTTCTTTAACTAACTATAATGACGTTCCACATTATTAACCCATTAGCTGCCACGATCACCATTTGGGGATTAGATTTTTATGACTATAGGTTGACAAGACAAGTATATCCGGTACCTTTTTACAGATTCATATTAGTTTGTATACATCAGCCAATATATATAATACCACGTGGTCTGACTTTTGTGTTTCGTTTGGCTGCAATAAGTAAAGCAACGGAAATGCGCTCGATGCCAAACAAACGAGCGAAAACACTGTGGAAAATTTAATGTTGGTTTTCATGTAGAGCAACGGTCGGGAAACCGGGGTAAATTACCCCAAATGGGGTAAAAATGAAATTTTTGGGGTAAAAATGAAACTTTTGTGAGTAAAAAGTATATATTTTTAATTTGCTATTTTATAAACCTGTTTTTTTCAACTTAAACAATTTAGCGACATATGCAGGCCACGCCATCTCACTCCCCACCACTAGAGTGTTCTCGAGTTATATCTTTGCGCAGTAAAGCACAGCCCGGCTACCTGCTCAGTCCGTGCCATGCCGTCAAGATACAAATACATTGATGAGTCAGAGAGCGAGTTTTTACTAGTTAGTTGCTGACAAGACCACCTTTTTATTATTAATCATCGATATATCGATCAAGGTAAGCCGCAATTTGAAAATGTAATTCAAGTATTATACAACTATTATTTTGTCTCCCTTCAGATGGCAGCAAATAGAAAAAGAACATACAAAGACGAAATCCTTAATTACGGTTTTACACAAATAGAAGACAATGGTACAATGAAACCACAGTGTGTTGTGTGTATGAAGGTACTGACTTCAGAATCTTTCAAAAAATGTCAATTGAAGAAACATTTAGATAATTTGCATTCACACCTGTCTACCAAACCGCGAGAATACTTTACAAATTTAGAAATATCTGTTAAAAGAATAGCAACTTGTTTGGTACATTTGATCAGCGTTCAGCATCAAGGGCTAGCTTTGAAGTAGCCTGGTTGATTGCTCGAAATAAGAAACCATACACTATTGGTGAAGATTTGGTTAAACCAGCTGCTGTAAAAATGGCAGAGATTATGTGTGGTCAAAAAGAAGCGAAGAAACTGTCTGCGAGAATTGTGAAAGAACGAATTTCTATATTAGCAGAAAATGTGAAGGAACAGGTTATTTTCGAATTAAAACAGGCTAAATATTTTGCTATTCAGCTTGATGAGACAACTGATTTTTGTAGCAATTCACAGCTAGTGGTATATGTTTTGTTCTCCTCTCGAGTTGAGATCTCGTGGAATTGATGTCTACAATAAAGTAAATGAATAGTTCAATGCGCAAAGTTTAAAATGGGACAACTGTATTTCTGTATCTTTGGAAGCTGGGTCATATTAATGGTTTTTCGGCTTTCGTAAAAAAAAAAATAACCCAAATATTGAAGTTACTCACTGTATGATCCATCGCCAGGCCCTTATGGTCAAATATTTAGAACCTACACTGGAAGCCGTCATGCATAATGTCATCAAGATTGTAAATTTCATCAAGGGACATGCACTAAACACGCGGCTGTTTCGTGAATCATGTCAGGACGGTGAAGCTGAATATACGGACCTACTTTATTATACAGAAGTAAGGTGGCTCTCTAGCGGAAATATACTAAATCGAGTATGGACTCTCAAAACTGATGTCGAAATTTTTATGGTTGATCAAAAAAATATTCTCGCAGATTAGTTTAAAAACTCTTCCTGGGTTGCATATCTCGCATATTTAGCGGACATTTTTGAGAGTATAAATATATTAAACAAAGAATTGCAAGGAAAGAATATTAATATCATTTCTGCGAGAGAAATAGTGTCACCGTTTGGATTAAAGCTGCAATATTGGAGACAGAAAGTAGAACAGAATAAGATAGCTTCTTTTTCAAGGTTTGCTTTGTTTTTGGAAGTTTGCGAAAATATTACTTTTGCTGACATCAAGGATACAATTGTAAGATATCTTATCAAACTCAGACAGCGGTTTTCAGATTACTTTCCAGATCTTGATACACGTACTGTCAGTTGGATTGTAGATCCTTTTAAATGTGAAATTGCTATGATACCAGAAGAACCTTCAGGTTTGGCAGAAGCAATTCTTGAACTTCGATCTAATACTGAAGCACGTATTCAATTTGAGAGTAAACCAAATCTGTCGTCTTTTTGGATGTGAAAAGCTGCAAAGGCTTTCAAAATTGCACATGAAGAGGCGGTTAAAAAATTGTTGCCATTTGGAACAACATATTTGTGCGAACAAGGCTTTTCCACTCTAATGAACATAAAAACGAAGAACAGAAATCGATTAAACGCCGAAGACTGTATTCAAATCGTTCTTACATCAAAAAGTCCCAATTTTGAAGCAATTGTATCGAACATGTAACAACATCATTTCTCCAACTTCGCCATGGGGTAATATCAACCTACACAAAAATATTTTGGGGTAATGATTAAAAAAGTTCCCCGACCGCTGATGTAGAGTGTATGGAAATATGGCATAAATAATCTATACATAATCTTTGTATTTAATGTTATTAGAATAAGTAAAAAATTTTGTTCTCAACTTATGTTTCCACATGATATCCGCCACGATCCCCATTTTGGACAATCTAGAAAATTGCTGAATTTTTTTTAAATAGTTATACTATAATATGAGTTTCTAAGTCAATAATAAGTGTTTTCAATAAAAATTTCAAAATAAAAATAATAAATAATAGGTTAACCCATTTGAACCCACAACTTTTTTTTCCGAATCGTTTAGTAAAACTTGATGTTTTTAGTTAGACATATAAAATGAAACAAAATGTAACAAAATGACTATTTTTAATAAATATCCCTATATATCACTTCGTTACATTCTAGGAACACAAAATTTACAAATAAAATATGTATGACATTAATAATATAAATTTTTACAGTGCTTTAAATTGCGTGTACCCATACGAGTACAACGGGGCGAAATGGGTTAAGGCTGAAGCTAGCGTTATTAGTTAATGTTCACGCAAGTACTAAATCATATATTTTAATCACATAAAATTGACAGAAAAACACTCGGTGATATTTCACAAAACAATTTATTGATACAACTACTTTCGGCTATTAGGCCATCATCAGGTATGTAAATCATATTGCAATCAAATGGATATCCCACTTTGTCATAATGATATAATTTGATCAGCAGGCCAATTACACATATTCAGCACAAAGTGACCTCAATGTTACATTCAACATCTCAATCTCGCGTAAAACGAGGTTGGATAAATGGGATTGGCCCAATGTTTAAAACAATTATCTGCACTTTAGACGCTAATGACGCCAAATATTACGACGAAACAATTAATAAAGTAGTGACAGATGATAAAAACATGATGTTGCTAATGAAGGAACAAGTGCAGTTAGTTAAAACTACTATAAGCAACTTCAATACTTCAATTCATCTATTGAAATCCAGTGAAAATACAATGAATGATAACTTAAATAATATGAACAGATTTATAAACGAAACAAATACTAGATTGCGAGGTAGTGAATTCTCAAAAACATTATTTGAACAAGTTACATTAAGGCTGCGTTATGAAAACATCTGCAGTGTAATGCACCGAACTTTCTTATACGCATAGGGGTTAAACCACATCGTGGTTTCGTTATTTTTCAAATTTATAATATTTGTTCTGACCTTTGGAACACTTTTACGCTAAATATATTTCTTTGAATAAATATAAAATGTCAAACTTCAAATTATTTAAGTCCGTTTTGTTGATGATACGATTTATGTAAAATTAAATGTAATATGAAAAAATTTCAAGAGCCATTTTCATGTTTCCAAAACCGTTTGAGATAAAAAGTTTCAAATAAAAGTTGTAAAAAATGCTGATATCTATAATTTCTACTGTAACAACTTTTCTGTAACTGCAACCGTTTTTGAGTAATTGCAGAAATTGCAAAAAAAAAATGACTAGAGTAAACATGCACTTCCGGTCGGAATATTATTTTCAAAAATAGGAAGTTTTCTTGCCAGGCATATACAAATCTTAAGTTTAAAATTTCATAATTTTTCCATTAGCCGTTTGGGCTGTAGAGCGCTCACCAAAAGTAGTTGCAATCGATTCAGGAAAGGTCAAAACGTATATTTCCGTTGAAATCTCGGGATCGACATTTTTCATGATTTAAATACTTACTTATACTGCGTATAAGAAAGTAAAAAGCGACACGAAAGTGATGTATCCATTTCAGCAACCACTACAAAAGTTCAGTTTGGTGATTCAAGAGGCGCATACTCAAATGGCCCGGCGCACAGTGGCCCATTTCCCGAAAAACGCGGACAAAAATAAAAAATCATTCTAATTAAAACAAGAGTTGGTACATAAGGGTTTTTACAGCCTCTGATTATGAATATGATATTATTTTTTCAAAAATCCAAAATGGCGGCGAAAGTTTTAAAAATAGTCCTATTACAACAAAAGTTTGTACATAAGGGTTTTTACAGTCTCTGATTGTGAATGATATAATATTTTCAAAAATGCAAAATGGCGGATCCAAAATGGCGGCCAAAGTTTTAAAAATAGTCCGATTACAACAAAAGTTGGTACATGAGGGTTTTTACAGCCTCTGATTATGAATATGATATTATTTTTTCGAAAATCCAAAATGGCGGATCCAAAATGGCGGCGAAAGTTTTAAAAATAGTCCAATTACAACAAAAGTTGGTACATACGTCTTTTCACGGTCTCTAATTATAAATATGATATTATTTTTTTCAAAAAACCAAAACGGCGGATCTAAAATGGCGAGCAAAGTTTTAAGTATAGTCGGATTAAAACAAAAATTGGAACATAATGGATTTTCCGATATAAGATTATGAATCTGATATTATGTTATCCATAATCAAAATTACGGTAAAAATTTAATGAATAGCATTATCAAACAAAAATTGGGATATAACGTTTTTCCAGGTTGCAAATAAGGAATCTTATATTTTAATATCTTTTTTTAATTGCGCAATATTAATACAATACTCTTAATATAAAATACATACTATGGTTCAGTCACTTATATAAGAATCGTCAGTCATGTCTGAGCTGGCGTCGGATTGGTCAGAGGATTCATTTTCTGCCATCTTTGCGTACGCGGGGAGCAAAAGACGAATCGCTTCGCGTGACAACGACTCGCTTTTCTTCGGCGGTGTTAAACGTAGACTTGAAATTAGCGGATCTGACGAGACAAGTAGCCAATGCATCACACCCGTCATAGTGCTTTCCCTAGATGTTTTTCGGGAGTTAGGTTCTCGGTATTTTTTTTATGTCTTTGTTCCGCGATTCTTGAGCTTCCTCCGAAAGCTTTCCGATGGGCAGTGGCGCCCATTCGATAATACGGGGACCATGTATAAGCACCTGGTGGATTGACGTAGGCATGCAATACCATGGGAACTTCTCCACAATCATTTCCGCAGTTTCTTTGCAATAATGGCCAAAAAGATCTACGGTGACACCAAAACCGCATGACAGAACTTGCATAATAACATGAGCGCGATGAAGAAATTTGACGATTAAACCCAGGATTTCGGCGGACACAGAAGAGTTAACAAAAAATCGACTAGCAGTATTGCCATCATTACTATTTCCGAATCCACCCACTTTTGGAGTGTCAATAATAAGTCCAAGTCGCATCTTAAAACCTTTCTGAATTGACGATTTCCGCATTTGCACATTTTTTTTATCATGCTCGGATCGCACCTGCCATTTTTGAATTTCTAGTTTATATCCTAAGTGTACAAAAAACTCCATGAAATGTATCCACGCATGTAATGTGGCTAAGCCGAACTTATATTGTTCTTCTTCTACTGCCAATGACATAACCTCCTCAATCTTGTTAAATTGTTTCGACGTGGCTCCACACAAATAGCATCGCATGTTCGAAGTTGTACCCGTAAGTGTGTTTCTAACTTTTCCGTCAACCATTGTATACAGTAATTTGTATGTCACAGTAATGTCTTTCCCGTCGATAATAGTTTCAAATGGAACAAGAACAAGATATTTATTTTCCTGCAAGGTTGAGGTAACATTTTCGCGAATATACTCTATTTTTATCAGACTGCAAAAGCGCGGAGAGGAAGGTCTTGGATTTTGCCAAATCAAAAGGTCTGGATCTTCACTGCTCGTTAATCGTAACGGTACAAGCGATGTTAATAGCATACTCGAATCTGAAGCATTCTCGTCATCAAATTTCTGTTTGTATTGACTTTGACCGGAAGAACCGTCGAATCCATACTTTACAATCAAAATCAAATTTTTTACCTTTTCTCGAGATTCAGTACTGATTACGGGCATTTGTGTCGAAAGAATTCTGCTTGTTCTGTGATCCAACAACGATTATAATGGAACTTTTGCTGTTGTCTCAGTAACCTTAATACATGGCGGATAACAACAAGATTTCGCGTCCTCAACTTTATGATATGATGGATACACACGAACGCCAATCTCCACTTCTCTTTTTCTTATCAACCGATACGTCTTCCTCGTCATCTTACCTTCAACAAGATCGGAAAGTGCAAGATCACCAGAAATTTCTGTACAAGGAGAATCTTCAGCAGATTTAACTGCTCTCTTGTATTTTGCAACTGCAGACGTAGAACTGGTACTGACGTGCTTGATAACAGCAGCAGCATCGGAAGCTCCGGATGCACGAGGACTCATGCAGGTTGCAATCGACAGCTCCGCCGGGCTATGTGTTTTTAGTAGATTTTCCAACCTCCGCCTCTTTGTTCGTTCTGACAACTCGTCGAAGCCTCTGCATTTCCCGCTTGCAGGTGCCTCCACAGGGTCGCCAGTCTGAAAAATGCATTACAATTGTATTTATGTAAACAAAAAAGCAAATGACATAACTACTAGTGTTTAATAAATTATTTCATAATAACTTTTAACTTATTATGTATGAGTAAGTAATAATTTGTATTATTAAATATTCATATTTTTTAATTTTTACCTTCAGTTTGATTGTTCCTTGCAGCCAATTCGCATTTCTCGTAAGAAACCGTTCGGTTGTTCGGCTGCTTTCGCTCCATTTGGTTTTCATAACGGTCAAAAAATTTTTGATTGTCAATTGGTCGTCTGCATGAAATGTGATTTTTTTTAATTTTTGCAGACACGCAATTTTCTAAAATTGCCAGCTTCTCGCGATGTTCAAGGTGGAATTGTTTATTTATGGCATCGAAAAATTCCTGCCTACTGAATTCAATATCAGCAGTATCCGCTGGAACAACAAAAATTAATAAATATACAAGTTTTCAGTATTTTTAGTAATTTTAGTAATTTTTAGTAATTTTTAGTAATTTTACTAAGTTTTCGTTAATAAGTAATTTAAGAGTGACATTGAATAAAAAATATAAGTGGTTTTCATTAATAAAAAATAACATTCTGAGTTGCAACGGATTCCAGTCCAGCCCGCGCCTATCGGATACATACAAACATACACATTCAAACAGCCTTAGAAAGTGCAGAGGCACCTCGTGGCACGAGAAGTTATATGGAATCGATTCAAAATCTTATTAGCTTTCTTTTAAAAAAAAGGACACCGTCGATCTCGATCGATCTCACTTCTATTTTCATAATTTTTCAAAATGTTTCCATTCTACAAAGTCGGTAAATATCAATATTTGACACGAATGTTCAAACCAGTTATAAATATTAATTATGAGTAACAACCTAAGAAATATATTCTTCTTACCTTCGTCAATGATGTCCATTTTGCCAAATTTGAAACAATCACTTTAAACAATAAATATTCTTGTTTGAACACCGGTATATTTTTCCGTGACTTTCACGAGGCGAGAGCGCAGTACAGCTGACTAACTTTGAACCGGGATTACCTGCGATGCATGAGACCCCAACACATTATGGACCCGCACCAATATGCAGTGGCTCCATCTCTACCAGATTACGGGGTACTAAACATGAAATTATAATTTTCATTTTTTCGATTTTTGTCCGCGTTTTTCGTGAAATGGGCCACTGTGCGGCGGTAAGTTTTGGACCTTTTTGGTCCGAACCATCGCTTTATGAAAAAGATTAACTAATCCTCTTAAATTACCTAGTTTTACGAGAAGTACGTATTAGACAAGAAGATTTGAAATTGGTACTTTTCTGCGAAATTCCCGTTAATTTTCTAAAATTAGTATTCCAGTATTAATCACGATGGTAGAAGTGTCGTTTTGTGTTGCTGCTAAGGCTTTCCGCTATTGTTTTATACTTTTATATTTATCCATTTATACTACTATATTGTTCCATTTATACCTTTATATTTATCCATTTATATTTTTATATATACATTTAAATAAAATATCTAAGAATTTTTGATTATTTTTTGCCTTTGTGAATCTACCTTCTAAAATGCAGATTTCTTAAAATTTATTTCGGGCAGAATCACTATTCGTGATCGAAATTATCGTTGGCGGCGCTAGTAGCGTTAATAAAAATGCCTGGCGTAATGACCAATGTATTTGATAGTTGACATTGAGGCTATGATTGGACACGCGAAAGCCAGCAAAGTGAAATATGTATAAAGTGAACTGATTACAAACTTTCTTTGCCAAAACGAATCACTCTTGGAGTCAGAATCTTTTATTTTGTGTTCTTTAAAAGTTTCTTTTGATTGAAACTGTTATTTAAAATTTATTTGTGAGTTATCCGAAGAATTTACTTCGTAAGATATGATAGATATTTTGTTCCTTCGATATTTATGAAAAAATGACAGCTGGCCATTAACGAAACAAACAGCTGATTGGTACATAACGCCCGGCGTAATGACCAATTTTTGTAGTACATTAGTTTCTCCGCCAGAGAGCGAGTTGTTAATTTCGATCACGAATACGATTTGACAGTCCAATGATTTGTGACACCAACCGCCGGGCAGTTAGAGTACGCGCCACTCTAGATAAGATATGAGTCATAATCAGCCTAATTCACGTGTCCCTTGTTTGCGAAACAATATTGTATTGATTACAAGTGACTTTACAATGTGCTTTAAGATATTGTTTTTATTTGGTATTCTCGTGACCACCTTGTAAAAGCCAACTTATATCAAACGATATCTTATTGCTTACAATAATGAAGGCAGCGTGCATTACTACCAACACAATTAATTAAGTTGGTATATTCATTAAACATAACCTCATAGTTGCTAATGTAATAATAAATAAACATGACTGATATAATAAAAAAACGTGTATCAAAGCAGCAACAAATGATTTATATAGATTATTTAAAAAAAAAAGATGTAATAAGGAGCGGCAAATTAACACCATCATTTTGCCCAAATGATTTGCAGAATAAATGGGCAGTGTTGGCTGAAACACTAAATGCTTGTGGAAGTGGGGCAATTAGGGATGTAGATGGGTGGAAAAAGGTAATTAATTGTTAATTAGTTAAAATGTCAAATTTCAAATAATACACTTTCTGTTTTTAGACATTCACAGAATGGAAATCCCAGGTTCGCAAAAGAGCCAGGGAGAACAAAGATTTGAGCCCCGTTGAAAATGAACTTTTAGAGGTGACCGGCAAAGTCGTGGTGGTAGGCATTCCAAAGGTTGAGGAACTCGGTGCAACTTACAATGAAATGGAAGGAGAAGAAGGAGAAAAAGAACAAGACGGAGAAGAAGTATCTTTGCAGGAGCCGGCCGAAATAACAGAATTTTACAATGCTGATAATGCATTTGAAGTAAAAATGACCGATTTTATAGATGTTGCTTCGAACCCGGAGCCTGATAAGGAAAGTCCTACAAAAATGAAGAAAAATTCCATGAAAAGAAGAAGTAAAATTATTATATTCATTTAATCTAATTTTAATTTAAGCTCTTTCTTTCTACTAGTACCGAAAAAAAATTTAAACAACAGCAATCCATTGTTAGTGCAATACATCGAGGGCCAAAAGCAACAACTGCAAGGTCTGCAACTAATTGCGCTATCTTTAAATGCAATTGCACAAAGCATTAATAATGTACGTGATGTTATGCAAAACCAAAAGTTTACCGACTAATATTTAAGTTAAATATTGCAATAAGAATTATTTTCTGTTTATTTATCTGTTTATTTATCTGTCTATTTATCTGTTTATTTATCTGTTTTTGTGTTGATAGAATATTATTTATTTGTTTCTAATTATAATTTAATACTTAAAATTATATTCTCATTATTTCAAATAAGATTTGATGACAAATCGTCGATCGCAGAAGACCAGTAGAGAGCAATATGAATTGTATGTCCATTATAAAGAAAGTACGGTCATACAATCTGAAGAAAGTTTTGTTGCTCATTGCAGTAAATTAAATAATTGCAGAGGACCTAAAAAAAATGTGCAAGAATGGAAAAATGCGAGTTGTCTTTTAAAAATTATATTCGAATATTTTTATTATTAGGTATTCAAAGAATGGACTAGCAATGTAAAACGAAAGGCAAGAGAAATATTTGCTCACAGAATGGTAACGGGTGGTGGTTTGCCGTGTAATAAAATTCTTTCTGACATCGAAGAAAGGTTATTGCAAGCGATTAGTCTCTTAACTATTAATGGTATGATGGTTTCCGAATTAGGATTGTCACAGCCACCAATTCTTTCCAGTCATAACGAACAAAAATTAAAAACGAAGAAAAATAAAGTACCCAAAAGTAAATTTATATTTAAACAATTTAACAAACATTTTAATACCATTTCCATTTCACAGAATTAAGACAAAGAAAAATACATAAAGTAATTAACAGAAGTTATTTAAAATACAGAAATGAAATGAAAATAACAATGCGAATTTTATGCTTATCACTTGAAAAACTAGTGCAGGCGATTCTTAAATTTATAAATATTTTGGAACAAAAATTTAATAAAAACTTAACTTAATTGTGGAAATGGTTCCTTATGTTTCTATTTCTAACTGTACGTCGTACATGTAACCAATCGTTATGGTTATTATTTATATTACTAATATTCCCATTATTATTGTGTTCATCATCTTCTGTAAAGACAACAATTAACAATAACTTATTAAAATTTAATACAACAAATATACCGTTTTCAATATTCTCAACATCCATTTCATTCCTCTCTAGGCATCGGTTGTGCAGAATGGCGCAAGCGTTTATAATTCTAGCTGCGGTTACAGGACCATAGTGTAGAACTCGGTGTTTTAATAAGCACCTAAACCTGTTTTTTAAAACCCGATTTACCCGCTCTACAACATTTCGAGCACTGTTATACTCGATTTCGATAGGTGTTAAATTAGCCGATGTTACAGGTGTCATTAGCCAGGGCTCGAGAGGGTATCCAGAATCTCCTATTAGAATAGGTAATTAGGATTTGTTATACCTTTGAAGGTAATATGATCTATATTTTTTATTTCCTGAAGTTTAAAATTTAAGGAAATTATAAAATTACCAATAAGCCATGATGAATTGTCCCCATTATTAAAATTTTGCATTAAATTTTGTTTTATAGCACAAGTTAACCAAATTGCCGAATCGTGCACTGATCCCGGGTACCTAGCGTTGATTGCCAAAATTTTGAGAGGGGCGTTACAAATCTAGAATACATAGAAATAAATTAAGGATCCTTAATTGTTCAGCAATTTATAATTTACGATTTGCACATTCAAACTATAGTAGCCTTTCCGGTTTAAAAAAAGGATTGCGGAGAACTCTGCGTCTTCCACAGGGGGTGAAATTATGGACACATGTGTACCATCGATGGCTCCTATTATACCGGGGAAACCGCCAGGCATATTCATAAATCTAGAATGATTTTAAGAAAGATCTTGATATAAAATTATATATATATATATATATATATATATATAAATTACGTTATTGTCGTTTATTGTTTTAAAAAAATATAAACGAAATAAAATATTTGATATATTTATTTTATCTAACGACACGTGTTCTACATTTGAATACAAGAAAGAGAATGCTGAATGTTGCTTAGTACTTTATATTTATACATCTGAGATGATACGTGACTATTCATCATATCATCAGTTTACTGGTGATATATAAAATAATATCTTGTGTTTTCTAAGAAATATAGCTCTTTGTTTCATAAATCATAATTTATATATATATATATATATATATATATATATATATATATATATATATATATATATATATATGTTAAGTGTCATATAGGCCACCATTGAATTATCTCGCGTATTGGCGGTGCGGGTAAAGTAGATACCGCTGCACTCACGAGAGCAGACGGAACAGAGTCGAGTGCAGTAGAACAAAAGGGCACTCGTGTTTGGAAATTAATTGAAGTAGGAAAGTGTGACAAAATTAAGTTTGAAATTAGAGAAAGGCATAGGGAATAATAGACATTTAATGTCGTTTCTCTTTTTAGGTATGATTGTAAATATTGTAAATAAGGTGAAAATATAATAAATAAAAAACCTCTTTTTAGGAGAAACCCATATCTGTTGTTATTCAACCCTGGCCCTAAGCATTACCAATAAAAGAACATTATATATATATATATATATATATATATATATATATATATATATATATATATATATATATTACTTAATTCTAAAGTATTATAACCCACAATTTAAGTTTTTATATAAAAATAAAAAAATAAATAAATTGGGCGTTAATGGGTTAATATTATTTTTTGTTGTGCGAATAATTTTGTGTTAAGAAAATGTGATTTAATTTTGTAAGATATTTATATATTGTTCATAAACTAATTATAACTTTGTTTTTTATCCATATTATCTAGTAATATACATTAATCTAATAGAATTTAAAAAGAAACTGTGTTTTATGTAAGTAAATTGTGGAAATATTTGATGTTTGGAAAACTACACTCAATTGATGGAATTATGGATAATATTGTCTATATCATCATCTTAAAAGAATATTTCATTTTTAGCATGGAGAAAATGGGAGCCAAGAGAAATGTCATATTCATGCAACACAATAATCTAAAGCATAGCGCTTGGTACTCCAGATTGTGTATCCTTTTTAATACACCAAGCTATCGAAAATGCCTTCCGAATCATCAGGCATTAATAAAAATGAGCATTTATAGACTTAAGATGAAAAAGAAATAAGAAAAGGACTAATTTCTAATAAAAACTTTTTGAAAATTGAGCACCATGAAGAATGGGATAGCATTTCAATATTTTTTAAGGTATTTGGTAAATTTAATACCAAAATAATTTGAAGTCTGACATTTATTGTAAGAAATATCTTTAGTGTAAAACCGTTCTAAAGGTTAAAACGAATATTATAAATTAGAAAAATAATGAAACTACGATATGGCTTAAGAGGACATTACAGGTTGTAGGCCTGAAAAGTCAACTTTGGGAATTTTTATGAAAGAACTAAAATCAGTAGAGTCATGCAATTTCGCGGGTTGAATTTATCTATCCTTTTTCTATTATTGACCATTTATTCGACAATATGTTATCACAAACATGGCGGCATCGGCGGCCATCTTGGCACCGCGCACGCGAAACATGTGCCCACTGTGTCGGGCCTCTGGCCCCTTCTGGTCATTTAAATCAAAAAACGAACATTGGTCAGTAAACTATAATAGATTTGCTGGATCCTGAACCTAATTTTAAGACAATTTTTGGAATTTACAGCAACATTGCGACCGTGTGAAAAAAAATGATGAAATTTCCAATGTTTTTTCGAGCTTAAAACGTGATAAAAATAGTAAATTTTAACAATAATTGAATAAAAATAAATTCAGGATCAAGTAAATTTTGTCTTGTTTTCAGCCCAATTCGTTTCTAGTCAATTGGTCTAGTCGATTTCGAGAAAAACGCGTTTAAAGTTTTCGCAATGGTTCCTACTGCAATAATAATTTTTCCGTTTCACCATTGTGGACGAAAATAATCCTTAATATGTTGTGATACTATATTAACTTGAGTTTGTTATCAAATTGCAATAATGAGAGTCAACAGATCCAATATGGCGGATGATGTCAAAAAAAGCATTTCTCAATTCTCATGAAATTGAACATATAAGCGTGTTGCGAAGTTGTAATTAAGAAATTGGGGTCGGAATCATAATAATTTGCAAAATAAAAGATGGTTGAATCGAAATGGCCTCCATAAATAACATAATAACCCTGCGGAACCGGCGCTCCGTCGAGCGCTCGAGAGGTACCTGGGTAAAAGTGGCCGTAAAACTTCTCATTGGCGAAAAAACAAATGCTTCTAACTTTGTTACCGGTCATGATGGAACCAAAATTTGTTGGGCACAAATAGGCACAAAATATTGGTGAAGAGAAAATTTGAATTTTGTTTTGTGCCAACTTCACGTTGGCGAAAAAACAAATGCTTCTAACTTTGTAACCGGTCATGATGGATCCAAAATTTGTAGGACACAAATATGCACAAATTAGGCACAAAATATTGATGAAGAGAAAATTTGAATTTGAATTTTGTTTTGTGCCAACTTCACAATGGCGAAAAGACAAATGCTAATTACTCTGTTAGCGGCCATGTTGGAACCAAAATTTGTAGGGCACAAATAGGCACAAATTAGGCACCAAATATTGGTGAAGAGAAATTTTTAATTTGAATTTTGTTTTGTGCTAGTGTGAATTTAGCACCATGTACATTTTGAAGTCATCAGTTGCCAAACCATTTGTTTTAGATTATTTATTTCTAAAGCACATGTCATGATTTGTAACGTGCAATTTTCATGTATCTCTACAGTAGGGGGATGCGAAGTCAAGTATCCCCACTTCAAATTCTACAAAGCAGCAGTATCTTGTAAAGAAATTTTCTACCGCCTCTTTTATATTTTTATAATAATACGGCTCAAATATAAAACTGCATTCAATTGTTTTGTAAATTCAATTAAAACGATTTTAATTTAAGGCACGGTCTGAAATTTGCTATTGATAGCATTTTGAAATTTTCTAGTGATGGAAAGTATGATTGCGAGATTGAAAGAAGAGTGTCTGCTGGCTTAGGATTATTTGCGAGAAATATTAATATTTCTAAGGATGCAAGATTATGCGTGTACAATGGCATATTTGTGCCAACCTTGATGATATGGCCATATCGAAAATATGCCGAATGAAAAATTAGCAAAAAAGATTCATGTGGGAGAGATGAATGCTGGAGAATGCGATGCCATCCTCGGAGTAAATGGATAAACATGATTTAGAATGAGCTGCGTGAGAGAAAAGTTGCGAACAAACGGAATATAAGAGCAAGTATGAATAAGTTAATGAGTTTGAAAGAAGCGAAAGAAGTGTGTAAGGATAAAGTTGAATGGCGAAAGATTGTAAAGATTGTAAAGGGTTTTCTGCATTTCCATGTTTTGGAATTAGGCGTGATGTTGTGCATGTATGAAAATTTTAATATTTCATTATATTTTAAATGAAATTTGAATACATTTGTGTAAGTAGACCGATTACGTTGTCCATTTTAAATTCAGTACTATTTAGTGGTAAATATGGAATATATCTTTGGGGAAGATGGAACGGAGAACCGCTTCTATTTTTTAAAACATTTTATTTTCCAGTGCATTTAAATCCTTTTGAAATTCTTCTTAAAATTATTTTGGGTAACGTACAGTTATGAAAAAAATTTATTAATTTGGATTTCAATTCTGTCGCCCAAAACGTGTTAAATTGTTGGGAACCAGTAAAAGTTCTGGAAATAATCTATTGCCAATAGTTGGGATTTCTCAGAAAATAGTGTCGTCGCACGTATAAAAATGAGGAAACACTAAGGTGGATTTAAAAGCAGCACCGTGCACAGAAAATAGCATAACATAACATAAGCATAGTATACGATTTTTTCATACGGAAAATAATATACCCATTTACAAGTCGCATAGCACCCATAGTAGACCAGCCATTTTAGCTAAAAAAAAAAGAGAGGTCAACCTCGGAATTAAACGAAATAATCTGAAAATTTGTACAATCCTTTAATTTGGTATTCTAAATGTCGTCTCAAAGGTCTCATAAGGTCGCGTGTGAGCGTCCTTAGATATGCAAGGTCAAAGGTCACGAAAATCAGTTTTTTGGAAATACCTCGCTTCCTTTGCCTCAAATCATATTTGCAATTATTATAAAAGTAGTAGAAGAATCTCTACAAATTTTATCTTTACCTTTAAAAGACCGGGATGACACCTTGAGGCGTGAGGCCCCGACCCGGCAAAGACTCGGTCTTAGTTTAGTCTTTTGTGCATGACCCAAAATATTGAATTTAGTTCAAAAAGGCAGCCATATTGGAGCCGCCATTTTGAATTTTGAAAGTTTGATTGCAGAATCGTATTCAGCAACCCCAAAAACCTATATGGAAACATTTTTGAGGCTTGATCAATCATCTAAAAGTTTTTTTTTTTTAATTATATTTTACCATGCGAATTTCCGTGCCGGGCCGGAAGGATGCCTTGAGGCATCAAGCCTCGACCCGCCAAAGACTTGGTCGTAGTTTAGTCTTTTGTGCATGACCCAAACTCACGTTTTAATAGAAAAACTGGGCTTTCGAAATTTCTAAAATCCCGGTCCTCTAAAGGTTAATAGAAAAACTGGGCTTTTAAAATTTCTCAAATCCCGGTCTTCTAAAAGTTAATTGATTAAATATCCATGTATGCTACGCCGAATGACCGAAATTAGTAAATTTCAGCACTCACATTGCAAAGGTATATAAGATTATCCGAAATGTCGATGTGGAGAATAAAACTGATTAAAAACAATAATATTTAAAAAATTATTTATATTAAATAATTAATTAAAATTGCGAAAACAATATTCAAATACATTTTTTAGAAATGCCATCTAACGCCATAAAAAATATAAATTTGTATATTATTATTACAGAATAGATGTTTGTTTTCCTTATCATCAATAATTTGTAATCGATTAGTTCGAGTATATGTACTTATTGTTCCGATCATATTCTTGCATTCTCCTTACTTTTGAAAATTCCATATTTAGAGCTCCCGCACAAATCAATGCTCTCTCCAATATTTATTACTTCCTAAGTGAGTACCACTAGCGCCCAACAACTGGATTAGCATCACACTACAAGGGCTGTCCCCGTCCGTTGAAGTCTTTGTGATAGTTCATTTTCGTAACAATACAAGCAGAGTAACATGGAAATGCATGGCGAATAAAATTTAAAATTACTGTAATCAACATTGTGCGGCCTTTTACATTCCTATACGAAGTATAAGTATATGTAAGTATTGTAATCAAGAAAATACTCGATCTCGATATTTTAACGGAAATATACTTATTGACTATCCCTGAATCGAGTCTGAGTATTTTTGGAATGGCATCCGACTCTGCAGCAGGTTTACGATAAAATTATGAAACTTTAAACTTAAAATTTGTATAAGCTCTTCTAGCAAACCTCTTATTTTTGAAAACAATATTCGAACCGGAAGTGCATTTTTACTCTAATCATTTTATGTGGTTTGCAATAACTGAAAAATAGTTACACTTACAGCAAAATTAGTTAAAATGAAAACTATAAGTATTGGCATTTTGTACAATCATTCCTTGAACATTTTTTTCAAGAATGTTACCGATAACAAGGAACAGTCTATTGAAATTAGTTTTCTTGTTAAAATTTGTTGGGGTTTTTTGTATTTCCCGCGACTCAAGCTGCGCCTGCAGCGCCATCCGGTACCGCGTTCGCGCTCGGAACTTGTCGGTCGGCAACGAAACCATGTTGTTCATTCACTAAAAAGTACCCGCCGCGACACGTGTATTCTGAGCACTGAATAAACCGGAGTTACAAAGGAGGGTGCGGAGTTTGATTGACTCGATCCCTCGCCAATAATCCTAATAGGTTATGGGCCCAGGCAGACGCGAACACTGCGCGAGTAACCGGGTGCGAAAAAGTGTGCGCGCACGCGATCCGTTGTGAGGTTAGCGCCGGGCGCCAAAACCAAGTCGCGTGCCGAGATCGCGATTGTGCCGCGTGTGCGCGATTCCCGTATCGCCCGTCGTGACCGAGTCGAGCGAGCACGCGCTCGTGGATTTTTTGAGGTTAGACTCGGACGGACAAAATGGCGGCAGGTACGATGGCGCGTTTCGAGCTCCTTGGAAAGGATAATTACGACGCATGGAAGATACAAATGGAGGCCCTCCTGAGCCGCAACGACCTGTGGGAATACGTCGACGGCAGCCTGGTGAAGCCGGAAGTCGACGCCAACGACGCAGCTTCAGTCGAGGCAGGACGTGTTTGGGCGTCAAACAACAGAAAAGCTAAGTCGGACATCGTTCTCTCTATCAAGTCGTCAGAGGTAAGACTGATTAAGGGGTGCGTCACTGCAAGAGATGTCTGGGTAAAGCTCGAAGAGATTTTTCAGTCAAAGGGACCGGCGCGCAAGGCGACGCTGCTAAAACAGCTGATGTTGCACAAAATGGAGGAGGGTGAGGACATTCGCGAACACTTAAATAGGTTTTTCGATGCGGTAGATAAGTTAGGCGAGATGAATGTTGCACTAGACGAGAGCATGGCTTCGATTATGCTACTCTATAGCCTACCACAATCTTTTGAAATTCTCCGAACCGCTATCGAGACCCGCGACGAACTCCCTTCTCCTGAGACATTGCGCATAAAGGTCCTGGAGCAGAGCGACGCACGAAAAGGCGCAAGCGGCGAGGCCGGAGCAAGCGCGCTCGCGGCCGGCAGACAGTTTCAGAAGCCGCACAACAGGAGGCGAGACAACCAGGGGGAGCAGCGTGACAGGCATGATCAACAGGGGGAGCAGCGGACGAGCCGGCCCAACTACACATCGTTCAAGTGCTTCAAGTGCAACCGGGTCGGGCACAAGGCCGCCAACTGTCGCAGTAAGGGTCCAGGTAACAAGAAAGAGAGCGCGAGCAACGCCGACGGCGAGGTGGGTTTTTTCGCAACGTGTGAAGAGACCGCCGGTCACGTCCAGCAACCGACCCAGAATCTGGAGAAGGTTTGGTGCATCGATAGCGGCTGTACCTCGCACTTGTGCCGGGACGTGAGGGATTTCTCGGAGATCACCGATCGCAAGGAGGGCAGTTTAAATTTGGCGAGCGATGCTTCCACCGAGATCGAGGCGAAGGGGACCGTGCAGTTTACTACCAACGTAGCCGGGCGCCCCAAGAAGCTGAAACTGCACAACACGCTCTACGTTCCAAATCTTCGGACAAATTTACTCTCCGTGGCGAAAATCACCGAAAGGGGATTCAACGTGCCGTTCAAGAAAGACGTCGCCGAGATTAGGGACGGCGCCGGAAACCTCCAGGCAACTGCAGAGCGGACCAATGGACTCTACTACGTCAAGGGCAACGACGACGGCCAGTGCAGCATCGCCACGGGGACCACTGCCGAGAAGAAGACCAGCGGGGACAACTCCATGAAGGCGTGGCACTTGAGGCTGGGGCACTTAAATGCTCAGTACATCCGGGAGGCAGCTAGAACCGGAGCGTTTGAGGGACTCACCATCGATGACATTAACGAAGAGTTCGAGTGTGACACCTGCCTTGAGGGAAAGATGACGCGCCTACCTTTCCCGCAGAAGTCGACCCGAGTGACCAAAGTGGGCGAGCTCATCCATTCTGATGTCTGTGGACCTATGCGGGTGGAGTCACTCGGCAAGGCTCGCTACTTTGTCACATTTATCGATGACTGTTCTCGGTATTGTGAGGTAAGGTTCGTCGATGCGAAGAACAAGGTGTTAAGCGAGTTTTCGAGTTACAGATCCCTGGTCGAGACACAGCGCGAGCTCAAGCCGAAGTGTCTTCAATCCGACAACGGCCTTGAGTACATAAACAAGGACTTCGACCAGTACTTGAGGGACCAGGGCATGGTGCGCCGACTGACGGCGCCGTACACACCCGAACAGAACGGCATCGCAGAGAGGAAAAATCGAACCCTCGTGGAGACGGCTCGCTGCCTTCTCATCAAATCCGGGCTCCCACCTTCGTTCTGGGCGGAGGCCATTTCGACTGCAAACTTCATACGCAATCGGTGCCCGTCCAGCAAACTGGGAGGTAAAACTCCGTACGAGGTATGGTTTGGTAAACCGCCTGACGTCTCGAAGTTTCGAGAGTTTGGGTGCAAAGTGTACGTCCTGAGCGATGCGACGAACAAGGGGAAGTTCGAACAGAGGGGACTTCAAGGGGTCTTTCTCGGGTATGACTCGAATGCAAAAGCGTTCAGAGTCTGGGTGCCAAGTACGCAAAAGGTGAAGGTAACCCGGGACGTTCGATTCTCTGACGAAGATTTCAGGTCTGGCGATCAGCAGGACCGCGACTACACGGGACTCTTCCCGGAGCACGAAGTCCAGAAACACGCCGACTCAGAGGAGAATGCTGTCGACGTCGTGCTGGTGGACGCAGAGCAACACCCTGTTCCTGGATGGGCGCCTGCGGAGCAATGGGAGTCAGGCCAAGACGACGAGCTATCCCCGGAAGCAGAGAAGCCCGTTGGAAAACCGGGACCAGGAAGACCTCGCATCATCAGGACCGGGCGACCTGGGCGACCACGAAAGAAGAAGATACTCAGGACCGAAGAATCCGCAGACGCGGCATTCCTGGCTGAGGTCCCTGTGCATCTGGCGGTCTCCGGCCCGGACTCCGAGGAGTGGATCTGGTCCATGGCGTCGGAGATGATATCGGTTATACGCAACGATGTATGGGACCTCGCAGACAGGCCAGTGGGTCAAAAGGTAATTGGCAGCAGATTTGTTCTCAGGCGGAAGGTGGGTCCAGATCTGGCATCGGCGAAGTGCAAGGCACGCATCGTGGCCCGTGGATTCGCACAGCGACCAGGGATAGACGTCGAGGAAACTTTCTCTCCTGTCGCGCGCCAAAGCTCGATTAGACTCATCGTGTCGACTGCCGTTCATCGAGACATGTACCTGAAGCAGTATGACGTGACTACGGCGTTCCTGAACGGAACACTGGACGAGACAGTCTACCTGGAAGTTCCTGACTACCTCGAGGAATCGCTGCATTACATAGTCGCCAAGGGACCGGAGTGTTATCCAGAAGCAGGCAAGGCGAAGGTGATGTTGCAGGGGATGACCAAAGGCGACAAGGTTCTCGCTGTCAAGAAGGCCATCTACGGCCTGCGCCAAGCCGGCCGCGCCTGGCATGCCTGCCTGGATCGAGCGTTGAGGAAGTTTGGGATGCAGCCATCCAGCGCAGACACCAGCGTTTACCTGAAAGGAGCAGGATGCGACCTTCTCATAGTTATCGTCTACGTGGACGATTTGATCGTCGCCTCCGAGGACCTCCAAGAGATCACCCAGCTGGGTAATCAATTGGCACGCTCCTTTGAAATGAAGAGCCTCGGTGACCTGAAGCATTGTTTGGGGATAGAGTTCGAGAGGACCCAAGACAACATCAAGATGCATCAGACGGCATACATCCAGGACATCCTGCGCAGATTTTCCATGGAAGACTGCAATCCGGTTTCGACTCCACTTAACTTGGATGTGAAGCTGACCAAGTCGGACCCGATCGAGGGGGAGAAGAAACCACCGTACCGCGAGCTTGTAGGCTCGCTCCTGTATTTGTCTGTGGCCACCCGGCCTGACATCTCTCACGCTGCAAGCGTGTTAGGACAGTTCAACGACAATTTCGGCGAAGTTCACTGGACCGCTGCAAAGCGCGTTTTGAGATACCTCAAAGCTACCGCCGATCTTGGGATCATCTTTGGGAGAGGAGACAACATCGTGAGGGGCTACGTGGATGCTGACTGGGGTGGAAGCGTGGATGACCGGCGATCATACACTGGATTCGCGTTCATCTGCAACGACGGGGCGATATCCTGGGATTCTAGGAAGCAGAAGACCGTCGCGCTTTCATCTACGGAAGCCGAGTACATGGCCATTTGCGAGGCTTCGAAGGAGGCCATCTACGTCCGGCGATTCTTGGCTGACCTTGGCTGGAACGACCCGGAACCAACAGTTCTCTACAATGATAATATGGGAGCACAGAAGTTGGTCTTAAATCCGGTATATCATGGTCGTACCAAACATATCGATATGAGGCACCATTTCGTCCGGGACGTCCATAAGTCGGGGGAGATCAGGTTGGAGCACGTCGCTTCGGAGAGTATAGCGGCAGACGTCCTGACCAAGGGCTTACCAAGAGGCAAACATCAGGCGTGTCTGCAACTTCTGGGAGTCGCAGCTTCTACGGGACGTTAGGCAGCAGCTTTCATCGAGGGGGAGTGTTGGGGTTTTTTGTATTTCCCGCGACTCAAGCTGCGCCTGCAGCGCCATCCGGTACCGCGTTCGCGCTCGGAACTTGTCGGTCGGCAACGAAACCATGTTGTTCATTCACTAAAAAGTACCCGCCGCGACACGTGTATTCTGAGCACTGAATAAACCGGAGTTACAAAGGAGGGTGCGGAGTTTGATTGACTCGATCCCTCGCCAATAATCCTAATAAAATTATTTACTGTCATATACCTCTGCAAACTTTTGACCGTATCAAAAGCCAGGTTATATGGTTTTGACTTCATGGCTGCCGCGTATTTCGTGGTCTGAATGGAAGAACTTGAAACATTTGTTGTTTCTCGTACCTCTATTGCAAGGATGTGTGAACTTGGCACAACGAGTGGAGGCACAAATTATAAAAACTATTGCATTATTTTGTGCCTTATTTGTGCCTATTTGTGCTCAAAGAATTACATTGTTATTCCTACTGGTTCTAGAGTTATGAACAATAACATGAGTATTGTGCCAAGTTCACACCAGCACAACAAAAATAAAATTTTAAATATTTTCCTAACTAATTATTTTGTGCTTAATTTGTGCCTATTTGTGCCCTAGAAATAAATATTCTAAAACAAATGGTTTGGCAACTGATGACTTCAAAATGTACATGGTGCTAAATTCACACTAGCACAAAACAAAATTCAAATTCAAATTTTTTCTTCACCAATATTTCGTGCCTAATTTGTGCCTATTTGTGCTCTACAAATTTTGGTTCCATCATGACCGGTAACAAAATTAGAAGCATTTGTTTTTTCGCCTATGTGAATTTGGCACAAAACAAAATTCAAATTTTTTCTTCACCAATATTTTGTGCCTAATTTGTGCCTATTTGTGCCCTACAAATTTTGGTTCCATCATGACCGGTAACAAAATTAGAAGCATTTGTTTTTTCGCCTAAGTAAAGTTGGCACAAAACCAAATTAAAATTGTCACATACACAATTTTGAGTAACTATAGCCGATTATTATTATTATTATTTGTTAAACGTTATTCAGTACAGAAATGACAATCTCTTTATGATTTCTTGATTTTAATAAGGACGTTATGTTTGCGTACGTTTCTCGAGCTCAACGTACATTCCTACTGATTATTCTTATTAGATAACTACCACTAATAGTTGACCGATGTCTAGCTGCCAAACGACCAAGTTCACTGATGCCAAAATGCTATAGCCCCAATCACGCCACTCATATCTATTTTATCGTCGTGTTAGGCCTGTAGTAACGATTTTCACAAGCCCAAGAAGGCAGAGAACGGACACGTACGCTAACAATTACCGTTTATAGCATCATTCAGTGACTCGTCGAACAAATGTGATATTGGTTGCATTTGGTGATATCTTGCAAACTGTTAGATACCTAATCAACATACTCTATTTTTCCTATTCTTCATATTTTAATCTTATTGTTATCATAATGTATCGTGCTGACAAACTGAACTATAAACCGTTTATTTAAGATCTCTTCATAAAACGACCCTTGTCTCATGTGACCTTTGGTTTTTATCATAATATTTCACGATAGATACTTCTAATATAGAACAGAATTAGAGCACATCTCAAGCGAAGCGGTTCGTTCTCCGTTCGTCATCACATCATTCAATATAAAAATATATATATTTAAACGAGTCCGAGTAAATTAATTATTGTTCCTATAACTATGGCCATTCGCTAAAGAGGAACACAACATAAATTGGCGCAGTCGGTAGGATTGTTAAACGATTAAAATAACAAAATAACTCGCGATTCATTCGTATATCGAGTGTTAAATTTATTCGGTGGATTTTTTATCCTTTGTAACAATCTAAGTACAAGAAGTCCTCTCCAGTGAAGAGCCGAAGATCCAATCCGCAATCGTAGATTGAAGTAGCAGGTTAGTGTGCATTTTCTGTATTCTGTACTGTGATATTACACTTTTGACTCAAACTCACAATGTCTCAACCAAATCCTGATCAAAATCCATCTACATCCGCAATGCAAAATACTACATCACCTAGTTCATTTTCAATCTACTTTATTTGCAAATTAATACCTAAAGAGTTTAATGGTAATCGCTTCGAATTAGGACAATTTTTGGCAAATTGTAATAATGCTAATATTCTTGCATCATCAGATCCAAAATTACCCTTACTTTATTTTATTTTATCAAAAATCTCTGGTCGAGCAAAAGAACAATTAGCTCAACAAACCTTCAATAACTGGGAGTAATTAAAAGAAAAATTAAAAATTTTATATCAAGACAAAAAACATTACGTTAAAATCATGGAAGAATTAAATAATTGCAAACAAAACTATAACGAAAATATATCAGACTTTTTCCAAAAATTAGAAATTTTAAATTCAAGAGCTTTATCTGCAGCTCAACAATACACTAGAAATGCAGTAAACTCCAAACTATTAACGAAATTACTTTAAATCGTTTTGTCTATCATTCCAACTTAAACATTTCACAAATGCTGAGATGGAATGATTTCGAAAATTTAAACTCTGCATATACAGCCGCGCTAGCTGAAGAGCGTGCAATTAAGATCAGTAAGCCAAAATTCTGTAAAATATGTAAACGAAACAATCATGAAACCTCTCAATGTCGTTTTAAGAATAGAACACCTCAAAAAACAAATTAACACAATACAAAACTCGTCACAAGACACACATACTAAATTCCAAAATAAAAACTACACTACTCAAGATTCAAACTCATACTCACATAATAAAAATAATTATACACAAAACATATCCCAAAATAAAATTTGTAACTATTGCAAAAAACTTGGACATTTAATACACGAATGTAGAAAAAGAACATTTAATAACGAGCGTAAAACAAATTTTAACTCAACTCAATCATCCACTTCGCAAACACAAAATCAAGTTCATTTAAACTCCCAACAGTCCACAGTGAACACCTCACTGTCGGACAAAATCTCTTCTTTAATGGTGTTCGAGAATTAAAAATATTAATAGCTGACGATAATTTAAATTATATTAAGGTTCATTCCGTAAACTCTAAAAATGAATTCAATAAATTTAGATTTTTAATTGATACCGGTGCAGGTGCTTCATTAATCAAAGCTTGTAAACTAACTCCTGATACCACTTTTAATAGCAAAGAAAAAATTATTTTGCATGGGTTGAATCCAAATAATCCAGTTGAAACTGTCGGAAATTATAATTTACCCCTAGAAGTAAATAACAATGAATTCTATGTCAAATGTCATATCTTAAATCAAGCAACTAACGTCCCTTATGACGGTTTGATAGGAAAAGATTTTTTGCAAAACAGTTCTGCTGTTATTGATTATGAAACTCAAACCATAAAATTCCAATCTTTGTCAAAACCAATCACCTTGTACACGGAATCCACAGAACAAAAATTTAAATTGAAGGCTAGATCTCAAACTTTTATAGAACTCAATGTCAGAAATCCCGAAATTAAAGAAGGTATAGTTCCTCAAATACAGTTAGAAAAAGGCATTTACATTTCTAAATCTATTGTCAAAGTTAATAAAAATAATAAATGTCTTGTCTCGATTCTAAATACACGCGTTACAGATCAGATATTCAATACTATTTCAGTCGAATTGGAAAACTTACCAAATACATCCTTTATATTTAACACAAATAATTTTAATCCTAAATCACCAAAACAAAATCGTGAATATTTATTACAACAAACTCTGAGAATTGATCATTTAAATTTCGAAGAAAAAAAATCTATAACTGACGTTTGTTATAAATTCAATGATATATTCTTGTTACCAAATGATCAACTTACCTCCACATCAACAATAGAACACGAAATTAATGTTAATAATAATTCACCTATATTCACTAAATCTTATCGTTACCCCGAAGTCCACAAAACAGAAGTAAATAATCAAATTAATAAAATGTTAGCTCATAAAATTATTCAACCTTCAGCATCACCCTAGTCCTCACCATTATGGGTAGTTCCAAAAAAAATTGACGCTTCCGGTGAACGTAAATGGCGTATTGTCATCGATTACATTACATAAATTAAATGAAGTAACCATAGGCGACGCATACCCTTTACCAAATATAGAAGACATCCTAGACCAACTTGGACATTCCAAATATTTTAGTACCTTAGACTTAGCATCTGGTTTTCACCAAATTAACATGAAAATCTCCGACCAACAAAAAACTGCCTTTACAACTCCTTTAGGTCACTACGAATACACACGCATGCCATTTGGACTTAAAAACGCCCCCGCGACATTTCAAAGGCTTATGAATTCAATTTTGACAGGTTTACAGGAAATTGAATGTTTCGTTTACTTGGACGATATCGTTATTTACGCTTCTTCTCTGGAAGAACATGCCGTGAAACTAACTAATATATTCAGTAGACTCAGACAAAACAATCTTAAGTTACAACCGGATAAATGTGAATTTTTACGACGTGAGGTATCATACTTAGGACACATAATTTCAGATCAAGGTGTAAAACCAAATCCCATTAAAGTTGATGCTATAAAAAAAATTCCGAAACCCTCTTGTCAAAAATCAATCAAATCATTTTTAGGCCTAGTTGGATATTATAGAAAATTTATTAAAAATTTTGCACACATTGCCAAACCTCTAACTTTATTGTTAAAAAAAGATCAAGAAAATGCTTTCGAAACTTTTAAAAACATTCTAATTACGGAACCATTACTTAAATATCCTAATTTTAACCAAGAGTTTATACTTACCACAGACGCTTCAAATTTTGCATTGTGCATTGTATTAAGTCAAGGACCTATTAATAGCGATCTTCCAATCGCATACGCATCACGTACCTTAAATAGTTCTGAACAAAACTATAGTACTACAGAAAAGGAACTTCTGGCAATCGTCTGGAGTGTCAAACATTTTAGACCATATCTATATGGCCGTACCTTTACTATTGTCACAGCCCTTCCTTGGCTTTTTAATTGTAAAGACCCTGGTAGTAAATTAGTAAGATGGCGTTTAAAATTATCCGAGTACGATTATAAAATAATTCATAAACCTGGTAAAATTAACTCTAATGCTGATGCACTTTCACGTCCATATGCAGCTACAATAAATATTATAAAAAAGGACGAACAATTTGACAATCTTATTCAATACCATTACAAAACAGAAATCATTCCAAAAATCGACTCTATTATATTCGAAAAAAATAATAATTTTCCGAATGTGCTATTTTATTCTAAAGATCTAGACGATAATAATTTACTATCTGAAACAATTAAAGATACGTACGATTTATCTAAAATTTCTAATCCTGATTCTCTACACTCATTCATTAAACTTTCAAACGATTCTAAAATTTCTTACCTATGTATTTGCAAAATATTTCATTTTGATAAGGTCGAGTACAAAGATATTTTTTATTGTCTAAGAAATTTAAGAACAGAATTATTTAAAAATAATACAACTACTGACAAAATATATATCCACGATATTACGATTAATAATGGAAATATAAAGAAAGATATGTTTTGCGAAATAGTTTATTATATGTTTAAAGACACTAAATATAAACCTATCCTAATTACTAAATCTAGAGTTATCCCTCAAACGACTCGAAATTAGCTGGTCATTCTGGTTTTGTAAGAACGTATAAGAGAATCAAGGAATGTTATAAATGGGAATCGATGAAAAAAGATATCAAAAACTACATTAAATGTTGTCCATCTTGTCAAAAAAATAAAACGAATTTTAAGCCTACTAAAGCACCAATGGAAATTACGTCAACATCACATAAACCCTTCGAAAAACTTGCTATCGACGTCGTAGGACCCTTACCTCAGACAATAAATAATAACCGTTTCATATTGACAATGCAAGACGACCTAACAAAATATTCTTACGCAATTCTAATACCTAATCATGAATCTCAAACAGTAGCAACTAAACTAACTCAATTCATTTTACTGTTTGGTATTCCAAAATCAATTCTTTCCGATCAAGGTACAGACTTTACATCAAAACTAATAAAAGACTTAACAAAAACATTTCAAACTAAACACATACTATCTTCGCCATATCATCCTCAGACAAATGGAGCTTTAGAGAGATCGCATTTAACACTTAAAGATTATTTAAAACACTACATAAATGATAAACAAAACAATTAGGATGAAGAATTCATACCTTTCGCAATGTTTTCATTCAATACACACATACATAAATCCACAGGATTCACTCCTTATGAAATTTTATTCGGAAATAAACCTTTTCCAGCAAATTCCATAACTAATGAACCAAATTTTACCTATTCCTATTATTAATCTTAAACAAAAATTATATATCACTCAAAAAATTGCTAGAGAAAATCTTTTAGCTTCCAAAACAAAATCAAAAACTTATTATGATAATTATAAAGTTAATGATTTAGTATATATTGTAAATAACCAAACAAAGCGTGGATTAAGTAAAAAATTATCTCCAAATTTTAAAGGACCATATAAAGTTACAAAAGTATTCCCTAACAAAACAGTTGAAATTCAAATCAATCAAAAACTTGTAACATATCATGATAATCAACTGAAACCTTGTGTTTCAGATATTTAAGATGGAAAAGTCACGTATACTCATCTTCCTCTTTTTACCCATAATCTCAACTACAAAATCTTTAAATACAAATTTCGAACTTTCCAAAATTGAACATATTGGATTACACTTTAATTATATTGGAAATACTCGCCTATCAAATACACAATTCACTTTACTAACCCATTTAAACCTCGAAAATGTAACTCAAAATTATGAAACACTACTAAAACTTTTTGTAGAATCGCAGAACTTATGTACGCATAAAAAAACATCCGCTACACATAATCATGTAATATATTATTGTCAAAATTCCTTCGATTTACTTACAATCCATTTAAATAAATTAAAATCTAAATTGGAAACTATTCATCACATAACTGGACATAAGAAAGAATCTAAAAAACATTCAAAACGTGGCATTTTTAACGGAGCTTCATACGTATTTCACTGGCTTTTCGGAATCCCTGATTCCGATGACGCAAAATTCTACGAAGATTCAATTAATAATTTAATTAAAAATAATCACAAAACACAATTATTAATGAGACAACAAATTGGCATTGTATCAAATACTATTTCAAATTTTAATTTAACTATTCAAAACTTAAAAATCAACGAAGAGAAACTAAATTTAAATATCGAAATGTTTAATAATTATACGACACGGACGACAACAGTTATTAACGAAATATACGTGCAACAACTGTTATCAAAACAGATAATGCTTTTAACGCATATGGTTTTTGATCTTGATGAACAATTTGATCTACTGATATCTTCAGTTACACTTGCTAAACATAATATCATACATCCAAACGTAATAACCCCACAAAATTTATTCCAAGAATTATTACATTTAGAATTACATGATTCTCAAACCTTGCTTTTTTCATTAACTTACGAAAACATACATAAATATTTCGAATTATCAAAAGTTGATGTTTATTATATAAATAACATTATTATTTTTGCTATAAAATTTCCCTTAGTAGAACCAACATATTTTAACATCTATGAAATGATACCAATACCAATTCCTTATAAAAACTCTTCCGATACTTTTTCATATATAAAACCTACTACACCCTTTTTACTTATGAGTCAAACAAAGGTGTATTACTCGCAAGTGCAGAGTTTAGAAAGATGTAAACTCATTTCCTCCATGGACTACATCTGTCATGAGATCACCTTAACAAGGACAATCGAGAAACCAACATGTGAAACAACAATATTGACGTCAACTATTAAATCTTTACCGACATCTTGCAACACAAGATTGATCCAATCAGACCTAGAAATCTGGCATCCTCTTGGTAACAACAGATGGATTTATATACTCACGCAACCCGTACGATTAACGATGTCTTGTGATTCTTCGCCAATCGAGGATATTGAATTACAAAAAACTGAAATTCTTCAAATAAAGGGAAAGTGTAAAGAATAATTTAAGCAGTTGAAAAAGTAACGGATACGGCAGGAATCGAACCCGCGACCATCGGTTTCGCGCCGATCGCTCTAACCAACTCAGCTACGCATCCACTGACCACAACCGTCCCTTTTTCAACTGCTTCAATTGCCAAGTGTTAACAAATACGTTCGAAGACTTCACACTGTGATATTGACAACGAATAATTGTAACGTAGGCTACTAGGTACGGAAACCCGCACAGTACATGAAATAGAAATATTTTTTAATTATTACTATTAACGAAATTCACGTTAAGGTACATCTAAGAATAATTTAAGCAGTTGAAAAAGTAACGGATACGGCAGGAATCGAACCCGCGACCATCGGTTTCGCGCCGATCGCTCTAACCAACTCAGCTACGCATCCACTGACCACAACCGTCCCTTTTTCAACTGCTTCAATTGCCAAGTGTTAACAAATACGTTCGAAGACTTCACACTGTGATATTGACAACGAATAATTGTAACGTGGAAAGTGTAAATGTTATTCCGATTCATACGTCCTTGAATCCACAAATAATATTCAAACAAATTATTCTCATCAAATTCCTCACTATAGTATCCACGATAACTGCTGTTACATTACTAATCCCGAAACTAAAATTACTCCTATTAAATTAAAACCCATCAAAATCACAAATCTGAAACTCGAAGAACTGAAACATGCAGCTCACACTCTCAATCAATTAGAAGAAACAATTCAAGAAGAACTAAGGAAACCAGTACCGAAAAATGATTCATATTGGTTATCAATATTAAGTTCCACTATATTCTCACTCTTCGCTATCATCTTAGTATACAATTTATTTCGCTGGTGCGGAATTATGAAGTTACTCAGGAAATATCTTTGCTGTATCAAGGAACCTAGATCCACATCAGATAATATTTGCCTAAGGATCTTCAATACAAACATCAACACACAACCAGAAACCAGAATGCAACTTTCAAAAATTATTGAAGAAGAAGAAACCCGTAGACAAAAAAACATGAGCGACGACGAAGACGACAACAGACATATCACACACACACACATGTCATTCATTCCCCCAGTCTTCCACTTTCAAGCTCTATATTCTATAAAACATATTGTCTATTTATATAATTAGTTTAATTAATTGATTAATAAAAATACCTATAACCTCATATATAACATATTATAAAATACACGTATATTATTACTTATGTATGTAAAATTTTTATATGTATATTATTTTTATTGTTTTATCTATGCATGTTCTTACGTTTTCTGTATTTATTGATTTATTTGTTTATTTCCCCCTTAAATCAATTCAAAGGTGGGAGGTGTTAGATACCTAATCAACACACTCAATTTTTCCTATTCTTCATATTTTAATCTTATTGTTATCATAATGTATCGTGCTGACAAACTGACCTATAAACCGTTTATTTAAGATCTCTTCATAAAACGACCCTTGTCTCATGTGACCTTTGATTTTTATCATAATATTTCACGATATATACTTCTAATATAGAACAGAATTAGAGCACATCTCAAGCGAAGCGGTTCGTTCTCCGTTCGTCATCACATCATTCAATATAAAAATATATATATTTAAACGAGTCCGAGTAAATTAATTATTGTTCCTATAACTATGGCCATTCGCTAAAGAGGAACACAACAAAACATATATTTCATTGAAGCAGTAGCCATGTGCTGGGGGAGCGAGACTCAGATGTCTAACCTTTTGCATTCGAGCCCATGAAAACAAAACTAAAAACTGTTGTAATATAAAATATTCTTTGCGTGATGTTGACAATAAAACCATCTGTATATAACGACAGGTGAACTGTTCTGTTCGTCATTACTCATGTATGGCCTAACCGTCTCGCGTTATTAAGTCTATGGCTTCACCGCCTGGCTTGATGACAAGAGTAATAACATTGAGAATTGAATACAAAAATAATAATGAATTTGTAAGTTAAAATTGAGTGGCTTCGCATAGTGGCTTCGTAGCCTAGTGGTCAAGGCAACCGCCCGGCAAGCGGGAGACCTGGGTTCGATTCCCGGCGAAGCAACACAATTTTAACTTTCAAAAATAATTATCTACTTATTAAAACCATCTGTTGTGATATGCACTCTTTCATTTCAAATGTGACCTTTTCCTTTCCAATCTGTGAAGATTTCAGATCCGAATTGCATTACTACCAAACAGAACGTAGAGGAAATAACAGACGATCACACTCATTTTACACACATTCAAATCTCGCACGTTCAGATTTTATAGTCAGGCAACCAACTTAACATTCATGTAGCTACACGAACAAACACACAAATTATACACAACTGCCGCGTTACAATATTTACAAGTAATATACATAAATCTACTCTTAATATATGTATGCGCAAATTCATCTCAGTTTTAAGATACTGCATATTTAATTCTTGAATATAAATATTAAGCGTCTATATAAAGTGTATTATTGCTAAATATGCTTTGTATAAGTGGTATATACTGTATCTTTGTGGATTGACAGCCAAACACTTGACTTCATTTATTACTGCCGCTACCTTTAGAAAAACATCTGCATCGCATTATGCTACCCAAGCTATGATTTTAGCTTCATTCTTTGTTTGCAAGTCCAACCAAAAACACATCATTCAGATTATTTCTAATTACTGTATTTGTGTATTTTGTGTTGTATTAATTCAATTATTAATTATTATTATTTTGTAGGCAAGTGTAATTTTAAATGTAAGTAATAGATTTATATAACAAACAACAAACAGTATGCATAACAAATTATAGAGTCTCCAACATTTACTGTCCAGCAATGTCGATGGCAGAGAATGATTGCGAAAAGAGAAACCCTTCAACACAAACTTCCGTCAAAAATTAGTTAAAATAATAATAGATGATTTACTTCATCGTAGTAGTACAAATGGCCGGTAAGTTGATTTTATTATTTTATTTAATGTTATTTTATTTTAAAGTATGAAATATATTTTAGTTTATCGACGGACATATTTCTAAGAGCGAGTAAGGAGATTGCATACGAGAATAATGAAACCCCTATGAACGGTACCAAATATTAATTTTATGATGATAAGTTTGATTCACGAACATTTCTAAAATACATACATATTTAATTTTACAGAATTAATTGAAGACGAAACCGAAATAAATAAATTAATATCGTTTTTCGAACATTCAATTGAGCCACCGGATAAGATTGAGGGCGCGTTTGAAAAGACCTTCCTCAAACGGCAAATAGTATTGGAAAAGTTCGATTCACATGAATAGACAAAAAAAGTATACACGTGACAAAAGACGCAGGGTTCAAAAATGTTCGCGTTCAACGCTGAGACATGTTAATTTTATTTTCAAATTTAAAATGCATTTCATGTTAAATGCGTCTCTGCACATGCGCTGCGTTTTTTCGGCTTCGTTGGATTTTTACATTTTCTACAACGAAGTTTGCATTATAAATTTATTAGTACTCAATATCCAATTATATTAACAGTTACTACACTTATATTTACTGTTAATATTAAAATATATTAACAACTACTTCCTTCTTATTAATCACTAATACATGAGTAATATAATTCTAGATATATAGAATATTAAATCTAAGTATGTGAACAGCAGTGATGAGAATGCAGTATTATTAACATATTGCTAATGTTAATATATAATATATTAAGTAATTTTAATATATGGAGATATTAACCCTTAAAAACGTGCAAAGGTGTCTCTTTTTTTGGTATATTTTATATTAGTAGTCAATACATTTATATGAACTACTGACATACATTTCTCTGTGTGTTATCAAGATAAATTAATTCCAAATTTACCACCGCGGAGTGTAATTGTTATGGCCAATGCGTCATATCACTCGCGACGGAGCATTAAAGTGCCAAGTACTTGTAGTCAGAAATAATAGATTATTTATATGAACAGGATTTGAATTTTGAAGCAAGTTATACAATGGCTCAATTATTGGAAGTGATGAAGACTAAAACGAAAATGAAGAAATATGTGTGTGATGCTATAGGTGAAAAGTTTGGGCACACTATTTTACGTTTGCCGCCATTTTATTATATATTTAATCCAATCGAATTAATGTGGGGACAAATATAAGCAAACATTAGAAGAAAATATAGCTCACCGACAAATTGTCCTAATGTAATTTTATTAATTAATCAATGTTAGTTAATAATATTGCAAATGAATTCATTATTAATGTTAACGAAAGTAGTTCTAGTGATGGCGATTTAAATGTAAGTAGTGATATCGATGTAATAGAAGTAGTGTTTTAGTTTGGTGTTTATGTTATGAGAACTTTGTGAAGTTACCAAATATTATCTATCTAGATTTAAAGATGTTTGTATGCATATCATTACTTTTAATTTTGACTTACTTGAATTTCTGTATACAATTAAGGGTGAACATATTATTATATGTGTCAGAAGGAACAGGCAGATTTTTAAAATTAAAACTCGGTAATGGACCAATACTGAATAATCTTTATTACATGTACTACGTATGGTCACATTCGTGGTTCATGTCAGTGTATTGTTTTGGAAATTATATTTTTAAAATAGATATTCCTTACATGAAAATGTCAAGGAATATATGCAAATTAGATTAATATATCTCCAAATCTTTACTTGTACATTCAAACAAGTCCTAAGTAAACGAAAGAATATCATATACATTACAAAACTTATTATTTTTTATAGTTTTACGAACTTATTTAGAAGCCAAACAATTTTAAGTTGGTAATTCTTACATATTAATTATTAATATCTGTATTTTGAATGTAGTATAATCTAACTATATGCTAATTTACTAATATAGCCACTAAGGACGAATGTCGCTTACCTCAGTGTGTTAGGGATGTTGTAAAGTCACCCATTTCTCATAAATAATTATTTAATAGTTTTACTAATATTTGTATTACTTAGTATTATTTTAAGTCCAACCATATAATCATGTTTCATATTATATTACTACTTCTGAGACTACACATCCGTTCTAAATGTTGTTATCAACCTTTTCTCAGCTGAATTTACATTAAATGTCACGTTCGCCAAGATGGAAGGCGACTTGGTTGTCTCACGAAAGACGCTGAGTCCGTGTGAAACATAAAAGTTTGTAAATGAACGATGCAACATTGGGTGGATGTTAGTGCCAGAAGCGTCGCGATCACCGAGTGGAACAGACGTTCTACCAATGTAGTTAAATTGTACCAATATTTCGTTTGTTCAATAAATCTCTTTGTTACAACAGACTACGTTGTAGAATATTAATCAAAAACCTTAAAAAACCTCTTATTGAGTTAGTGGCGAAGTCTCGTCACTAATATTAGACACGAACCACCCATTTCGTTGTATCCGACAATACAACATAAATTTTTGGTGTCAGGTGTGGGGTAGGTTAATTGTTTTGCTTAAAAACGTACAGTTGGTTATTGCTTAATGCAATTAAATCGGTTTAACTAAAATAGTTAATAAAATAAAGTGTTTAAAAACATTTCCGTCATTTAAATACCAATTGTTCGCCAAAGTCTATTAAGAGTGGTTACAGTGTTAATATCGAAAGAGTTACAACGTAAAATCGTGCATGTGATAGTTCAACGGAGCTTGAATTTTCATCATTTCTACATCTCGTGTGATCCTGATTACTTCTCCCCTCAACCAATCGTTGCCGAGTTTCAACAGAGGGTTATCAACGTTTGCATCATCTTTACCGTCAACAGGTTACAGTATTCCTGTTTTGTCTTCTCTTCTACGCCCAAAGAAAAAAAAAAAAAAGTGAAAGTTCCACATCAAATAGTGTTATGTGAGTATTTGCGAGTGTTTATTTATGTCAGACTTATTAGCCATATTCGGAACTGATTTTAGTGACCTTATTGATTTAAACCTCGACGAAGATATCAGTATGGCATTTTCAACTGAATTAGCTTTAAAAATGATCCCTGAGTTCAATGGCGACCGGGAAAAATTTCATAGATTTATCACATGTTGTGATATTGTATATGCCACTACTATTACTAATATGCAGAAAGAGCAATATCTGAATGTAATTAAATGCAAGTTATCTGGACAAGCTTATAATGTTATTAAATATAAAGAATTCCTTGAATGGCTACCACTAAAGGTAGAATTACAAAATCAATACTTAGAAAAGAGAACTATAGCACAAATTCAAACTGAATTGTTAAGTAGTAAGCAAAGAGTCAATGAAAATATTCGTTCATTTGCGAATCGGTTAGAAAGACTAACCGCTGATTTAAATGATGCTTGTATAGCAAGCGAAGGACAGGAAGCTACCATGATTATTCAAAATCTTAATAATAAATCATGTTTAAAAGCATTTGTTGAATGTCTTTTAGAACCTATTAAAATAATAATTAAAGCGAGTAGATTCGTCAATTTTAATGCTGCAGTTGAATGTGCAGTAGAGGAAGAACGTATACTAAATCAAAATAAATCTTCCGCAGTAAAGACTTCAATCACTAATAAAAATAGTATTAGATGTTTTAAATGTCACAAAGTTGGACATACAGCTGCTAAATGTTTTAGCAATTCTTATTTACCTTCGTATCCTAAAAGGAACGAGAACGTTCGAGCTATCAATGTTATTTGTTCATTTTGTAAAAAACCGGGACATCATATTAGTAATTGTTTCACGAAAAGAAACATAGATTCAAAAACCAGTCCTGCATATAATTACCGTAATTCAGGTAATTCAAATTTCTATAAGGATAAAAGAAATTTTGGTTTTAAAAATAGTAAAGTTCAATCTAATCAAAATAATAAGCCTACATCGGGAAACGAGTACGGCCCTGGTCAGAGCGACAGTACACCAGCGAGCCAATTAAATTAAGTCGCACCGTGCATTACAATAGTAATTCTAAAAACTTTAATTTCAATAATAAATTTTTTTCTGCCAATAAAGTAAATGAAAACAATTATAGTGAACGAATGTATAAATTATCTGGAAAAGAAACTAAGAGACCAGATAGTGTAAATATTGAAATACCTTCTTGTAAAGAATCATTAACAAGTTTATTAATTGATACTGGAGTAGATATAAGTATAATAAAATCTGGAAAACTTAAAGGAAATGAAGTGGTTAATACAATGTTAAAAGTCAATTTGAAAGGCATTATTACCGGAACTTTAGAAACACATGGTAATTGTACTTTAAAAATAAAATTAGGTGACAAAGAAGTTCACCACCCTTTTCAAGTAGTTCGTAACGATTTCCCTATTCTCAATGATGGTATTATTGGAAGAGATTTTCTCCTCAAACATAAAGCGAACATCGACTATAGTAAAAACGCATTGTCTTTTGAAATGCATAATTATGAACTAGTTTGGAAGTTAATTCCAACCTTAAAAACAAAAATTATTTTACCTCCTCGAACAGAAAACTTAATTAAAATATACACGAAACGTATAAATGAAGGCTTATGCCTATCTAAAGATCTTGACAATGGATTATATATTAGCAATTGTATAATCAAACCTGTAAATGGTTGTTATTTTATTACTGTATTAAATAATAATGAAACACCTACTGAGTTTAATTCAGAGGAAATAGAAGTCGATGATCTTAATAATTAGAAGATATTAAATTTTGAAAATTCTAATAATTACAAGCGATTAGAATATTTGAATTCACAATTACGTCTCACTCATTTAAATAATGAAGAAAAAGACTCTATAATAGAAATCTGTAGAAATTTTAATGAATTATTTCATTTATCTCCTTATGATAAATTAACGTATACCGAGAGTATTACTCATAAAATTCCAGTTAGTATAGATACTACTCCAATAAATGTGAAACCATATAGGTTACCAGAACAACAAAAGAATGAAATTGAAAGCCAAGTAAAAGAATTATTGAATAACGACATTATTTGTCATAGTAAAAGTCCATGGAACGCTCCACTGTTAGTAGTTCCAAAGAAAATAGATTCTAGTGGTCAAAAGAAATTTCGAGTAGTAGTAGATTTTCGAAAATTAAATGAAGCCACGGTTGGCGATGCCTTCCCATTGCCAAATATAACGGATATCCTAGATCAACTGGGAAATTCTAAATATTTTACTACCCTAGATTTAGCTAGTGGTTTCCATCAAATATTAATGGATTCAAAAGATAAAGAAAAAACTGCTTTTAGTACGTCTACTGGACATTTTGAATATAATCGCATGCCTTTTGGTTTAAAAGGAGCTCCCACATTTCAACGTTTAATGAATCATGTTTTAACCGGACTACAAGGTATCAAATGTTTGGTATACCTTGATGATATTGTTATATATGGAAGATCTTTAGTAGATCATAACGAAAAACTAATTAAAGTATTCAAACGGTTAAGTCAACATAATTTAAAGTTACAACCGGATAAGTGTGAATTTTTAAAAAAGGAAATTGCATACTTAGGACATGTTATTACTGATCACGGAATTAAACCGGATCCAGGAAAAATTGATACTGTTGAAAATTTTAAAATCCCGAGTAATCCAAAAGAAATAAAATCATTCTTAGGTCTCGTAGGTTATTACCGCAGATTTATACCCGAATTCTCAAAGTTAGCTAAACCGTTAACGGAATTGTTAAAGAAAAACGCACATTTTAAATGGGATACTCTTTGTGATGAAGCTTTTAATGTTCTAAAGAAAAAATTAATTAGTCCACCTATTTTACAATACCCAAATTTTAATAATGAATTTATCTTGACTACGGACGCAAGTAATTATGCTATGGGTGCAGTTCTGTCTCAAGGTGAAATTGGAAAACATCTACCTATTGCTTACGCTAGCAAAAGTTTTAATAAAGCTGAAATGAATTATTTCCCAACCGAACGTGAATGTTTAGCAATTATATGGGCAGTAAAACACTTTCGCCCTTATTTATATGGAAAAAGTTTCATAATTGTCACCGATCACAAACCTTTAACATGGTTGTTTAATTTTAACGATCCGGGTTCTCGTCTAATAAGATGGAGACTCAAATTAGAAGAATACGAATATAAAATTGTTTATAAAGCTGGTACAGCAAATACTAATGCAGATGCATTAAGTAGAATTTATCAATTACACATTGATTCTGAAATTAATAAAACTTATGAAAACTATTTAGAGGATATTGCAAATAAAATAATAATTAATCAAGATATAATTGAAAAAGACGGAGACATTTTTGAAGCTCCAATCGATAACAGTTTAGTTCATTGTTTCAGTAAAGATTTGGAAATGAAAGCTGGAATAGCTAAAGAATTTAAAGACAAATTTAATAATGTAGAATATTTAAAATCACAAAACCCTAAACTATTTAATTTAGTTTATTTAAAAGATAATAATCGTTTTATTATTTATCTTATAACAAAGAATAGTTATATTGAGAAACTTACTTATGAAAACATATTCAAAACTTTATTAAAATTAAAAGAATTTTGTTTGCAACACAAAGTAATTAAGCTAGCCATGCCAGTAATTGGAAATGGTCTAGATAGATTAAAATGGAATAAAATAAGAACAATGTTGAGATATATATTTAAAGATTCAAAAATTTTTATAACAATTTATATGAATAATATCATAAAAAATTTAACTAAAGAAGAAATTCAAATAGTCTTGAATGAATATCATTTAACTCCATTAGGAGGACACCAAGGTGTCAATAGAACATTTAAGAGAATAAGAAAATTTTATAATTGGCCTGGAATGTTTAATGACATAAAAGAATACATAAAGTCTTGTGAAAAATGTCAACGAAACAAATCAAATAGAAAAGTTAAAGTCCCTATGACTATTACAACTACTTCTAAATTTCCCTTTGAGAAAATTTACTTAGATATAGTAGGCCCGTTACCTCTATCTTTAGATGGAAATAAATACATCCTAACTTTTCAGGATGATTTAACTAAATATTCACAAGCCATTCCAATACCTAATCAAGAGTCTGCAACAATAGCTCAAAGCTTAGTAACAAATATTATATGCCAACATGGCATACCACTTTCTATACTTACCGATCAAGGTACTAATTTTCTCAGTCAAGTTTTCAAAGATATATGTAAATTATTAAAAATAAATAAAATACAGACAACGGCTTATCATCCACAGTCAAATGGTTGTTTAGAAAGAAGTCATAAAACCCTAGCTGAATATTTAAGAGCCTATGTTAATAAGGACCAAACGAATTGGGACACTTGGATCCCATACGCAATGTTTTGTTATAATACTACTCCACATACAGCTACTGACTACACCCCATTTGAACTATTATACGGTCATAAAGCCGAAATTCCTACGGTTGTTACAAAGACACCAGAATTAAATTACAATTATGATGATTATTCACGAGAATTAAAATCTAGACTTCAATTTTCCCACAAACTTGCCAGGGAAAACCTTATAAACAAGAAAAATAAGTCTAAAGAAAATTATGACAAAAATATAAAAAATATTGATATTAAAATCGGAGATAATGTACTTTTAAGAAATGAAGCTAAAACAAAAGGAGTATCAAAGAAACTTCAACCCTTATGGGAAGGACCTTATAAAGTAATAGATACAAAAGGAGTAAACTCAGTAATCCAAATTAAAACTAAATATGTAAAAGTACATAATAACAGATTGAAATTATTTCACGAGTAGAAAATTAAAATTAGCCCTGTGGCTAAGGGTGTAGAATTTTACCACAGCTACGCGGCTTGTCGTAAGAGGCGACTAACGTGCTGGAGGTGGCATTTAAGTCCACTCCCCGTCAGGGAATATAAGTCCCTAACGGAGGTCCCAGGAAAGGCAACGCCGTCCCTGAACATTTTGTTATACGGTAGATCCTGAGAAAGGCAACCCCGTCCCTGAACGTAAAAGTTATACGGAAGTCCCTTAGTCTTGCGTCACGAAGAACGCGATTCGTTTCGACTCATTGATAATTTTGTGTTTTAAAAGCGATTTGTTTTGCGTCATGCGAAATAATTATTTTGGCTTGTTGCCGTTGAGCGATTTGTTTTATTTTAGCTGGAAGTTATTTAACAGAGGATTAAGTCTTCTTTTAAAAATTTTATTTCTATTTTCCGAAACCGTCCCAGAACATTTTGTTATACGGTAGTATCCCGCTAATGCCGCTAGTCATACCGAGTATTTTGATGAAAAAGTGTCATCGTATAGTCTGAAACGGTAGATGCAAGAGTTGTCCATCGAAAGTCTTGGCTCTGTAGATGTCACTGTTTATCAGATTAAATAAGTTGGATTTGTTTCCATCTTCTACCTCTTCTACTTTCCTTGACGTTGAGTACGTCAATGACCTGAGGGGTCATAGAAAAATTTTATGAATGAAGTTATCCATTAAAGGTTGCAGTTATCACTGCTTGCTAAAAAAAAAAATATATATATATATAATAATTAAAGACACTTCATGTCTTGGGTCTCCTTTAGTTTATTTTACCGGTGGGTTGGAAAACATTTTACCTATATTTTGGCCTGGATTTAAAATTAATGTTTCCACCTAGCCCAGGAGATGGTTGAGATATTTTTATCTCATTTCATACATGTTAAGTTCGGCTACGAATTGCGTGTTCTTAAATGTATTAAAATATCACAGTTCACACTGTTTTAAACTAATTTTAAGATTTTTAAAAATGGATCAAGAATCCATGGGTTATTATTTTATCATAAATAATTTTTATATCTTTCATATTATCTATTGGTTATGCCGCCAATTTTATATTAAAATTTTATTTCTATTTTGTCAAGAGTTTTGAAATCTATATTTATCAATATTTGTTTACAATCAGCGTCACTCAAGCATACAACTTATAAATCTCTTTTGTCCTTACAGGATGTCGGTATTACTATTATTCATCGGAATTTTACTCCGAGCAGCGAGTTGTCACGAGTTGTATAATACAACCCCTATCGACAATAGTCCAGGACTGTATTACGAAAAATTTGGAATATTGAAATTATCCAATGACGAATGGCGATTGATAGTCTCTCTTAATTTAACTAATTTTCATGATGAGTATAATAATATTCATAAATACATATCAAGTCTAAACAAACTTTGTTCTACTTTTAAAGAAAAATCAATTGAAAGTAATGAAATTGAAAACTGTAAAACCTTTTTAAATAATTTTGATAGTATCTTTAAACAATTAACGGAACAGAATGAAGTCATTGAACCATTTTTAAATACACGTGTTAAACGTGGATTATTAAACCCAATAGGGAAAATTTCTAAAATACTTTTCGGAACTTTAGATTCTGAAGATGCTGAGTATTATGATGCTCAGATCTCTGAATTACATAATAATGATGATAACTTACTAAATGTTATAAAAGATCAAACTTCTATTTTGGAATCTGTCACTATTTTAACAAATTCCACTTTTATGGAAATAAATGAAACAGTTACCTGTTTAGAAACGAAAGTTCGCCAAATGGAACATTATGTTCAACATTTAGATGCCATATCAACTCATGCACACAGCAGAGAACAGTTTTTTATCAGAGTAAATGAACTCATTACTTTTGTTTCATTTCATATTGAACAATTCAGTATAAGTCAAGCTAATCTCTTACAAATCATTTTAAATGCTCAACAAGGAATTCTTCATCCTAATGTGCTTAGTCCAAACAAATTGTATAAAGAGTTATTAAAAATACAAAAATATTTACCAGATACTGCAAACTTTCCAATTTTTCTAACTTTCGATAATATACATATGTATTATAAAATAATAATTCCTACCATTTATACTTATAAAGAAAAATTAAATTTTATACTTACTGTACCATTGGTTACACATGTTATTTATGATACGATCAAATTAAGTAGTCTGCCTATTTTGATGGAAGACAGTAATTTTGGATTTATCTATCCTAGCAATCCAATTCTTGTCATTGATCAAACAAGAATGCACTATTTCTTAATAATAGAAACATATCTCACCACCTCTTGCAAAATGTATCAATTAAAATCTGAAACTTATATTTGTAATCAAGGACAACCATTGTTACTTGTAAACGGAGAAGGAGGTTGTGAAGCTAAATTGCTTAAAGGACATGGACAAATTCCTGAATCATGTAATAAAAGAATAATGAAATTGAAAAATAGCATGTGGATCCAAATGATTTTGCCAAATTCTTGGTTATTTGTTTTGCCAGTTCCAGAAACTGTCCAAATTGTTTGCAAAAATAACTTAAGAAACACTATTAATTTAAATGGTACGGGAAAATTTACACTTAAAAGCGGATGTATCGCTTACACTGATAAAATAGTATTACCTACTTTAAGTTTTATAAATAGCAATATTGTGAGTGACTTTACACCAAAATTACCCTTCAAATTTAATTTAAATTTGTCAATGAAAAGTGAACTACCTAAACCAACGATAAATTCCAATCATATTGTAAAATTGGAAGAAACTCATTTATTTGATAAAATCAGTCATGATATAAATAAATTGAAAGAAAAAGAAAAAATTGATCTATTAAATACTAAAAGATCTACTTCTAATTTCACTTATTTGATAATAACATTTTCTTCAATTGCGTTAGCAATAGTAATTCTAACGATTTACTTTTGTATAAAATTTAAAAAGATTTATTTAAATTTGTCTTCTGTTAGAAATAATAGAGAAATTACACTTTCTCCTGTTAAATTAATCAATACTACCTTTAGTAGTGCAGATGTTAATGAATCACTACCTGCAGAACCTGATATCGAAATGGTTGAGCAAGTTGTTGTCAGAAATGAAAACAGTAGCAATCCTCGCTACCATTTTCAATCTTAGTTGGGAGGTGTTGTAAAGTCACCCATTTCTCATAAATAATTATTTAATAGTTTTACTAATATTTGTATTACTTAGTATTATTTTAAGTCCAACCATATAATCATATTTCATATTATATTACTACTTCTGAGACTACACATCCGTTCTAAATGTTGTTATCAACCTTTTCTCAGCTGAATTTACATTAAATGTCACGTTCGCCAAGATGGAAGGCGACTTGGTTGTCTCACGAAAGACGCTGAGTCCGTGTGAAACATAAAAGTTTGTAAATGAACGATGCAACATTGGGTGGATGTTAGTGCCAGAAGCGTCGCGATCACCGAGTGGAACAGACGTTCTACCAATGTAGTTAAATTGTACCAATATTTCGTTTGTTCAATAAATCTCTTTGTTACAACAGACTACGTTGTAGAATATTAATCAAAAACCTTAAAAAACCTCTTATTGAGTTAGTGGCGAAGTCTCGTCACTAATATTAGACACGAACCACCCATTTCGTTGTATCCGACAATACAACAGGGATATGCACGTCTTTTTTATTAACTTCACTGCAGCACAATATATGTTTTTCACTAATTATATTGCAAACATCTGTTCTGCGTTCTTCGAAATACATGTTTACATATAAAATTGTATTTGACAATGATATTATAACCATTTTGTTCACACTTAACAGGTTTATTGGTACGCTGCACCACGTGGTATATTTGCATCAGACACTCTGATTTAAACACATCCATTATTACACGATCTTTACTAAACCACTTGAACACTTGTTTATAACAATCACAGCATTATTGACTTATTAATACCAGAATGTAAATCATAAATAGACCGCATTCCATCACATACCAACAAACTTTCGGGCAGCTCATAGATAATTCACTAATAGATCGTCGACTCCTTAAAGAAGCGCTGTAAGAGTATATTTTGGCGTATGGAAATTGAACTAACAGATGGCGGGAAATATGAATTCCAGATGCAGTGCAGGTTGCATAAAAATTGGAGCGGTTTTTAGTGAAGACCACAATACTCTGAATCATGAATAGAGATGCGAAAATAACGCTCTTAGTATATCAATTTATACAAAGACTTTGTTCTCGCTTCTCTATTTATGATTCAGAATATCGTGGTCTTCACTAAAAATCGCTCTAATTATATTGTAATCCATCACCAAAAATTGGGTAAAATAATGAATATTAAAAAAAAACTGATATTATATATATATATATATATATATATATATATATATATATATATATATATATATATATATATATATATGTATTATAATACTTATTTCTTAGTAAATATAAAAAATTATTATACATAGTGTAATAATATTATTAATTTAAGGATCTGAAAAGAAATAGAGATTAATAAAATATTAATTTAAGAATCTGAAAAGAAATACATAGTTTTATTAAATATTAATCTAGGAATCTTCTGACACATACGTGATAACTCACCCGCAAAATAATACCAAGATACGTTGCCCAAAGGAGATAAGAAGCATCAAGGAAACATATATAAATCAACCAGGAGTGTTACAAATTCAGTTGCCTTGTAACTGCTAACTATACGTGAACAATATACCGATTATCCCAAGAAAAATTCCATGTGGAGAAGACAGTGTGACATTCGGAATAGTACACGTACTCCCAGCAACCTGGTCGCACCTGAAATCATTCAGAATAAATCCACTATACGCACAAAATATACCAACATACAACAGTCTATCTGAATGTTTAAATCATAATTGGCCTAGTCAGATAACACATTTGAATTTACCATCCATTAGTGGAATGTCAGAAATTTAGTGGACAAGTATACAAAACGCACCGCTGGACTGGCCATTATATTATTGAGGTACCATAGAGATTTTAATAGACTTTACATTTGGAATGTCATCACAGCAATTGCAATATTGTTAATGCTAAGAAACAACGGATTGGATTGAGGCTATTTGGACTCGCACTTTGGAATGCACTAGTGATAATCGAATTAGTGACACTACTGATTATTTCGGCTATAACATAACCTAGCTTACCTCGCGTGGAAAGCGCAGCAGAAGATATGAAAAGTTCTTCATGGAATCCTACAAATTACAAATTGATATATTTGTCTTAAATAACATATAAATGTAGTAAATTTTCAATATATATGAATAGAATACCATGTATTCAACATAATTATTTAATATTACCTGGCATTTTTATTGACGGTACTGAGTACATTTTCAGTCTTTTAGTCCCAGAATATTTACATTCTTCGATAAAATGACCACTACATATACGAAATGATTGATGATGATGTATAAATCATCAAAGTTTACAAATTTAGGATTGGCTGTTGTTGTTCAACTCATTTATTAGAAATCTCCGGCTCGTATACAGGTAATCTGTGGCGGGTGACGAGACACACAAAATCGCAACCGGGAACACAACAAAGGATCGGCATGATATACAACAATAACTTCGATAAAGTCACAAATAAATTTAAAACTGGTAACCTGTTGCTGTACAACTTTGTCAAGTTTAAAACTGCGACTGACGTTTATGATTGACGCACGCGCAGAAGTAACCTCATCTGAGGCACAGCAGCGCTATGTGTACGGGGAAGGAACCTTTTCAAAAAAAAGAGACAGAGCTTTGTACCACTCGTTCTATGGGAGTCGACATAGCGTGCGTCAGTCGCAGTGTTAAACTCGACAAAGTTGTTTACATCAACAGGTTACCGGTTTTAATTTATTTGTGACTTTATCGAAGTTATTGTTCTATATCATGCCGATCCTTTGTTTTGTTCCCGGTTGTGATTTTGTGTGTCACAGATTATCTGTATACGAGCCGGAGATTTCTAATAAATGAGTTGAACGTATTGCAAATCCTAAATTTGTAAACTTTGATGATTTATACATATATGAATCATTTCGTATATGTAGTGGTCATTTGATCGAAGAATGTAAATATTCTGGGACTAAAAGACTGAAAATGTACTCAGTACCGTCAATAAAATTGCCAGGTAATATTAAATAATTATGTTGCATACATGGTGTTCTATTCATATATATTGAAAATTTACTACATTTATATGTTATTTAAGACAAATATATCAATTTGTAATTTGTAGGATTCCATGAAGAACTTTTCTTATCTTCTGCTGCATTTTCCACGCGAGGTAAGCTAGGTTATGTTATAGCCGAAATAATCAGTAGGTCACTAACTCAATTATCACTAATGCATTCGTTATGTTTGTTTCCTGTGTTCGTGCTGTGCGGGCGAGGTGCTGGGAGTACGTGTACTATTCCGAATGTCACACTGTCTTCTCCACATGGAATTTTTCTTGGGATAATCTGTTTATCGTTCACGTATAGTGAGCAGTTACAAGGCAACTGAATTTGTAACACTCCTGGTTGATTTATATATGTTTCCTTGATGCTTCTTATCTCCTTTGGGCAACGTACCTTGGTATTATTTTGCGGGTGAGTTATCACGTATGTGTCAGATGATTCTTAGATTAATATTTAATAAAACTATGTATTTCTTTTCAGATGCTTAAATTAATATTTTATAAAATTCTATTTCTTTTCAGATCCTTAAATTAATAATATTATTACACTATGTATAATAATTTTTTGTATTTACTAATAAATAAGTATTATAATACATATATATATATATATATATATATATATATATATATATATATATAATTATATATAAATATATATATATATATATATATATATATATATATGTATATATATATATATATATATATATATATATATATATATATATATATATATATATATATATATATATAATATCAGTTTTTTTTAATATTCATAATTTTACTCAATTTTTGATGATGGATTACAATATAATTAGAGCGATTTTTAGTGAAGTCCACGATATTATGAATCATAAAGAGAGAAGCGAGAACAACGTCTTTGTATAAATTGATATACTAAGAGCGTTATTTTCGCATCTCTATTCATGATTCAGAGTGTTGTGGTCTTCACTGAAAACCGCTCCAATTTTTATGCAACCTGCACTGTGTAATAGCGCCGCTGCTAAATTTTTATGTTAGCGGTTCGACCGAGCGGGGTCTTGGCGTTTACAACAATTAAAATTAAGTAAAATACAAATATTCTGTCGCTCTGAGATTTATTTGAATGATGTGCAACTCTTGGATGCTAAATTCTGACTGAACTTACCAACTATTACAAAAATTGATCTTATAACTAACTTAAATGCTATTGGTTAGAAGGTCTCCCTTAAATATTAGGTTTGACCAATGGTGAGTTGGTTAAAGAGAAAACTGACCTATTTAAAAAGGTAGTGAAATTCTTAGAATGGCAACAATTGGCCGGAAAAAACATATTTACGCGGTACCAAATATTATTGGGGTCGTTCTTTATGAGGAGAAGCAAAAACATATCTTAAAAGGGTTTACAATAGTTAGTGACCTTGATTTATACAAATATTATTGATGAACAAATCGAGAGAGCATTATGAGACTTTGTTGTTTATTTGTCTACCAAATTTGGTTGACTAGTTCATTTTTTACATGCACTAACATCTTCTTACTGTATAAGGTCTGCGTTGTTATTTATACTTTTCACACTTAATTTTATGGTCAAGAAAATATATGATAATTTTATTCATATATTAACACTATTTTATTTTTGTTTTATACTTGAGACACTCTGACTTCTGTTGTAGGAAGATTATTAAAATATGTTTAAATTTTATCAAATAATCTGTAGTGCCGGGCACTGAACTTTCTTATGCAAAGAGATTAAATGGATTTAAAATTGTACAATAATCTATATTGTAAACATAAAGATTCAAATATTGATAAAACATATATATATATATATATATATATATATATATATATATATATATTATATATATAGCGAGCGTTTGTTAGGAATCGATAAGTATTAATATTCTTTTTCCATTCGAAAATGGAAATATATATATTTTCCTTTCCCATAGCACCTTGAGGCGAAGGTTTTCAATTTCCATGTATGCTATTTAAAATATATATACACACATGCATTCGTCGAGGAAAGATATGAAAATAACTTAAATATTTGTATAAATTCTCTTTGGATCTAGACATATATTTTTATTTCTTTGGTTGCGTATATAAAATATTATGCAAGAACTCTAGAGAATTGAATTGTCACACAAAATGAAGTTTGTGCAGATATGATATGTCCCTTAGAAATTGTAGTATTTAAAAAATAAAAACAATTGTCAGCAACGTATGTAGGTTTTTAAGTAATTGTTTCCTAGAAAACTAATATGGGAGTATGTGGCTATTGTTGAGCGTTTATTATAATAATTTATGAAATGATAGTAAAATAAAAATATGTCATTTTGTGTGTGTAGTGAGGTTTTGTTTGGTTTGGTAATGAATTAAGTTTGTTAATTAATAATAATTGTGTTGTTCATCAGAAGCATATGTGTCCCTGGCATCATGCTTCCTACATGAGTTTTGTTATAAGTTTGAAATCTCTGTGTCAGTCTCTAAACTAATTAAGACACATCAAGTTTCATAATTAATTTTAACTTAAGGGGGATTTCCGGTTCAATATTTTCAAAAAATCGATTGTTTTTTTTTTGCATGAAATCAAAGCTAAACTTGTCTAGAATATGTGGGTAAAAGGATATTTCGATATAATATTCGACGAATTAGGAGGAATGGAGGATTACGAGGATGAAGTAATCTTTTATGGCGCTGGAATTGCTGATTAAATGTAAGTTAACAATTCCAAATCTGACCACAGATTCGTATTCAGCGACCCCAAAAACCCTTGAATCTCGAATTTCATAAATTTTGATGAGTATGAGTTTTTTGGTCCGCCATATTGGATCCGCCATTTTGAATTTATCAAATTTGACCTCAGATTCGTATTCAGCGACCCGGAAAACCTAGATATTGGCTATTGTTTGCGAATTTTCCGCCGAATACTTTGAATTACACAGAAAAAATGTTTCGCAAACTTTAAACGCGTTTTTCTCGAAACTAGATTTTTCAAAACTGCGAGCACTCTAGCTTTTGAACGGTTCAACCAATTGACTTCGTTCTTTGCTTCCCTTATTGAAAACACTTTTCTTCATGGAATGAACTAGACTCAAGGGGAAATGTGCAATTTTCGATTTTTCACAGCCTGTCAAAGTCAAAAAATCGACCGAAAAAAACGACTTTTTTTTTCAAATGCCCGCCATTTTGTCAAATTTTGAGATTTTTCACTCTTCAAGGATCTGAGCCGATTTTCTTTCTAGGTGACGATTTGCGACCTCTAGGCTGCTCGCAGTTTTGGGAAGTACCCGCCGGGCAGCCGCCATATTGGACGCCATTTTGGATTTTTGGACTTGAAAATATTCACAGTTTTAGAGCAAAAATGAATAAAGATTTGACAAAAAACCCAGGTCTCTAACTCTTACCAGTTCTCTGGAAAAAAAATCCAAAGTTTAGGTCAATTGAACCGGAAATACATAATACATGCTCACGCTCAAATTCAGGGCATTATTTATTAGGTATAGATTCATTATATTTTAAACATAAATATTACTAAATTCAATATAGTCGAACACATTCTTATATAATAATAATAATAAATAAAACAGTTTCTCAATATGCTTTGCATTTTACTGATGCCTACTACTATAGAGTAAAATCTCAGATTAAAATGCCTTGACACTTGCAAGCTGTAGTACTTATAACTTAATTAAATTTACAAACTCATTTTTATAATCTGCTATATTAAAAAAAAAATGCAATCGTGTTATGAAATATTTTTTAATAGTGTGTTCGTAAAATGGCTATTTTCTTTATTTTGCTTATCAATTTGGTTATTATTAAATATTTGCGTGAAATGGTTAGAAATAATTTAAAAGTATGTATAGTATTAAAGAAGTGAATAAAAATGTTTGTTTTATTCAAGAAATGACTGTACATAGTTTGTATCACGTTTGCATTGTTTCAATAACGTTATAATTTACATGTTCTGAAATATTTCGAGGCAGTAAGTAAGTGAGTATATACCTATATGTATACATTGAATAATAAAAAATGAAAACGAACGAAAAATAAATCAGCATGTCCATTGTGAAATCGTGCGAGGCACAAACGGAATAATATCACGCAATGGGCATTGCATTGCATTGAAGAAAGGTGTAACTGAACGGCCAGCTAGTGCCGAACCGAGGGCCGCCCGCAGTAACCATCACACAATGAGATTTCTGCATATCCTATTATTTATTTTAATGCGATGCACCACCTAACAGACTTTTTGCACACACAACTCGCTTCTAGGTCCATTGCAATTACAACACGCAAATATTTTTATTTCAATCTTTCTCAATTTTACAACTATTTCGTGTAAACACATTTTAATATGCAACTAATCAAACACTTGCATCATGCAATGAATTAACATTGATAAATTATTTTGTGCACATTATTTGTAAAATTGCCGTTTTGAAATGGCGTGAAATATTTAAATTTTAAATTCGTGTACATTAATCGAATAAGCTATAAATAATTTCAGTACTATCGCTATTACAATTAATCGGCGTCAATTAACGCTCAATCATTAAATGGAAAATTTGAAAGCTTTTGTTTTAAAATAAATCAAACAATCCGAAAGATAAAAAGTGCATCCATTGAATGGAAAGACGTTTTAAAAGGTGGGCGTTACGATTTCGAAATCGTTTCTCTATGTATGTACGTTCAATGTGTGTTGATTCTCATTCCATTCGAAAGAAAATACGTTCCGGCCCTGATTTCACCTTTAACTCCGGGTTAATTACCTGAACAGCAGGCAGGTTTACATTTTGATTACATTGGTTCTCGAGTTTTTTTTTTAATTTTTATGTATCTTTTCAGAACTTCTTTAAATATTGACCACACATCTGACAAGTAAATGTTAAAAATCTTGAATGAATTCGATTTTACATACAAAACGCAACATAATTCACATACGGTATGGAAATATTGAAAAATTAACAACATCATCAGAATATATTTTTAATTCGTGTCGTATGATGTAGAATCGTTTGAAATTAAATTGAAAAGTACCTATATGGCCTAATGAGGTCTTCAAGGTGCATTTTTACATTCTTGAGAGAAATTTTCTTTGAAATATGTTTAGTTAGCTCCAATAAACTCCTAAGAAAGTAATATAATTCAGTGAAAATGACAGTAATTGTCCACACATTCTTGTCGTAACGTAGTGAAATGATTGGTATAGGTGCATATATACGAGTTGCGCGAAATATCAAAGTAAATAATAATTCAGACAAATTTGCCCATAAAATTTCTCAGTTGCAACCATTCATAATGCGAAAGGAATCGTTGGCTAGCATAATTATTATCGCCAGACGTTTAAATTTAACAGATGTTCATGTGAACATAGACTGCGAACATCACCTATTGAGTGAATGATAAATGGCGTACGGGACACACATGAACGGATAAGTGCGCAGCAAGCGAAATAGAGAAGAATATTTGCTTTAGTTTTCTTGTTTTTGTATATACATACATACATTCGTATGTATGTACGTGTACTGCGGCTATGATGGCAAAAGCAGCAACAGCGTAACATATATTCCATAACTTTATACTGCGGATAAATATACTCCCAGGATAGCTAACTAAAGAGTTATTTACAGTTGGAAATACCGGCCCTAAGTGTGGTAGATTTTTTCCGTGTAATATAGAAGGATCGCTCAAAGTTACGATCGATACATAAAAAGGTGTCAGATGAAATACGACAATTTCAACTAGCTATTATTTACTTATGCAAAGTGTCATTAACATATATAAACAATACTAAAAACGTAAGGCGCGTGCTAATTTTGTAACCGTAGTAAATCTTTAATTACTAAGAACACTATTTAAGTAACTCAGTATTTGCACAAAATAAGTCAACAACAAAATATGACGGAAAAGAAATCATCTTTGTGCGTTTATGTTTCTAGAAAATAAATATTGTCACATGGTGCTCTAGACTTTCAAACTACTTTTTTAATCAAGAATATTGAATTGAAAATATGTTTATATTTCCTTAGGCTTGTTTTTACAGATTTTTTTTTTTAAATTACGTTTTATGCCGCTATAGGGCTTTTTTTTTAAAAAGATAATTTGAAAAGTAAAATTTAATTTACTGTACAAGTAATGACAAATGAGAATTTCGATTTGGCAATTAGTGATTTGTTTTGGGCTAATATGAATTTGTTGGCAACAGGTGCTAAGGAAAGTACCTCCTGAATTGGTCAAACAATAACTTTGTAGTATGGTCGCCTGCAGCGCTGTGGTACTTTTTGGGCATCTTTATAACGACGAAACCGGATTTCAGATAAAAAAAAATGAAAAATCAAAGATAAGATTTTGCGATTACCCTGTCGACACTTTGTAGACCAATTTTATCTCCTCGGTTGCATATATTTATACTTAATTTAATTATTTTCTTGTCAGAGTTAATGATAACACTCAATTGAGATATCGTATCTATTTAAATCTGCTAGTGTCGTGTTCGTAGTGGGAAGGCTGCTGACAATCTATTTCAGTGGGGAAGCAAGTTTGTTTTACATGTTTTATTTTTTATTATATTACGTCTGTTCTTTTTTTCAATAAATTAAATAAATTTTCGCGTTTTTTTTTGGAATGTATTTTTCAAATAAAGTGTGTTTTTAAAGTATCATTTTGCAGTTAATATATTCCACAGATTACATTTTTGTTACTGGTGGTATTTTGTATAACTATAAGCGTTATAGGCGGTAGAAGCTCTGTAACCTTGAGTTTTGCATGCATCTATAGAATTTATGTGTAAGATGCAGAATAGTACCATAAGTATTAAATAAATTTTAATTTAGTAGTTTTCTCAGTGTAATAATGCGTATTCATTTCCAATGTACGAAATATACCAAATACTAAGCAGGTTTTATATATATTTTATTAATATGGATAGATATGATTATAAGTAAATAAATATTCTGCGTATAGTTGCTGGCGAATTAACGAAAATCTGGTTACGATCCTGAAAATAGATCGTTAGCCGGCCAGCAAGATATAAGTATCCACTTTGCACAAGCCGAGGGGTCGTTGTATATATAAAATATACTGTTTCTCCTCGCGTGGTCAAGCCAGGGACGCAGGCTTGACCAGCATACAGTGCAGATTTAAATCTAACGCACGCGGTCTTGTGAACATGTGTTCACAATGTGCACTGCACTTACACACATATATTTCCTCGCTATTGCTGTGGTGTGACACACACTGCACGTATATACTAACCAAGGAACAGCAGGAAAGGTCACTTAGGGATATTTGTGGGCCAGGGGGTGTCAGTAATATAACTGAAAATAGACTCCGACAACTTGGGCTTATGAAATATTGTGTACGGGTTGGGTTTGGAAGTTTAAGAAGACGTATAGAAAGAGATAGACATAGTAGACAGAGATAGATATATGAGAGAGAGATAGGTATATGCATTAGAAAGAGATAGATGTACAGATAAAAAATGAAGACAATTTTATCCACAGCATTCCGATATACTTCAAGGTATAAATAATTTTACTGATTCGACCGGTAATTTATTGCCGGTCGGTAAAATTATTTCTACCCTGAAATATATTGGAACGCTGTGGAAAAAAATCGTCTTCTCAATTTCGCCCTATAAATCTACTGCAATATAATTAACAATGTTAATCATAGAATAAAAAAAAAACTATATTTGGAAATAAACTCAATATATTTCCATAAGATCTTTAAAATAAATATATTCATGCTTAGACTGAGCTGTTAATTAAACTAAACTATTCACAAACATAATATTGGTCTAGAAAATGTTTAATTCATTCAAATAATGTATGGAATCAATAACAGTTACTTGAAGGTAAGGTTTAAAGCAGTGCCATAAAATCAAAATTGCCCCTATTTTGCTGTAACAAAATTAATTTTTACTTTCTTATACGCAGTATAAGTATAGTAATTATGAAAGATTTACATCTCGATATTTTAACAGAAATATACCTGCTGACCTTCCCTGAATCGATTCCGATTATTTTTGAAATGACGTGTGTGAGTGTGCGTGTAGTAGTTATGGTTTTACGTCTGGCAATAAACATCCCGTTACCAAAAAGCATATAATATACTTCTTGCTGTTACCAGCATTAGCACAGATTTTTGGACGCTTGGTAGCAGAAACAAACTCCATTCCTTTCGTTTTCTGCTACTTTGCGGTGAATTTGTCGTATCTGAATTAAATGTAAACTATAAAATGTTATTTATAATTGAAAATTAATTTGTAGACTAACGATTCGATTTTCTGGTTTGACGATGATTACCCTTGCTCGATACCTCTGAAAACAATATTTTATTAGCTCGAGTTAAACCAAGCAAAAATATTTTATACCTTCCGGTCGCACTGAAACACATTAATCGTGCTCCCTCAATGAAGATGTAAAAGAAGATGCAATTGTTACATCGGGCATGGGGATATCTAAATAAATTACTTTATTAATAAAAACATTTATCAAATTAAAATGGTTTTCCTACCTTCTTGCACAGCGTACCGCTCATCCAAGTACAAAGTTGGATAAGCACCATGTAATACGGTAGTTCTGCCTTTACCATTTATATAAATCCACCAAGGGCTAAAATGTTTAAGGCAGACCCGATACGAATGATAAATTTGCTTTTCTGGCATTTTAAAGAATTTCGGATTGTTTACCAGCCCAATCCAGTTTTTAAACATCGTGTTATAAGCTTTCGGAAACCACGTAAAACAGTACCCACTCGATTTGCAACTTGGCACAGCGCAACTCACGTTGAACGACATAATCTAATATATTTTAAATCAAGTAAAATACATAAAATTCAAGTAAAACGTAAGATTAACGGATTTTGTTACAATGTAACGCACTATTCAAACGCCATTAAAAAAAAAACTAAATGTTGCAATAATAACTAAAAAAGTTGCAGCGCTTTTTAAATGTTATTTGTAATAACATATAATATTTCGTTCGTTAAGAAAAATTATTATAAAATAAATACGCTTCTCTCTAAATTTCTTATTAAAAAATAAATACGCTTATTATGAATGAAAATTATACAGTGTATAAGTAAAAATAAATACAAATTACTTAATTAGCATTAAAATTTATTTTAAATTTAACATCCAAATATAGAACTAAGTATTTTAATTTATATAGCTCTTATAAAAAAATATGTTATTTAAATACAGAAAAATTTTAATTCCAATATTTGCCGAAACAATCACTCAGTCCATATTGTAGAAACCATTAGTACGGTTAGTACCTGAAAAGCGACGGTCACGCTCACGGCGGCCATTCTGGTGGAGTATATAATTCGAACTAATTCGAAACCCAACAAAATGGCCGCCTGTGAACCACCGTTGATACTAACTAATTGTTCCTATTAGTGTAAACATGCGAACAGTTCAGGTCAGGACAGGAGGCTGTATTTGCCACCCCACACAGGCACGTACTTAGCCCATCTATATACGCAGAGATGCAACAAATTAACGAAAATATATCTGCGATACAAAATTTCTATAGCGATTTCCTTGTTACCGGTACACGATTATTTTTGCAGTGCAACTGTTTTTGAGTTATTGTTAAAAACGATCAGTGTAAACATGCATTTTGAATATTCTCAAAAATATATCTAAAGTATATAGAAAATAGAAAGGTGTCTTGCCCGTGCATATACAAATCTTAAGTTTCAAGTTTCATAATTTTACTTTCAACTACTTAGGCTGTACATTCACGCATACACACGCACAAACAGATAGAGATCATTCCAAAAATAGTAAGACTCGATTTAGAGAGGGTCAAAAGGTATAAAATCTTGATCTAATTTTTTCATGATTACAATACTTACTTATTACTTCGTATATGAAAGTAAAAAAACTATAGGGTACAGAAATTTTCATTATTACTAAGTAGATACAAAATTTCAAAAATCATATTCATAAATTAAAGCACTCAACACACACATCGACATGTATTTAGTATGCAGAATTATTGAATAGAAATATATTTGTGTTCAAAATAATTAATTTAATTAGTAGAATTAATTGTACATTTAAACTATGAAATTACGATTAATATTCAATGACCTATATTAATATGTGAAAATATTCACACAATTGAATAACTAATGTACCTATATATGTACGTGTATTTGAAATAGAATTATGATTATATTTTGATCTCGTCAGATAAAAGAGAATTGAATTTACGCACGAACGAGCGAGCGAGCGGCCGGCCGGCAACGTTTTATTATGGAATTGAAATTTATGTTACTGAAAATTTGTTCCATTGACATTTGGCTTGGGCTCGGACTCGTTCTGAATTTAAAACGAATCGAATTGACAGCGATAAATTAATAATAATATTCGATTAGGCGTGCCCGTTTAACCATATTCATTTAAATCACTTTGTACCCAAATATAGAAATACATCGTACCTATATTTTCGACTAGAATAAACCGGTGGCTTTTTGGTATTTCTTGTAACAGTGTACCACATTGCGCTTCACCACCGAGACAAATCATTAGTACCTTTTGTACATTTGTATGTATGAATTTACACAGTTGTGTTAAAAGAACGATGTGTGTATCTATATATACATATATATCCTGCATTTCATTGTATGAAAAGCAATCTGATTGAACCGTTGTTGTTGGTGACATATACAGGGTATTCGGTTAAACCGAATCACACGGAATAAACGTTGTATATGGATTGGGTATTGCGTATAAAGTGTTAGACACAGTAAAGCACGTCCCTAGGCCCTCCTGAATTTGTGTTTGTATATGTGTACCTTGGAGGGCGTGCATTGATTAACGAGATTCGTTGGCTTGGGCCCGAATGCAGAACCGTATCAAGTCATTAACGTAATTATTCATCAACGACAGAACTATACTATGCTTGTCTAAATAGTTAAAGTTGCGTTCAAAGCAAAGTTATATCATTCAAATTTTATTTATTTATTTCAAAAACCAAATTACATTCATTTTTCAACCAGTCGTATTTCATATTTCAAAAAATAAACGATGTACAATTTATTAAATGTTATATACCAGTATTAATTTATATACAAATTAATGCTGCAATTCTGAGCAAATCTACAATTCCCTATGCAGAGTTTGGCACAATTTTAAACAACCTGTAATCATATGAATTATTTTTTGATATATTTTATAGATTCTTTTTTCTCTCTCTATAAATGTATGAATCGTATAATAAATAAGTATGTTTCGTATGCTTATCCACAGATACTAAATTACTATTTTTATTTTTGCGAAATATACAACCAAAATTCAATGTCGCGGTGTTGATAGAATCATACCAAAATAACTCATTCTATCGTAAATAAAATACCAATTCCATTTACTAATTATTTATATATATATATATATATATATATATATATAATTTTGAAAATGTAGTTATTAAAATACACATACATATATGCTATGAATGTAGCATGTATGATTTTAATATGAATTTTATATAGCATTCTGTAGCATATTAAAAATTCCTAACATATATAATTAATGTTCAACAACCATTTTAATTTCACGCACAGTTTCAGCGATTTCCTACGCGTGGATCGAGTACACGTGACTTGAATATCATATAATACATATATACGTATGTGTGTAGGTCTATGATGCCTACATGCATACATATATAATGCATATATGTATGTGACATTTGTGGTTCATGTTCATTCATAATTACTTTCTTATACGCAGTATAAGTAAGTATTGTAATCATGAAAAAATTCGATCCCGAGATTTCAACGTTTTGACCTTCCCTGAATCGATTCCAACTATTTTTGGAATGACGTCTGTCTGTGTGTGTGTGTGTGTGTGGTGTGTGTGTGTGTGTGTATGTTCTCTACAGCCTAAACGGTTGAAGCTTAAATTATGAAACTTTAAACTTAAGATTTGCATATGCCTGGGGTGTGCACCTCCTATTTTTGAAAAAAATATTCAAACCGGAAGTGCCTATTTACCCTAGTAATTTTTGGCAGTTTCTGCAATTACTCAAAAATGGTTACAGTTACAGAAAAATTGTATGAACAAAAATTAAAGGTATTCATATTTAGCACAACTTTTGTTTGAATCTTTTTTCCAAAAAAAGTACTGGTTTCAAAATAAATTTCTGCCTATTATTTATATTTGTACATAAATCGTATCATCTGCGCCTGTCAATTGTTTAACAAAATAGACGTAAATAATATAAAGTTTGACATTTAATATATATTCTAAGAAATATATTTAGTATAAAAGCGATCTAAAGGTTAGAACAAATATTATAAATTAGAAAAATAATGAAACTACGAAGTGGTTTAACCCATATGCGTATAAGAAAGTTCGGTGCATGACACTGCAGATATTTTTTTTTTTTGTATTTAAATTTCTAAAATATATACGAGATGCGAGTAAAAAATTGAATTACGCAATATTCTGGAGCCATTATAAAAAATGCTTTAATCTTCATAACTTTTAATTATGGCTTCGTTGAAAAGTTTTTCATTTGTTCTTTCGCTATAACATTGCACTCTCAGCACCGAACGAATGAACGGACGAACCACTCTGTTTATTAGTGCGCTTATTCGTAACTTCATTTGCTCCTGCTGCTGCTGCTACTTCAAGGTACTTATATCAACTAATTTTCACTCAGTGACTAGCAATAAAAAATCTGCATACAACACATATTTCAGTACATTCATTTATCACTTACACGAATCAATCAATCAATTAGATTTACATTCAACTCACTGTGGTTACCAACTACTTTGATTATTTGAGACATGAATTATATTGATAGTTTAGGTAACTATATTTTTAAAATTTGACTATAATGATTATAACAATAATAATAACAAAATTAGCCCTATAGTATGTACCCCGTTGTATCGCACCAGCGAGATGTCATATAGACAAGCTCGTACGTTAAGGCCCCGGAGCGGACATGGGACTTCGCTCCGTACGCCCGGAGTTGCTTCCAGTGCCGCAGGGGTACACGGGAAACCCCAGCTAATGATCTCTGCCAACCCAGTGCGCACCCCAGCGCAAATATATGGGGGAGACTAGCCGCCAGTTGTTTCGTAAAATATATTTTATAGTTTTCATTTGATACTGTATTCATTTAACAAAGGGTGCAAAGCTGATTTTAATTGCTAGTTTTACTTGCTGTTTTATAATGATACTCAAAACGATTTTATACTGGCGTTATTATTTATATAATTCGTGAACATTTTTTATTTTTGTACTATTAGAATATATATGTAACTAATGAGTTTTTTTTATAAATATATTTCTCTTTATCAATTAAAGGAAATTCATTTATCAATTAAATTTGCACATAAATCATAAACATTGTCAATATTTAATAAGACGATAATCAGCCTACTTGTGACACTTAATATTTCATTATTCATTTTAAATGTAACTTGTATCTCATATTCTATTAATCACAAGCGATAAAATGTGATTTATTATTATAATACAATATATTTATGAAATATTTCGTTTTCGTCACAGTTTTCGAAAATATATATACATATATGTATTTTCTCACAGTATGTTGTTGTAATTAAATACACAAACAACAAATGAAATAAGTGCCTATAATGAGTGTTTTTTGCCTGCGGTAATAAAGTGCTAATCACGTGTAAATCTTGTTCGTTTCAGCATGCGAGTGCAATTTGCACGCACGGAAATGCCGATTCAACATGGAATTGTACAAGCTCTCCGGGCGTGTATCCGGCGGCGTCTGCTTCAAATGCTGTCACCTTCACTTAGATCCTGTTCTCTCTCTCAACGGTACTGATCTTCCATTTGTGGAAACTGTCCGTTTTCTTGGTCTTCTATTTGACAAGAAGCTTAAATGGCGTGCCCATCTTGTGGCTTTGAAGGCAAAATGTCGGCTATCTTTAAATCTATTGCGAGTTCTATCTTCCAAATCATGGGGTGCCGATAGAATTTCTATGCTGCGCCTGTATCGGGCTTTGATACGCTCCAAGCTGGACTATGGCTGTATCTCTTACGCGTCTGCCAGGCCATCCGTTATCAAAACCATTGATACGATACACCATACTGGTATTCGTCTTGCTACTGGTGCTTTTCGTACCAGCCCAATACCAAGTTTATTGTGCGAAGCTGGCGAGCCTTCTCTGTATGATCGTCACGGCAGCCATGAAGTCGAAACCATATCACCTGGTTTTTGACACTGTCTTTGGTCAACAGTTTGCGGAGATTTATGACAGAAGGGCTCGTGCGGTGGGTTCCTTTTCTATCAGATCTCGCAATACTTTTGGAGAAGTTAATTTTGAACTTCCTTCAACCCCAGACACTTCTTTCAGCCCCTTTCCTCCTTGGACATTCTCCCGTCCGAATACCAACTATGCGCTTTCAAAGCTAGATCGATCTTCTACTCCACCCATTCTGTTCCAACGTGAGTTTGCTCGAATCATTGCCAACTATCGGCAATGGATTCGCATTTACACCGACGGTTCGAAGAGCAACGACAGGGTTGCATGTGCTTATATATCGGCAAGAGGTGCGTGTGAATTTCGACTTCACAAACTCTCATCCGTATACACGGCAGAGCTGTATGCACTCTACCAAGCACTTCTCTATATTTGCAGACTCGCACGTAATTCTTTTGTTATTGTGTCAGACTCAATGAGCGCCTTGAAAGCGATTGATTCTTTGTACCCTAAACATCCTCTCTTGCAGCAGATACAAGCAACCTTGATGACTTTATCGTCAAAAGGGTCTATCGTGCGCTAAATTTGGGTACCGAGTCATGTTGGTATTCGCGGGAATGAAGCAGCTGATGCAGCAGCTAAGCGAGCTTTGTCCAAGGCCACCATTGATTATGATCGGGTGCTTGCTGATGACCTCAAAGGTTATTTTAAGCATCTGATCATGAATCAGTGGCAGGAAAGGTGGAATCATATAGTTTCCAACAAGCTTAAAAATGTTAAGCACAACGTAAGGCCATGGGATTCTTCCCATAGGGCATCCCGAAAGGAGGAGGTCGCTGTGGCGAGACTCCGGATAGGGCACACCTGGTGGACGCATGGTCATCTTCTGCGCCGTGAGGAGGCTCCGATGTGCGAAACGTGTGACACTGCTTTGACAGTGGCGCACGCTTTGTTGGAGTGCTCCCAGTTTACCGAGCAGCGAAACGGGGCGGGTCTGTCACTTGACCTGTCGGTGGCCCTTGGTGACCATTCGACACTCATTGACAGGGTCGTCCTGTTCCTCGGGCCTTTATTTAAAAGTGCTAGCTTTGTCATAAATTTTATTTATACACGCATTTTTTTTTTTTAGCATTCAATAATATTTTACAATATCATTTATTTTTACAATTTTAAACCTGTACATTTTATTTATTTACATATACATTTATTAATATTTTACATTTAATAGATATTAAGTTTACAATTTTATTTTTACATAACATATATTTAGTTAGTTACTTTCATAATATAGTTTATGGCGTGAATAGCCCAAGAGGCTGATACGCCTTTAAATTTTAATCCTACCTACCTACCTATTATAAAATTCGGCGCATACTGCAGTTCGTTTTTGTACAGTATTTGGCATATTAATGTACTGGTCTCGCATAGATGCCAAAAGATGTGTTACTCTAAGAACGATTCTACCAACAGTTGATTTGGTAACGTTGAAATGATCACCAATATTTATTTGAAACGATCCACAAGCGAAAAAACGGAGCATAATTAATAATTGATTCATTGCAGAGATAGAATGATTCCTCTGAGTGATTGGTTGTATATCATCACTAATTAAGCTCAATACTCGTAAAACATCTTGTTTTTTTAAACGAAATCTATTTTTAAATTCATCATTATTATAATAATCAAATGGATTATTTCTTTGTCGAAAAACTCGTGGACGTCTTCGTGGAGGTACTGGTAGTGGCTCATTTTCATGTTCACTATCACTTATAGAATTAACTGATGAAACCGATGAAACTGATGAAACTGATGACATTGACGACATACTACAATTTTCTTAAACACAAAAAAAGAAAAGAATAAAATAATTATTAAAATCTAAAGTGTATAAATAGGTAAAAATGCTAATTTACATACCTGTTATTTTAAATAATAATATTTTAAATAAAAACAAAACACGAAGCTGTCAAGTAATTGACAGAATAAATTTTACTAGCTAGAAATTCATGGGAGTAGTTTAACTGTGAGATTTATTAGCGAAGTAAATTTATTTTTCGTTTATAATACGAAAATCTATAGAGTAAAGTATATTACTTGGTTACCAAATAAAATCTACCGAGTATTTTAGTTATTTGACGTTTATAATACCGAGCATAAGTAATTTTAATATATGGAGATATTAACTCTTAAAAACGTGCAAAGGTGCCTCTTCTTTTGGTATATTTTATATTAGTAGTTAATACATTTATATTAACCACTGACATACATTTCTCTGTGTGGTATCCAGATAAATTAATTCCAAATTTACCACCGTGGAGTGTTATTGTTATGGCCAATGCGTCATATCACTCGCGAGGGAGCATTAAAGTGCCAAGTACTTGTAGTAAAAAGTCAGAAATAATAGATAATTTATATGAACAGGATTTGAATTTGAAGCAAGTTATATAATGGCTCAATTATTGGAAGTGATGAAGACTAAAATGAAAATGAAGAAATATGTGTGTGATGCTATAGGTGAAAAGTTTGGGCACACTCTTTTACATTTGCCGCCATTTTATTATATATTTAATCCAATCGAATTAATATGGGGACAAATAAAAGCAAACATTAGAAGAAAAAATAGCTCACCGACAAATTGTCCTAATGTAATTTTATTAATTAATCAATGTTAATAATATTGCAAATGAATTCATTATTCATGTTAAAGAAAGTAGTTCTAGTGATAAAGATTTAAGGCGCGATACTTGCAATGATAAAAGTAGTAAAAATGGTGGTTGGCATATTCGTTCTGTAGCTAATACACATTACTTTATCATACTTGAAAAAATATGATAATGATCACAAAGGACGCCTCTACACGGGTCCGTGCTTATATTTAATGTACGTTTAATTATACCAATATAAATAAATACTAAATATTAACAAATTGATACTATTTTTACGGCATTATCACGCCTACATAAGGAATATTTTTACAAAAAATTTCACGGAGCAGTGTAGTTTAAAGACTAAACCTTGCATATGTTTTAAAAAAAAAACATTACCGTTCGTAACTATTGTTTTATTTCGAATATACGAGCAGGTGTTTTTAATAAGAATTATGATGGGATAGATGTCTCTACTATAGCAATTTGCTTGAAACAATAATATTATTGTTTCGCGATAGCACAAGGCGGAGCCATTCCCCCCTTTCGTTCTTTGGTGATATGTAATCTTCACTATATTATTTTAAATTCTAATAATGTTTTATCCAACCCTCTAAATTTATCTATTCGGTCTAAATGATTTTATTCCAACTTCCAATAAAATGATTATATATATAAAAATTAATAATCATTGTTACCGTTTTGGCGGGAAAAATATATTTAATATAAATGTAATTACACAACACTATATTTGTTACATTGTATGAATATTAAAATAAATCTTATCCAAATATGCGAATGTTTTATTTCCTATTGAGTACCTGTTCATGGGCAAACGACAATTGATTTTTGTTAGAATATTGAATAAAGAATTTTTTCCATATATCATGTAATTTGTGTTATTGCTTTGTTTGTCATACCAACGCATATATAAATTATGGTAAAAGGTGAAAAAGATACCAAATGAAATCCCCGTTTATCTACGCGTGACAGGCATATTCTAAGAAAAAAAGCTGAGGTATCTGTTACTGAACTTTCTTATAATTTTTATTTTTTAAACGTCTGAGGTTCAGCGGCAAACTAATAAATATCCTTTATTATTATAGAGTACCGGGGTCTAGGCCCCATACCTCCGTCATCTCAAGTATTAAGTTTCAATTTAATATTTTTATTGCAAGCTACTTGCTGCGCTAAACGCGCAAGACCATTTTAGGTCGTGCGTATTTGCGCTCTTGGTACTCATCATATTCGTCCAGTAGGCGAATGGTGGAATTTGGATGATTCGGAATGTGTCCGAAAAATTTAGTTGCGAGTTCAATGATATGTTCTCGTATTGTCTTGAGTTTTAAGTCGCGATGAATTTGGTTGTTGCGCATGAAGACTGGTGCATTAGTAATCATGCGAAGTGTCTTATTTTGTGCTATCTGCAAGCGAGTCAGGTGGTTTTGTGTTGCATAACCCCAGACAGGTGCAGCGTACATTATGGTAGGGCGTATGACTGTTTTATATAACATCAATTTGTTGTCAATGCTTAATTTGCTGTTGCGGCATAACATCGGGTATAGTTGCGATTTTATGATTGCGACCTTCTTAATTATTCCTCTGATATGAGGCGCCCACGTCATGCGCTTGTCCAATTGTAAGCCGAGATATTTTGTATCATTTGTCCAGGGAATAGGAATATCGTACATTGTAATTTGCGTGGATGGTATGCGGTTTCGTTTTGAAAATAATATCGCCGTGCTTTTGCTGGGATTTATTGCTATCCGCCATGTGTTTATACCAGTCTTCTTGATTGCTAATTTGGTCTAGCAGTTTTCTTTGTATAATGTCTACGCTGAGGGATCTGGCTATTATGGCAGTATCGTCTGCATACAGTGCGAGCATTTCGTTACGGTGCAGAGTTTTTGGGATGTCGCTGGTATAGATGTTAAAAAGTATTGGAGATAGTAGTGATCCTTGTGGGACTCCAGCCTTGATGGTTCTTGTGGTAGATAATGTGGAATGTAATTTTGCTTGGAAGCTACGTTTGTGGAGGAAAAATTGTAAAATTTTTATAGTTGCAGGTTTGTATCCTAGTGTTATCATCTTGAAAAGGACCCCTTTTGTGCCAAACCTTATCAAAAGCTTTGGCTATGTCGAGGAAAATTGCTCCAGTGGACATTTTCTTTTCAAAACCTTCTGATATAAATTCTGTCAATCTAAGTAGTTGATGTGTAGTCGAATGTTGCTCCCTAAAACCGAATTGTTCGTCTGGTAGTACTTGTAAAATTTTTGTCTCTTCTTTTAAAAGAGTTAGGATGCTTCTCTCAAAAATTTTGGCGATTGAAGAAAGAAGGCTTATTGCACGGTAGTTTTCGGCAAATTTTGAGTCATTTCCAGGTTTAAAGAGTAGAATTACGTTTACATTTTTCCATTGTTTTGGAAAATACTGTAAATAAATTGCTGCATTTATGATATTGGTAATAGAGACGATTCCTTTCCTTCCTAGAAGTTTTAACGCCTTATTTGGAATGTTGTCCGGGCCTGGCGTTTTTTTTACTTTTAAATCTGATAAAATTATTTTGATTTCGGCTGGTGTAGTGTATTTCAGTCTGTCATTGTTGGTTTGGTTGAGGAATAAGCGTAATCTTTGATGAGCTTCCTCGATGTGAAGTAAGTCAATACGGTCAAAATTTGGGCTAAATTGAGCTTCCAGACTGTCTGCAAAAACTTCGGCTTTGTCTTCAAGAGTGTATTTTATCCCATTTGTACTGTGGATTGGAGGTATTATGTTTTGAGATTAGTTCTTCAGACATTTTACTAATTTTCAAATGCTGTTGTCTTCAGTAGAGAGAGAGACATCATTTTATCAGACCATTTGCCGTTTCTGTGCTCCGTTAGAGCCCCTGTGACCTGTTCTTTAAGATGGTAGAAGATACGCTTATAATGGGGATCGTTGTTTCGTTGCCAAGTTCGACAGGCTCTGTTTTTGCTTCTAGTTAGATCTTTTATGGCGTTTGATTGTAATTTGGTCGTGGTTTTGAAAGTTCAGAGTCTTTTATTGTTTTTACTATAGTTTCTGATAGGGTTTCAATTGCTTCTTCTAATTGGACATTGCTGTTTATGTTTACTGGAGCTGTGATTCGCTCTTCGATAAGTTGTTGGTAGACGGGCCATATAAATTTTTTTTATCCGAGGGTTTTGAAGTGCAAAAGGGTTCGATTGGAATATTTCTAGCTGGACGGGATTGTGGTCTGAATTAAGAGCAGTTAGCATCCTAATGTTATGAACAAAGGTTATATTTTGTAGGATAGCAATGTCGATAATGTCCGGTCTGCCCCCACATTTGGGGTAGATTGTTGGTGCTACTGGTGATGACACAATCAGGTTTTGGTTTGTAATATAATTTTGAAGGATTTTGCCATTTCTATTAACTACATTGCTGTTCCAGTTTGGATGTTTCGCGTTTAGGTCACCGGCGACTATGGTTGGAGTATGGTTGTCCAGAAGTAAGTTGAAGTCATTTGGAAGGATGTTTTTTTGTGGAGGATTGTAGATGGAAATAAGTCTCAAATTGTCATTTGCGGGGATGATTAAGTCAATGATAGTAGCCTCAATATTTTGTAGGATAGATGTTGTGATTGCATAATGTGATAGAATTTTTTTGGCGATAATAGCTGTTCTCCCTCCTTTCTGGTGTAGTCTGTCGTTGCGGTATACAACATAATTGCAAATTTAGAGTTTATCCCCGGGTTTGAGATGGGTTTCATTTATCAGCATAACATCTACGTTGTAGTCATTTAGAAAGCTCTTTAATTCAAGTATTTGGTTACTGATACCGTCTGCATTGTAAAATATGACGTTTAGGAAGTCAAATATGGTTTGTGCGTTATTCATGATTGATTAATTGAATGATTGTATTTAGGAGGATAGCTGTGATGTCTGTTCCAGCCGTTGCTTCTATTTGAGATGTTAGAGTCTTAAGAATTTTGTGTGTCTGGTCGGATTTTAATTCGGGCGTTGCGTTTTCAAGTTGAGGTGATTTGGTGGGTTTGTTAGATTTTTGTTTGGTCGAATTTTTTGCCGCAATGCTGGCAAATGTTTTACCAGGGATGATAGGGTTCAACGGTTTTGTTACCTCTTCAGTTTTGTCTTTTCTTACAGTTTCTCTTTGATTTGAATTTGGGCTTGATTGGTAGCGTTTGGGCGCTTTAGGGCAGTTTCTATAATTGGCCGTGTGGGGACCATCGCAGTTTGCACACTTGGCAGGTGTGGTTTTGTCAACTTTTGGGCATGTTGCCGTTAAGTGACTTTTGGCACATTTCAGGCACCTTGGAGGAGCATGGCAGCGGCTGGCACCGTGACCAAACTGCTGGCAGCGGTAACATTGGTTGACTTTAGCTGAAGACCGCAGAGATTCTACACGTACCTTAAGTTATCCAGGTTTATCTAAATTGAAAATACGTTTTCCCTCGGGTTTAGATAGTTGCGCAATTACCATCGGTAGTGGTGTTCTGTTTGGTCCCGATTTCATCCTTGTCACACTAAGAACAGGTAGGTACATATATTCTAATTCTGCTTGTATTTCTTCAATAGGTATGCCTTCTGGAATGCCCCTTATTACCACTTTAATTGGCTTTTCATCTTGAAGTTGGTAGGTGTGGAAGGGAATGCATTTGTCCTCTAAGAGTTTTGTGGCTTTTCTGAAGTCATCAGGGGTTTCGACTTTCATAATGACGCAGTCATTTTTATTTGTCGCGCTAATTACTTTGACCTTGTTGGTTGTTAGATGTTTAATTATATTATGTGTTTTCCTTAGTTCTCACCATTATTGGGGGAACTTTTAGTGGTTTTGGAGTTGTTGAGTCATTAGAGTGGTTCTTGTTTACAGTCAGATTTGGTTTTTGTGGACTTTGAGTTTTGGATGTAGTTAGCCTCAGCTCAGACTATCGGGATTTCGGAGTCGGGTGATAGTTTCGAAACGTGAATGTTTGATTTTTCGGTCGGGAATTTTAATGGTAGGAAGTTTTCTGTATCAGGTACTGGGGTAATTTCCTTTTTCTTATATTTTTTAGAATTTCTAGAGTCATCGTATAGTTTTCGTTTAGAGCTGCGAGAATTGCGAGAACTGCGAGAAAAACTCGACTCGGCTGAGTCACTGTCTTCCGCAATTGTCGTATAGGTTTCCGATATCGATGAATCGGCGTCATTTTCGTCGTCATCAATTGCCATTTTTGTGTGGGTGAACGTGTCAATGAGAATCATTGCTTGACTTAATTTGTCTTCTAGTGTGCGAGTTTTTTCGTGTAAAAGGAGAATGAGGGCGGTTGAGTCGTCAGCCGTTAGAGGTGATTGTAATTGTTTCGTCAGGAGTTGGTTTATTTGATCGTCAGTTGGGATAATAGTATTTGGCAATCACTTACCATGATTTTTGTCCTTGCCTGCCATGGTTGCACTATAATTATAGCACTTGGTAGGCACTTCAACCACGTAGAACACGAATTGTACTTGTACAGCACCGGCGTAGCACAAGCCCGTACACTATCACAGCAATATTGAGGTAGTAGCCCGTACTTTTCCAAAGCAGTATTGTTGTAATCAATCACACTTATACACAGCTACACAACATAGCAATCACCTTGATTGCTTTGTTGTTGATTTGTTTGACTGGTATTGTCGTATGTTTTTAGTTTTTCAATACCACTCGATTGTTGTAATCACTTGAACAGTGGATGTTTTTATCTCTTCTCTAATTCTTCTCTCTTCTAATTCTTTCCTCTCTTCATCAGCGGCAAACTATCCGCATACCCGTATATATACAGCGTGAAGTCAATGCAGGAGGCGTGAGAAGTATTAAATGTAATATTGAAAATAACTTATTATTTTTGTAACCAGTATCTTTTTTGAAAAATATTTTTAAATAAAAGTTTTGCTAAATATTTATATCTGTTATTTTCATTTTTGCTAATTTTACTGTAAGTACTACCGTTTCTGTACTACCGGATTTGAGTTAAAGCTGAATATTGAAAATAACTCTTATTTTGAAACCAGTACCTTTTCATTTTGCTGTAAGTACTACCGTTTCTTAATTATACCAGAATATTGAAAAAGCTTATTCTTTTGTAACCAGTACATTTTCTGATAAATATTTTTAAATAAAAGTTATGCGAAACATTAATAGCTTTTATTTTTATTCTGACTAATTTTACTGTAAGTACTACCGTTTTTGAGTTATAGCAGAAAATGCAAAAAATGACTAGAGTAAACATGCACTTCCGGTTTGAATACACACACGCAGATAGACGTCATCTCAAAAATAGTCAGACTCGATTCAGGGAAGTTCAAAAGATATATTTCCGTTAAAATCTCGAGATCGAAATAATTTCGACAAAATTTTTCATGATTACAATACTTACTTATACTTCGTATAAGAAAGTAAAATTGGTAATTTACAATATTTAATTTTATTTTTGTGAAAAGTAATATTTATAAAGTACAAATACAATAGTATTTGAATCAACTCAAATTGATAACACCTTTTAAACTTCAAGACCCGCGACATACTCGTGGCCTGGATATTCGGAGTCCCGAATACAGAAACTCAAAAAATATTAATGTTGCCGTCTAATTTACTAATAAAATTGGAGAATATTAAAGCACAACACTACATTATTAGTGATGTACTAGTTATAATTTGGAAGGGGATATGTGGCGTAACTACAATACTGTTTGAGGTTGAAGTGGGGTAGCGGAGAGTAGCGTTTGGGACTGCCTCTTTGCTTCCTCGCCCTTTACACTTGTAACAACGTAGATACCCAGGGATTGCAGGTATCGCGCCTTAAAATAAACAAATATAATTCGCTACAAAAAGCAAAGCTGTTATGTTAGTTTGCATTTTTCTGAATTGAAAGTTTTTGTTATTTTGCGAGTAGAAAATCTATTTGGTAAAATATTAATATTTATAGTGTTAATTCAATTTTCCGTGATATAAAATGTAATGTAATGTTTGTAAGATAATTGAAACATTTTGAAGATGACCGAAAGGTCGAAATGTACGGCAGTAAATAAATATATGTGAAACCAAGCAAGTGTTTAAATTATTTGTTTTTAAAACAGTGAATTTAATATATTCCATCTTTATCAGTTAACAAGTTTTCAAGAATATAAGTATATTTCATAAAAATTATTTAATTAATTTCGTTACCAAATAAGAGAATTGTCAACATTAAATTTCTAGCGGGTGAGTTTTATGTTATGTACATATACATATATAAGAATGCATAATGCATTAGTGATGAGCGTTATTTCACAGATTACGCATTTTGTAACCGTGCAATATATTTATTGTTTATGTTACGTGTTAGCGAAAATTTTGTGTACGTCTTATTCAATCCTTTTTCGATAGCTATTTCTTTATCAAATATAACGTAAGCAGCGTCACAGAAGATTATGTATTCGAAATCCGTCTATAATTTGTTACCTACTATTCTCTTTCAGTTTAATGCCGGCGTTTAAAGTGAACACATCTATTCGTGAATTCTGTGTATTTTATGCTTATTTGAACGGTGAGTAAAGTCTGTCTTTGCCCATAATATTTCTGCCTATATTTAGTATAGACGCCTGTATGATTTTCACTGGTGCATGTGTGTGATTTGTTTGTTAATCCTATCCTAAACCTTTGTATAAAGACGCTAGCCCTGTAACCGCTGCGCGCGGGGGATAGTCGAGTTGCGTCCAACGAAGTACCACTTACCGGTCTGGTGACTTCATCAACATTAAAAGCATCAGATTTAGTGAAAAGAAAACTCATTTGGTCTCCCAAAATAAGTTCGTAAAACTATATAAAATAAGTTTTGTAATGTATGTGATATTCTTTCGTTTACTTAGGACTTGTTTGAATATACAAGTAAAGATTTGGAGATATATTAATCTAATTTGCATATATTCTTTGACGTTTGCATGTGAGGAATATCTATTTTAAAAATATAATTTCCAACACAATACACTGCAAGAATGTATCCCTCTCCTTTTAGTGAAAGAATAAAGATATTCGAGGCTTAAAATATAATGAATATATATTTCTACGATGTTTAATACGCCTTATGATTATTATGGTTTCTAAAGTGGGTTTTATTATGACTGACAACCCGTAGCTTATTACTTCGACTGACTCCAAAGCAAGTTCTAGATTTATTTATAAATTGCGATTGTTTAATGGAAAATTAAGATGGACTTCATACTCAGTCGTAGTTCAGTTTTCGAACACAAAATATGTGTGATCAGTTTACACATAGAAGTGATATACTGAAATACAAATAACAAGAGGTAATATATGAATAAATCTAACTGGTGATAATAATACAAATAAACATACATGAATATATAGGATGATTATAATAAAAATGTACTTGGGTAGATTACACGTATTTGTATTAATTATGCAATTGTTACGTATTTTTGGATAGATAATATATACCAAGGAGAAAGAAAATATTTTTCCTGAACTGTTGTATGTATAATACAGCAAGTTGTGATAAACGAAGGTAGTACATACATACCTGGGCAAAATATTAATTACAGGCCGATGAATAATTCTTTTAGGAGATAAGATAACAGGGGGAAAACAAATACTAGCACATTTTGAATTTTATTGCCTGAATGCTTGTATGATGTAAATTATTTACAATACTTTGGAACATATTTAAATTCGAAACTGTACAAGTTTATTTGTTATACAAACTTAACTGAATATAAAAATGTTTGTAAAATACGTTAATTATCGAGCAGGTTGCTAGACGAACGCTTATTCTTTTTCAATTTTCCCCACTTTTCACTTCACGTTTTGTTTCGTCGGAAACGTATAAGAAAAGCCAAATAAGTTGAAGTTTGAAGGTAAATTTTAGTATTCAAATATAAATACTCTCTGAAGGTCACAGTTAATTTTGACAATTCACATTTGTGATTATGTATAGTTTAGTACAATTTATAGTAGAAATGAATCCATTAGATTTTCATTGTACACGGAGAGAAATGTATTGTATAATATACAATAATTATTGTATAGTATACGTTAAATTATTGTACAGAAGTGACAACAATTATAATATTGTATGCGTTCAAAATCCTTATTGTAATACTTTTTACAATAATCTGTTGTTAAAAAAGTTACAATAAGTGATTGTAAGTATTACAATTTTGGGCGCATACTCTAACTGCCCGGCGGTTGGTGTCACAAATCATTGGACTGTCAAATCGTATAAACATTCTGCCCGAATGCAAATTTTAAGAAATCTGTATTTTAGAAGACAGATTCAAAAAGGCAAAAAATAATCAAAATGTTTTATTTAAATGTATATATAAAAATATAAATGGATAAATATAAAGGTATAAATGGAAAAATATAGAAGTTAAATGTATAAATATAAAAGTATAAAACAATAGCGGAAACCATTAGCAGCAACACAAAACGACACTCCTTTCATCGTGAGTAACTTGAAACTAAATTATATTTTCCCTATTGATACATTGTTACCTGTAATACTAATTTTAGAAAATTAAAGGAAATTTCGCAGAAAAATATCAATTTCAAATCTTCCTGTTTAATACGTACTTCTCGTAAAACTAGGCAATTTAAGAGGATTAATGAACCTTTTTCTTATACCGATGATTCGGGAAAAATGAAGAGTCAAAAAAGGTTCAAACCCAACCGCCGGGCAATTTGAGTATGCGCCCAATTTTGAATTGTACTTGATTTACAATGTGGAGTTGTAAACTATACAATATACATGTTGTAAAACTTATTACATTTAGTTGTACGTAATGTACAATGTTGAATAGTAAACTTTACAATATTATATTGTTGATTAACACTATTGTTATTGTATAAATGAAAATGCTCATATTGTATTTGTATAATATTTTTATTGTAAAATAAAAAAAACATAAAAATAAAATAAAAACATATAAAAAATATTACTTTACAAGTAGGAACTATTACTAACATTTATTTATTATTATATAGATCTCATGATGATGTATTTTTTGCCATTTTTATGTGAAGATATCAAAACAGGGTAAATGCTTAACATATTTCAATGCGTAACAAGAACACATTGATCTGTCATTTCAACTTCATAACCATACACATGGGCAAAGAAACATAATGTACGTAATTTAGTTCACACAAAACTTATTTTTATTTCATTAACTAATATGTGAGATATTTTTCCAAAAACAGGAAATTCATCTTCAATTGCAATATAGATATAATAACCGAGCTTATATAAAGTTTCCATGTAATTCTATCTAATTTACACTTTGAAAATTTTTTACATTGATTTGTTTTTAATATTTATAGATATAAAAGCAGGATTTACTTGTTTTCAAACTTGTACATCCTCTTCAAAACCAATTCGACGCAATGATCTATTTGCTACTTTCAATTGATGCCTAATTATAAGTGAATAACTAATGTTCTTTCTAGATGCTATATTATAAGCTGTTTTTTTTAACTCTTGATGCTTGGCTTCGAAACGCATACACCAAAAGTTTATAAGTGGACCAGAATTTTTTAATATCATTGGATAGTGAGCCAAATGGTGGAATTTCGGTGTCAATTTTTTCTTAGATAATTTTAAATGTAATTCATTATGCTCTGATATAATAGTTTCTAATAAAATGTAATCTTCAGGTGTTACATGGTGAGCAGTAACCATAGCTATTATATCTCTTTTTTTTTTTATTATATCTTCCTTTGAGTCTCATTTATGATCAGTCCGGTTGAACTATAAATAAATTTGTTGTAATGGTGCGGTCTTTGATGAAGTACTACCCAGTGGTGGTACTTCGTTAACTTAACTTGCGGATTTTGCACATTGACTGCTCGGTACTATTTATTTGTATCTGTCGATTAGGTCTAGGATATGGTGTTTTCCCCACTGTTATCCAAGAGTCTGATGGCAAGTTGGTTAGGATGGTTTTCCAGTCTTTCCTGGTATCTTTGGCTTAGTCTGCTGATTTCTTCTGTGACAGTTGGCATGAGTAGGTCTTGATGTATGGTATCATTAGGTACATAACATGGCGCGTCTACTATTAGGCGTAGGATTTTTGATTGAATTCTCTGGATGATGTTGATGTTTGATTGACTTGCTGTTCCCCACAGTTGAATTCCATATGTCCTTATTGGTTTTATAATGGCCTTGTAGAGTAACAGTTTATTTTCCATGGTAAGTTGTGATTTTCTTCCAATGAGCCAGTACATCTTGCTTAGTTTGAGGCCAATTTGTTTACGTTTAGTTTTGATATGCTTTTTCCAGGTTAGTTTCCGGTCCAGGTGTATGCCTGGGTATTTTATCTCTTCCGATTGGCTCAATTCGCTGTTATTAAACATTACGGGTGGGCAAGTTTCCTTTCTCGTTGCAAACGTGATGTGGTTTGATTTGGAGTCATTAACTTTTATGCGCCATTTCTGGGACCAGCTTTGGATCTGGTTTAGTTGCTCTTGTAGTAGTTCAGATGCGATAGTGGGATCCCGGTCCGTTGCCACTGTTTGGATCTGGTACGGACTCAAAATCATTTTCTTGATTTTGTTCAATATTATTCAGTTCTTCGGATATATAGGTAGGTCTCGATAGGGGTTGGAATTTATTGATTGGTTTATATGTTCGGGTAATTATGGACATTGGTGTTGGTCTATTAGGGAATCTTGATTGAGATGGTGATCTTGGGAATTGTTGTTGCTGCATTGGATATTTGGTCATTGGTGACTGATAGGATCTGGGTGTTTGGAATGGTAATTGTTTTTGAGTAATATTTGCCTGGTATGAAGTTTTTAGCTGGTTTGGTTGATTTGTAATATATTGTAAATCGTTTGTGATTAGATATTTCCTATAACGTCTTTGGGTGTCGAGCACTTAGTTGTGATCTGTAGGGCTATTCGGAGTCTCTCAATCAAAAATATTGAATTGAGATCTTATCTATCAATGACGTCACATTAATGAATGCGCATTTGAAATCTTTAGGGAATTTCTTGATCTCAAGTTCTCATTATTTCTGTTTATGTTACCACGTCTTGTACTGGTAATTACGTGCTATTTTCCACATTTTCTAATTTCTATTAAAAATTGTGTTTTAATTGCTGTTGTTATTTGGTAAGTATGTTTTATTTATTGTGTTTGTGTTGAACTATTCATTTGATAAATTTGTTGATTATTGTTAAGGATTTGTGTTTCATATATAAAAGCAGTATGTGAATAATCACACGATATTACTTTTACGTACCATACCGCAACAATATGTTTTATTTTTTGTTTAGTTCGTGAGAAAATTGAAAGAAAGCGAAAAATGACAACCAAAGTCACGGTAGAGCAGAAGGGAAGACTAATCAATTTCATGGAATTGAACAGCGCTTTCGCTAGAGGCAAACTTTCGAGAGTAGAAGGAAAGTTGAAAAGCAACGCGTTGTGGGAGTTGCTTGCCCAAGAGTTGAACTCTTGTGGACCAACTAAGATTGTTACTCAATGGCAGCGGGTAAGATTTTAAAAAAATATCTAATATATATATATATATATATATATATATATATATATATATATATATATATATATATATATTTATATATATTAGATATTTTTTTTTGTTTGTATAACAAATAAACTTGTACAGTTTCGAATTTAAATATGTTCCAAAGTATTGTAAATAATTTACATCATACAAGCATTCAGGCAATAAAATTCAAAATGTGCTAGTATTTGTTTTCCCCCTGTTATCTTATCTCCTAAAAGAATTATTCATCGGCCTGTAATTAATATTTTGCCCAGGTATGTATGTACTACCTTCGTTTATCACAACTTGCTGTATTATACATACAACAGTTCAGGAAAAATATTTTCTTTCTCCTTGGTATATATTATCTATCCAAAAATACGTAACAATTGCATAATTAATACAAATACGTGTAATCTACCCAAGTACATTTTTATTATAATCATCCTATATATTCATGTATGTTTATTTGTATTATTATCACCAGTTAGATTTATTCATATATTACCTCTTGTTATTTGTATTTCAGTATATCACTTCTATGTGTAAACTGATCACACATATTTTGTGTTCGAAAACTGAACTACGACTGAGTATGAAGTCCATCTTAATTTTCCATTAAACAATCGCAATTTATAAATAAATCTAGAACTTGCTTTGGAGTCAGTCGAAGTAATAAGCTACGGGTTGTCAGTCATAATAAAACCCACTTTAGAAACCATAATAATCATAAGGCGTATTAAACATCGTAGAAATATATATTCATTATATTTTAAGCCTCGAATATCTTTATTCTTTCACTAAAAGGAGAGGGATACATTCTTGCAGTGTATTGTGTTGGAAATTATATTTTTAAAATAGATATTCCTCACATGCAAACGTCAAAGAATATATGCAAATTAGATTAATATATCTCCAAATCTTTACTTGTATATTCAAACAAGTCCTAAGTAAACGAAAGAATATCACATACATTACAAAACTTATTTTATATAGTTTTACGAACTTATTTTGGGAGACCAAATGAGTTTTCTTTTCACTAAATCTGATGCTTTTAATGTTGATGAAGTCACCAGACCGGTAAGTGGTACTTCGTTGGACGCAACTCGACTATCCCCCGCGCGCAGCGGTTACAGGGCTAGCGTCTTTATACAAAGGTTTAGGATAGGATTAACAAACAAATCACACACATGCACCAGTGAAAATCATACAGGCGTCTATACTAAATATAGGCAGAAATATTATGGGCAAAGACAGACTTTACTCACCGTTCAAATAAGCATAAAATACACAGAATTCACGAATAGATGTGTTCACTTTAAACGCCGGCATTAATAGAGAATAGTAGGTAACAAATTATAGACGGATTTCGAATACATAATCTTCTGTGACGCTGCTTACGTTATATTTGATAAAGAAATAGCTATCGAAATAGGATTGAATAAGACGTACACAAAATTTTCGCTAACACGTAACATAAACAATAAATATATTGCACGGTTACAAAATGCGTAATCTGTGAAATAACGCTCATCACTAATGCATTATGCATTCTTATATATGTATATGTACATAACATAAAACTCACCCGCTAGAAATTTAATGTTGACAATTCTCTTATTTGGTAACGAAATTAATTAAATAATTTTTATGAAATATACTTATATTCTTGAAAACTTGTTAACTGATAAAGATGGAATATATTAAATTCACTGTTTTAAAAACAAATAATTTAAACACTTGCTTGGTTTCACATATATTTATTTACTGCCGTACATTTCGACCTTTCGGTCATCTTCAAAATGTTTCAATTATCTTACAAACATTACATTACATTTTATATCACGGAAAATTGAATTAACACTATAAATATTAATATTTTACCAAATAGATTTTCTACTCGCAAAATAACAAAAACTTTCAATTCAGAAAAATGCAAACTAACATAACAGCTTTGCTTTTTGTAGCGAATTATATTTGTTTATTTTAAGGCGCGATACCTGCAATCCCTGGGTATCTACGTTGTTACAAGTGTAAAGGGCGAGGAAGCAAAGAGGCAGTCCCAAACGCTACTCTCCGCTACCCCACTTCAACCTCAAACAGTATTGTAGTTACGCCACATATCCCCTTCCAAATTATAACTAGTACATCACTAATAATGTAGTGTTGTGCTTTAATATTCTCCAATTTTATTAGTAAATTAGACGGCAACATTAATATTTTTTGAGTTTCTGTATTCGGGACTCCGAATATCCAGGCCACGAGTATGTCGCGGGTCTTGAAGTTTAAAAGGTGTTATCAATTTGAGTTGATTCAAATACTATTGTATTTGTACTTTATAAATATTACTTTTCACAAAAATAAAATTAAATATTGTAAATTACCAATTTTACTTTCTTATACGAAGTATAAGTAAGTATTGTAATCATGAAAAATTTTGTCGAAATTATTTCGATCTCGAGATTTTAACGGAAATATATCTTTTGAAATTCCCTGAATCGAGTCTGACTATTTTTGAGATGACGTCTATCTGCGTGTGTGTATTCAAACCGGAAGTGCATGTTTACTCTAGTCATTTTTTGCATTTTCTGCTATAACTCAAAAACGGTAGTACTTACAGTAAAATTAGTCAGAATAAAAATAAAAGCTATTAATGTTTCGCATAACTTTTATTTAAAAATATTTATCAGAAAATGTACTGGTTACAAAAGAATAAGCTTTTTCAATATTCTGGTATAATTAAGAAACGGTAGTACTTACAGCAAAATGAAAAGGTACTGGTTTCAAAATAAGAGTTATTTTCAATATTCAGCTTTAACTCAAATCCGGTAGTACAGAAACGGTAGTACTTACAGTAAAATTAGCAAAAATGAAAATAACAGATATAAATATTTAGCAAAACTTTTATTTAAAAATATTTTTCAAAAAAGATACTGGTTACAAAAATAATAAGTTATTTTCAATATTACATTTAATACTTCTCACGCCTCCTGCATTGACTTCACGCTGTATATATACGGGTATGCGGATAGTTTGCCGCTGATGAAGAGAGGAAAGAATTAGAAGAGAGAAGAATTAGAGAAGAGATAAAAACATCCACTGTTCAAGTGATTACAACAATCGAGTGGTATTGAAAAACTAAAAACATACGACAATACCAGTCAAACAAATCAACAACAAAGCAATCAAGGTGATTGCTATGTTGTGTAGCTGTGTATAAGTGTGATTGATTACAACAATACTGCTTTGGAAAAGTACGGGCTACTACCTCAATATTGCTGTGATAGTGTACGGGCTTGTGCTACGCCGGTGCTGTACAAGTACAATTCGTGTTCTACGTGGTTGAAGTGCCTACCAAGTGCTATAATTATAGTGCAACCATGGCAGGCAAGGACAAAAATCATGGTAAGTGATTGCCAAATACTATTATCCCAACTGACGATCAAATAAACCAACTCCTGACGAAACAATTACAATCACCTCTAACGGCTGACGACTCAACCGCCCTCATTCTCCTTTTACATGAAAAAACTCGCACACTAGAAGACAAATTAAGTCAAGCAATGATTCTCATTGACACGTTCACCCACACAAAAATGGCAATTGATGACGACGAAAATGACGCCGATTCATCGATATCGGAAACCTATACGACAATTGCGGAAGACAGTGACTCAGCCGAGTCGAGTTTTTCTCGCAGTTCTCGCAATTCTCGCAGCTCTAAACGAAAACTATACGATGACTCTAGAAATTCTAAAAAATATAAGAAAAAGGAAATTACCCCAGTACCTGATACAGAAAACTTCCTACCTTTAAAATTTCCGACCGAAAAACCAAACATTCACGTTTCGAAACTATCCCCCGACTCTGAAATCCCGATAGTCTCTCAGCTAACTACATCCAAAACTCAAAGTCCACAAAAACCAAATCTGACTGTAAACAAGAACCACTCTAATGACTCAACAACTCCAAAACCACTAAAAGTTCCCCCAATAATGGTGAGAACTAAGGAAAACACATAATATAATTAAACATCTAACAACCAACAAGGTCAAAGTAATTAGCGCGACAAATAAAAATGACTGCGTCATTATGAAAGTCGAAACCCCTGATGACTTCAGAAAAGCCACAAAACTCTTAGAGGACAAATGCATTCCCTTCCACACCTACCAACTTCAAGATGAAAAGCCAATTAAAGTGGTAATAAGGGGCATTCCAGAAGGCATACCTATTGAATAAATACAAGCAGAATTAGAATATATGGACCTACCTGTTCTTAGTGTGACAAGGATGAAATCGGGACCAAACAGAACACCACTACCGATGGTAATTGCGCAACTATCTAAACCCGAGGGAAAACGTATTTTCAATTTAGATAAACCTGGATAACTTAAGGTACGTGTAGAATCTCTGCGGTCTTCAGCTAAAGTCAACCAATGTTACCGCTGCCAGCAGTTTGGTCACGGTGCCAGCCGCTGCCATGCTCCTCCAAGGTGCCTGAAATGTGCCAAAAGTCACTGAACGGCAACATGCCCAAAAGTTGACAAAACCAAACCTGCCAAGTGTGCAAACTGCGATGGTCCCCACACGGCCAATTATAGAAACTGCCCTAAAGCGCCCAAACGCTACCAATCAAGCCCAAATTCAAATCAAAGAGAAACTGTAAGAAAAGACAAAACTGAAGAGGTAACAAAACCGTTGAACCCTATCATCCCTGGTAAAACATTTGCCAGCATTGCGGCAAAAAATTCGACCAAACAAAAATCTAACAAACCCACCAAATCACCTCAACTTGAAAACGCAACGCCCGAATTAAAATCCGACCAGACACACAAAATTCTTAAGACTCTAACATCTCAAATAGAAGCAACGGCTGGAACAGACATCACAGCTATCCTCCTAAATACAATCATTCAATTAATCAATCATGAATAACGCACAAACCATATTTGACTTCCTAAACGTCATATTTTACAATGCAGACGGTATCAGTAACCAAATACTTGAATTAAAGAGCTTTCTAAATGACTACAACGTAGATGTTATGCTGATAAATGAAACCCATCTCAAACCCGGGGATAAACTCTAAATTTGCAATTATGTTGTATACCGCAACGACAGACTACACCAGAAAGGAGGGGGAACAGCTATTATCGCCAAAAAAATTCTATCACATTATGCAATCACAACATCTATCCTACAAAATATTGAGGCTACTATCATTGACTTAATCATCCCCGCAAATGACAATTTGAGACTTATTTCCATCTACAATCCTCCACAAAAAAACATCCTTCCAAATGACTTCAACTTACTTCTGGACAACCATACTCCAACCATAGTCGCCGGTGACCTAAACGCGAAACATCCAAACTGGAACAGCAATGTAGTTAATAAAAATGGCAAAATCCTTCAAAATTATATTACAAACCAAAACCTGATTGTGTCATCACCAGTAGCACCAACAATCTACCCCAAATGTGGGGGCAGACCGGACATTATCGACATTGCTATCCTACAAAATATAACCTTTGTTCATAACATTAGGATGCTAACTGCTCTTAATTCAGACCACAATCCCGTCCAGCTAGAAATATTCCAATCGAACCCTTTTGCACTTCAAAACCCTCGGATAAAAAAAATTTATATGGCCCGTCTACCAACAACTTATCGAAGAGCGAATCACAGCTCCAGTAAACATAAACAGCAATGTCCAATTAGAAGAAGCAATTGAAACCCTATCAGAAACTATAGTAAAAACAATAAAAGACTCTGAACTTTCAAAACCACGACCAAATTACAATCAAACGCCATAAAAGATCTAACTAGAAGCAAAAACAGAGCCTGTCGAACTTGGCAACGAAACAACGATCCCCATTATAAGCGTATCTTCTACCATCTTAAAGAACAGGTCACAGGGGCTCTAACGGAGCACAGAAACGGCAAATGGTCTGATAAAATGATGTCTCTCTCTCTACTGAAGACAACAGCATTTGAAAATTAGTAAAATGTCTGAAGAACTAATCTCAAAACATAATACCTCCAATCCACAGTACAAATGGGATAAAATACACTCTTGAAGACAAAGCCGAAGTTTTTGCAGACAGTCTGGAAGCTCAATTTAGCCCAAATTTTGACCGTATTGACTTACTTCACATCGAGGAAGCTCATCAAAGATTACGCTTATTCCTCAACCAAACCAACAATGACAGACTGAAATACACTACACCAGCCGAAATCAAAATAATTTTATCAGATTTAAAAGTAAAAAAAACGCCAGGCCCGGACAACATTCCAAATAAGGCGTTAAAACTTCTAGGAAGGAAAGGAATCGTCTCTATTACCAATATCATAAATGCAGCAATTTATTTACAGTATTTTCCAAAACAATGGAAAAATGTAAACGTAATTCTACTCTTTAAACCTGGAAATGACTGAAAATTTGCCGAAAACTACCGTGCAATAAGCCTTCTTTCTTCAATCGCCAAAATTTTTGAGAGAAGCATCCTAACTCTTTTAAAAGAAGAGACAAAAATTTTACAAGTACTACCAGACGAACAATTCGGTTTTAGGGAGCAACATTCGACTACACATCAACTACTTAGATTGACAGAATTTATATCAGAAGGTTTTGAAAAGAAAATGTCCACTGGAGCAATTTTCCTCGACATAGCCAAAGCTTTTGATAAGGTTTGGCACAAAAGGGGTCCTTTTCAAGATGATAACACTAGGATACAAACCTGCAACTATAAAAATTTTACAATTTTTCCTCCACAAACGTAGCTTCCAAGCAAAATTACATTCCACATTATCTACCACAAGAACCATCAAGGCTGGAGTCCCACAAGGATCACTACTATCTCCAATACTTTTTAACATCTATACCAGCGACATCCCAAAAACTCTGCACCGTAACGAAATGCTCGCACTGTATGCAGACGATACTGCCATAATAGCCAGATCCCTCAGCGTAGACATTATACAAAGAAAACTGCTAGACCAAATTAGCAATCAAGAAGACTGGTATAAACACATGGCGGATAGCAATAAATCCCAGCAAAAGCACGGCGATATTATTTTCAAAACGAAACCGCATACCATCCACGCAAATTACAATGTACGATATTCCTATTCCCTGGACAAATGATACAAAATATCTCGGCTTACAATTGGACAAGCGCATGACGTGGGCGCCTCATATCAGAGGAATAATTAAGAAGGTCGCAATCATAAAATCGCAACTATACCCGATGTTATGCCGCAACAGCAAATTAAGCATTGACAACAAATTGATGTTATATAAAACAGTCATACGCCCTACCATAATGTACGCTGCACCTGTCTGGGGTTATGCAACACAAAACCACCTGACTCGCTTGCAGATAGCACAAAATAAGACACTTCGCATGATTACTAATGCACCAGTCTTCATGCGCAACAACCAAATTCATCGCGACTTAAAACTCAAGACAATACGAGAACATATCATTGAACTCGCAACAAAATTTTTCGGACACATTCCGAATCATCCAAATTCCACCATTCGCCTACTGGACGAATATGATGAGTACCAAGAGCGCAAATACGCACGACCTAAAATGGTCTTGCGCGTTTAGCGCAGCAAGTAGCTTGCAATAAAAATATTAAATTGAAACTTAATACTTGAGATGACGGAGGTATGGGGCCTAGACCCCGGTACTCTATAATAATAAAGGATATTTATTAGTTTGCCGCTGAACCTCAGACGTTTAAAAAATAAAAATTATAAGAAAGTTCAGTAACAGATACCTCAGCTTTTTTTCTTAGAATATGCCTGTCACGCGTAGATAAACGGGGATTTCATTTGGTATCTTTTTCACCTTTTACCATAATTTATATATGCGTTGGTATGACAAACAAAGCAATAACACAAATTACATGATATATGGAAAAAATTCTTTATTCAATATTCTAACAAAAATCAATTGTCGTTTGCCCATGAACAGGTACTCAATAGGAAATAAAACATTCGCATATTTGGATAAGATTTATTTTAATATTCATACAATGTAACAAATATAGTGTTGTGTAATTACATTTATATTAAATATATTTTTCCCGCCAAAACGGTAACAATGATTATTAATTTTTATATATATAATCATTTTATTGGAAGTTGGAATAAAATCATTTAGACCGAATAGATAAATTTAGAGGGTTGGATAAAACATTATTAGAATTTAAAATAATATAGTGAAGATTACATATCACCAAAGAACGAAAGGGGGGAATGGCTCCGCCTTGTGCTATCGCGAAACAATAATATTATTGTTTCAAGCAAATTGCTATAGTAGAGACATCTATCCCATCATAATTCTTATTAAAAACACCTGCTCGTATATTCGAAATAAAACAATAGTTACGAACGGTAATGTTTTTTTTTTAAAACATATGCAAGGTTTAGTTGTTAAACTACACTGCTCCGTGAAATTTTTTGTAAAAATATTCCTTATGTAGGCGTGATAATGCCGTAAAAATAGTATCAATTTGTTAATATTTAGTATTTATTTATATTGGTATAATTAAACGTACATTAAATATAAGCACGGACCCGTGTAGAGGCGTCCTTTGTGATCATTATCATATTTTTTCAAGTATGATAAAGTAATGTGTATTAGCTACAGAACGAATATGCCAACCACCATTTTTACTACTTTTATCATTGCAAGTATCGCGCCTTAAATCTTTATCACTAGAACTACTTTCTTTAACATGAATAATGAATTCATTTGCAATATTATTAACATTGATTAATTAATAAAATTACATTAGGACAATTTGTCGGTGAGCTATTTTTTCTTCTAATGTTTGCTTTTATTTGTCCCCATATTAATTCGATTGGATTAAATATATAATAAAATGGCGGCAAATGTAAAAGAGTGTGCCCAAACTTTTCACCTATAGCATCACACACATATTTCTTCATTTTCATTTTAGTCTTCATCACTTCCAATAATTGAGCCATTATATAACTTGCTTCAAATTCAAATCCTGTTCATATAAATTATCTATTATTTCTGACTTTTTACTACAAGTACTTGGCACTTTAATGCTCCGTCGCGAGTGATATGACGCATTGGCCATAACAATAACACTCCACGGTGGTAAATTTGGAATTAATTTATCTGGATACCACACAGAGAAATGTATGTCAGTGGTTAATATAAATGTATTAACTACTAATATAAAATATACCAAAAGAAGAGGCACCTTTGCACGTTTTTAAGAGTTAATATCTCCATATATTAAAATTACTTATGCTCGGTATTATAAACGTCAAATAACTAAAATACTCGGTAGATTTTATTTGGTAACCAAGTAATATACTTTACTCTATAGATTTTCGTATTATAAACGAAAAATAAATTTACTTCGCTAATAAATCTCACAGTTAAACTACTCCCATGAATTTCTAGCTAGTAAAATTTATTCTGTCAATTACTTGACAGCTTCGTGTTTTGTTTTTATTTAAAATATTATTATTTAAAATAACAGGTATGTAAATTAGCATTTTTACCTATTTATACACTTTAGATTTTAATAATTATTTTATTCTTTTCTTTTTTTGTGTTTAAGAAAATTGTAGTATGTCGTCAATGTCATCAGTTTCATCAGTTTCATCGGTTTCATCAGTTAATTCTATAAGTGATAGTGAACATGAAAATGAGCCACTACCAGTACCTCCACGAAGACGTCCACGAGTTTTTCGACAAAGAAATAATCCATTTGATTATTATAATAATGATGAATTTAAAAATAGATTTCGTTTAAAAAAACAAGATGTTTTACGAGTATTGAGCTTAATTAGTGATGATATACAACCAATCACTCAGAGGAATCATTCTATCTCTGCAATGAATCAATTATTAATTATGCTCCGTTTTTTCGCTTGTGGATCGTTTCAAATAAATATTGGTGATCATTTCAACGTTACCAAATCAACTGTTGGTAGAATCGTTCTTAGAGTAACACATCTTTTGGCATCTATGCGAGACCAGTACATTAATATGCCAAATACTGTACAAAAACGAACTGCAGTATGCGCCGAATTTTATAATAGGTAGGTAGGTAGGATTAAAATTTAAAGGCGTATCAGCCGCTTGGGCTATTCACGCCATAAACTATATTATGAAAGAAACTAACTAAATATATGTTATGTAAAAATAAAATTGTAAACTTAATATCTATTAAATGTAAAATATTAATAAATGTATATGTAAATAAATAAAATGTACAGGTTTAAAATTGTAAAAATAAATGATATTGTAAAATATTATTGAATGCTAAAAAAAAAAAATGCGTGTATAAATAAAATTTATGACAAAGCTAGCACTTTTAAATAAAGGCCCGAGGAACAGGACGACCCTGTCAATGAGTGTCGAATGGTCACCAAGGGCCACCGACAGGTCAAGTGACAGACCCGCCCCGTTTCGCTGCTCGGTAAACTGGGAGCACTCCAACAAAGCGTGCGCCACTGTCAAAGCAGTGTCACACGTTTCGCACATCGGAGCCTCCTCACGGCGCAGAAGATGACCATGCGTCCACCAGGTGTGCCCTATCCGGAGTCTCGCCACAGCGACCTCCTCCTTTCGGGATGCCCTATGGGAAGAATCCCATGGCCTTACGTTGTGCTTAACATTTTTAAGCTTGTTGGAAACTATATGATTCCACCTTTCCTGCCACTGATTCATGATCAGATGCTTAAAATAACCTTTGAGGTCATCAGCAAGCACCCGATCATAATCAATGGTGGCCTTGGACAAAGCTCGCTTAGCTGCTGCATCAGCTGCTTCATTCCCGCGAATACCAACATGACTCGGTACCCAAATTTAGCGCACGATAGACCCTTTTGACGATAAAGTCATCAAGGTTGCTTGTATCTGCTGCAAGAGAGGATGTTTAGGGTACAAAGAATCAATCGCTTTCAAGGCGCTCATTGAGTCTGACACAATAACAAAAGAATTACGTGCGAGTCTGCAAATATAGAGAAGTGCTTGGTAGAGTGCATACAGCTCTGCCGTGTATACGGATGAGAGTTTGTGAAGTCGAAATTCACACGCACCTCTTGCCGATATATAAGCACATGCAACCCTGTCGTTGCTCTTCGAACCGTCGGTGTAAATGCGAATCCATTGCCGATAGTTGGCAATGATTCGAGCAAACTCACGTTGGAACAGAATGGGTGGAGTAGAAGATCGATCTAGCTTTGAAAGCGCATAGTTGGTATTCGGACGGGAGAATGTCCAAGGAGGAAAGGGGCTGAAAGAAGTGTCTGGGGTTGAAGGAAGTTCAAAATTAACTTCTCCAAAAGTATTGCGAGATCTGATAGAAAAGGAACCCACCGCACGAGCCCTTCTGTCATAAATCTCCGCAAACTGTTGACCAAAGACAGTGTCAAAAACCAGGTGATATGGTTTCGACTTCATGGCTGCCGTGACGATCATACAGAGAAGGCTCGCCAGCTTCGCACAATAAACTTGGTATTGGGCTGGTACGAAAAGCACCAGTAGCAAGACGAATACCAGTATGGTGTATCGTATCAATGGTTTTGATAACGGATGGCCTGGCAGACGCGTAAGAGATACAGCCATAGTCCAGCTTGGAGCGTATCAAAGCCCGATACAGGCGCAGCATAGAAATTCTATCGGCACCCCATGATTTGGAAGATAGAACTCGCAATAGATTTAAAGATAGCCGACATTTTGCCTTCAAAGCCACAAGATGGGCACGCCAGTTAAGCTTCTTGTCAAATAGAAGACCAAGAAAACGGACAGTTTCCACAAATGGAAGATCAGTACCGTTGAGAGAGAGAACAGGATCTAAGTGAAGGTGACAGCATTTGAAGCAGACGCCGCCGGATACACGCCCGGAGAGCTTGTACAATTCCATGTTGAATCGGCATTTCCGTGCGTGCAAATTGCACTCGCATGCTGAAACGAACAAGATTTACACGTGATTAGCACTTTATTACCGCAGGCAAAAAACACTCATTATAGGCACTTATTTCATTTGTTGTTTGTGTATTTAATTACAACAACATACTGTGAGAAAATACATATATGTATATATATTTTCGAAAACTGTGACGAAAACGAAATATTTCATAAATATATTGTATTATAATAATAAATCACATTTTATCGCTTGTGATTAATAGAATATGAGATACAAGTTACATTTAAAATGAATAATGAAATATTAAGTGTCACAAGTAGGCTGATTATCGTCTTATTAAATATTGACAATGTTTATGATTTATGTGCAAATTTAATTGATAAATGAATTTCCTTTAACTGATAAAGAGAAATATATTTATAAAAAAAACTCATTAGTTACATATATATTCTAATAGTGCAAAAATAAAAAATGTTCACGAATTATATAAATAATAACGCCAGTATAAAATCGTTTTGAGTATCATTATAAAACAGCAAGTAAAACTAGCAATTAAAATCAGCTTTGCACCCTTTGTTAAATGAATACAGTATCAAATGAAAACTATAAAATATATTTTACGAAACAACTGGCGGCTAGTCTCCCCCATATATTTGCGCTGGGGTGCGCACTGGGTTGGCAGAGATCATTAGCTGGGGTTTCCCGTGTACCCCTGCGGCACTGGAAGCAACTCCGGGCGTACGGAGCGAAGTCCCATGTCCGCTCCGGGGCCCTAACGTACGAGCTTGTCTATATGACATCTCGCTGGTGCGATACAACGGGGTACATACTATAGGGCTAATTTTGTTATTATTATTGTTATAATCATTATAGTCAAATTTTAAAAATATAGTTACCTAAACTATCAATATAATTCATGTCTCAAATAATCAAAGTAGTTGGTAACCACAGTGAGTTGAATGTAAATCTAATTGATTGATTGATTCGTGTAAGTGATAAATGAATGTACTGAAATATGTGTTGTATGCAGATTTTTTATTGCTAGTCACTGAGTGAAAATTAGTTGATATAAGTACCTTGAAGTAGCAGCAGCAGCAGGAGCAAATGAAGTTACGAATAAGCGCACTAATAAACAGAGTGGTTCGTCCGTTCATTCGTTCGGTGCTGAGAGTGCAATGTTATAGCGAAAGAACAAATGAAAAACTTTTCAACGAAGCCATAATTAAAAGTTATGAAGATTAAAGCATTTTTTATAATGGCTCCAGAATATTGCGCAATTCAATTTTTTACTCGCATCTCGTATATATTTTAGAAATTTAAATACAAAAAAAAATATCTGCAGTGTCATGCACCGAACTTTCTTATACGCATATGGGTTAAACCACTTCGTAGTTTCATTATTTTTCTAATTTATAATATTTGTTCTAACCTTTAGATCGCTTTTATACTAAATATATTTCTTAGAATATATATTAAATGTCAAACTTTATATTATTTACGTCTATTTTGTTAAACAATTGACAGGCGCAGATGATACGATTTATGTACAAATATAAATAATAGGCAGAAATTTATTTTGAAACCAGTACTTTTTTTGGAAAAAAGATTCAAACAAAAGTTGTGCTAAATATGAATACCTTTAATTTTAAACCTACCTACCTAGCTCTTAGCATAGACCCTGGTCAGACGAGGCAGACGCGTCCGTTCCGTTCGACCGACCGAGCGATTTGTTAAAATATAACGCACTATTCAAGCCAAGGATTCAAACGCCATTAAAAAACATCTGCAGTGTCATGCACCGAACTTTCTTATACGCATTTGGGTTAGACCAAATCGTAGTTTCATTAATTTTCTAATTTATAATGTTTGTTCTAACCTTTGGATCATTTTTACTCTAAATACATTTCTTAGAAACAATATAAAATGTCAAACTTCAAATTATTTAAGTCTATTTTGTTTTCTTGATAAAAAGTTGACAGGCGCAGATGATACGATTTATTTAAAAATAAATAAAATAAAAAGAAATTTCAGTAGCCACTCTTTCGAAAGCAGTACTCTTATTGGGTGTGTGTGGGTGTGTGGGTGTGTGTGTGTGTGTGTGTGTGTGTGTGTGCGTGTGTGCGTGTGTGCGTGTGTGTGCGCGTGTGTGTGTGTTGTGTGTGTCTGTATGTGTGTGTCTGTGTGTGTCTGTGTGTGCCTCTGTGTGTGTGTGTGTGTGTGTGTTTGCGTGTATGTGCGTGTGTGTGCGTGTGTGTGCGTGTGTGCGCGTGTGTGTGTCTGTGAGTGTGTTTGTCCTCTACAGCCTAAACGGTTGAAGCTAAATTTATGAAACTTTAAACTTAGGATTTGCTTATGCCTGTTTACTCTAGTCATTTTTTGCAGTTTCTACAATTACTCAAAAATGGTTACGGTTACAGAAAAAATGAATGAACAAAAATTAAAGGTATTTTTATTTAGCACAACTTTTGTTTGAATATATTTTCCAAAAAGAGTATTGTTTTCAAAATAAATTTCTGCTTATTATATATATTTTTACATAAATCGTATCATCTGCGCCTGTCAATTGTTTAACAATATAAAGCTGAATAATTTGAAGTTTGACATTTAATATTAATTCTAGGAAATATATTTAGTGAAAAGCAATCTAAAGGTTAGAACAAATATTATAAATTAGAAAAATATTGAAACTACGATATGGTGTAACCCAATTGCGTATAAGAAAGTTCGGTGCATGACACTGCAGATGTTTTTTTGCTAAACAATAACAGCGAAAAACTGATTGGATTAACTTTTTTACTGAAAATCCACAATAAACAAATGAAAAAGTACTGCTATTGTTCCTGTAATCCAATTAGTGTCATGCATTTTTCACAACCACAAAATAACAATAAATTTTCACTGACGCTTTACATTAAAACAAAAATATATTCCTACTATTTAATTATCTCAAATTATTGCTGTATATATTTTTTAATATAGAAAATACTTACTTCGTTTGGTCGGAAAACAGTTTCGGAATGTTTGATGATGGTGTACATGCTGTTTGATACAGAAAAGCCATGGGTCCAATTGTGGTAAGGAACGCGTCTGTAGTTCTTGATTAGATTGTTATGCTCAAATCGCGTTAAACCAAATAGATCGCTAAACATGTATAGAGCATGTCTGGCTATTTCGTAATCATCTGCGTATAATTCTATGTTTTTTGCGTCCACTAGAAATAACGAGGCACGATCTGCATCCACTAAACGTTGCGCGAAATTCATGATTGATATTCATGGAGACGCTTTTAATTATTATAAATTTTCGACAATTTAAACACAAGGTTTTATATTAAATTTAATTTTAAACCAACCAAAAACATATTTACAACTTTCTTCATTCTTCTTCATTCCACAAATTAAATTCAGGGAAGGTCAAAATATATTTGTGTTAAAATCGAATTATTATTACTTTCCATAAGAAACGAAAAGTGTTATAGTAATTATAATATAGCCTTTAAATGAGTGGGTATTTTCTTAATTTTCCAGATCGATTTTCCAAGATATGGTCAATGATAAAAATCATGAATTTCGCGCAACGTTTAGTGGATGCAGATCGTGCCTCGTTATTTCTAGTGGACGCAAAAAACATAGAATTATACGCAGATGATTACGAAAAAGCCAGACATGCTCTATACATGTTTAGCGATCTATTTGGTTTAACGCGATTTGAGCATAACAATCTAATCAGATTCGTGCTAACTGTAAAGAAGAACTACAGACGCGTTCCTTACCACAATTGGACCCATGGCTTTTCTGTATCAAACAGCATGTACACCATCATCAAACATTCCGAAACTGTTTTCCGACCAAACGAAGTAAGTATTTTCTATATTAAAAAATATATACAGCAATAATTTGAGATAATTAAATAGTAGGAATATATTTTTGTTTTAATGTAAAGCGTCAGTGAAAATTTATTGTTATTTTGTGGTTGTGAAAAATGCATGACACTAATTGGATTACAGGAACAATAGCAGTACTTTTTCATTTGTTTATTGTGGATTTTCAGTAAAAAAGTTAATCCAATCAGTTTTTCGCTGTTATTGTTTAGCAAAAAAACATCTGCAGTGTCATGCACCGAACTTTCTTATACGCATTTGGGTTACACCATATCGTAGTTTCAATATTTTTCTAATTTATAATATTTGTTCTAACCTTTAGATTGCTTTTCACTAAATATATTTCCTAGAATTAATATTAAATGTCAAACTTCAAATTATTCAGCTTTATATTGTTAAACAATTGACAGGCGCAGATGATACGATTTATGTAAAAATATATATAATAAGCAGAAATTTATTTTGAAAACAATACTCTTTTTGGAAAATATATTCAAACAAAAGTTGTGCTAAATAAAAATACCTTTAATTTTTGTTCATTCATTTTTTCTGTAACCGTAACCATTTTTGAGTAATTGTAGAAACTGCAAAAAATGACTAGAGTAAACAGGCATAAGCAAATCCTAAGTTTAAAGTTTCATAAATTTAGCTTCAACCGTTTAGGCTGTAGAGGACAAACACACTCACAGACACACACACGCGCACACACGCACACACACGCACACACACGCACATACACACACACACACACACACACACAGAGGCACACACAGACACACACAGACACACACATACAGACACACACAACACACACACACGCGCACACACACGCACACACGCACACACGCACACACACACACACACACACACACACACACACCCACACACCCACACACACCCACACACACCCAATAAGAGTACTGCTTTCGAAAGAGTGGCTACTGAAATTTCTTTTTATTTTATTTATTTTTAAATAAATCGTATCATCTGCGCCTGTCAACTTTTTATCAAGAAAACAAAATAGACTTAAATAATTTGAAGTTTGACATTTTATATTGTTTCTAAGAAATGTATTTAGAGTAAAAATGATCCAAAGGTTAGAACAAACATTATAAATTAGAAAATTAATGAAACTACGATTTGGTCTAACCCAAATGCGTATAAGAAAGTTCGGTGCATGACACTGCAGATGTTTTTTAATGGCGTTTGAATCCTTGGCTTGAATAGTGCGTTATATTTTAACAAATCGCTCGGTCGGTCGAACGGAACGGACGCGTCTGCCTCGTCTGACCAGGGTCTATGCTAAGAGCTAGGTAGGTAGGTTTAAAATTAAAGGCGTATCAGCCTCTTGGGCTATTCACACTATAAATTGCAGAATGAAATGAATGATTAAATTATATAAATACCGTAAATATAAAAAATTGTATACATAAAATCAAGATATGGTAATATATTATTAAACATCTGCAGTGTCATGCACCGAACTTTCTTATACGCATATGGGTTAAACCACATCGTAGTTTAATTATTTATCTAATTTATAATATTTGTTCTAACCTTTAGATTGCTTTTACACTAAATATATCTCTTTGAATAAATATTAAATGTCAAACTTCAAATTATGAAAGGCTATTTTATTAAACAATTGACAGGAGCTGATAATACGATTTATGTAAATATATATATATATATATATATATATATATATATATATATATAATAAGCAGAAATTTATTTTGAAACCAGTACCCTTTTTGGAAAAAAAAATTCGAACAAAAGTTGTGCTAAATATAAATACCTTTAATTTTTGTTGATACAATTTTTCTGTAACTGTAACCATTATCGAGTAATTGCAGAAACTGCAAAAAATAACTAGGGTAAACAGGCACTTCCGCTTTGAATTTTTTTTTCAAAAATAGAAGGTGCACACCCTCGGCCTATGCAAATCTTAAGGGGAGGTTCTCCTAATCTTTTTTGAAAAAATCTTTTTTTTAATTTTCACATTAAATGAAGGCAACATGTGTATATAACATGTGTGCAAAAGGAGATTCCGATCCGAGACGCATATTTTTACGAAAGGCCCGCCTCGCACAGCGTCGACAGGAGCACACCGATCGTAGGCGTTTCGAAATCGAGAAGGGCGTCCTTTACGGCCCAGGAATAGCCGACTAGATCCTGATGTGAGTATCTATATATTTATATCTATGGCACTTACCTATATATAAGTCAAAATTTAATTTAAATTTGAAAAAAAAACTTTATTTGGCGCACCATTTTGGATTTTTAATCGTTTATTTTGAAAAACTATAGACAAATTTACATTCAGCGATCACAAAAACCTTTATATACACATGTTGGTCCAAATTGGTTGATGCAAATCTTTTTGCTTCCGCCATATTTGATCCGCCATTTCTTATTTTCTAAATTTGACATCAAAATTGTATTAAGCGACCTTGGAAACCTATATGAACTGAGAATGGTCGTGATAACTGAGCAAACAAATAAGTTTTTTCATGGCAAACTTTGTCAAAACTTTAAACGCGTTTTTCTCGAAACTACATTTTTCATCACTTCTTGTACCTAGCTCTATCTGCTTATTCGATTCACTTGATTCTAAGATTTCCTAAAAGAATATACTTTTTTCTATGCCTTATAACTAATATTAGCATACAAATATGTAATTTAATAATTTTTAAGCGAGGTCAAAGTGAAAAAAAGGGTATCCGAAATTGCTCTTTTTTTGAAACATGCCCATATATTGGTTAATTTTGATCGAAATTCATTCTAATTAGGTTTATGTCATAGATAATTTAATATGTTGTAATAATATATATTTTTTTGATTTCAGTTCACTACAACGGGCTGTACGCTCGAAGTTGTGAGGCTACATTCCAAGTGCGGTGGTCCAGAAAAGTTGCCATTTTGAAGCCGTTATTTTGTATTTTGGGATGAAAATAATTCTTTTTAAACGTACAAAAATAGACTTAATCAACGGTCAAAATTTTAAGTTCTTATTACTTTTCATTATCCCACAATATATTCTCAAAGTTTGCTGAATTTGGGTCAGGTTTAGGAGAACCCCCTCTTAAAGGATTATAATAACTACTAATTCTCTTAGTAAACCTGTATCAGTAATTTTTAATATCATTTTAAATAATAGTTTAAGTTCATCTTATCATTTACTAGTACTTCTTATTAACAAATAGAATTAGCATATCATACATTAATAGAATATTTTATCATCTTATTAAACAAATATATTAAATAAATATCATATTTTATTAAAATAAATATATATATATATATATATATATATATATATATATATATATAAAATGTCTGTTGAAGAGATTAGCAACGATGAGATGAATGCCTTAATTCTTCAGGCAACAACTATGTTCATGGAAGATACAACATAGTTAGCTACACTATTAAACAAACATAGAGACATCCATTAGATGGACTGGCTTCGACATGAAGGCCATGATATCCAAAATTAAACACATCTTTCCAGAACCAAAATATATGACTAATGACGTAACCAAATTAATTATAATATGGTTCATTGCCAGGGGAGCTAATTTTCAGAAGGCCATTTTTAAAACTTCTGAAACCCAATACAAACAAGAATATGCTACCTTATTCGCAAAAGTTGGTCTTTCTCTCAAAGGATCAAAGTACAATGACATCACCTTATCAAGGGTATCTGCATCTTTTCCAAGATTGTCACTACGGGTAGCTACCATGTTCAAAGTTCTGCCTTGCCCAATAACATCAGTAGAGATAGGAATTCCAAAATGTGAAGTTCTCTTCTCAAATAGTGTTCCTGGATTGGTCAGAAACGCAGATATGATGTGATGTGATTGAATCTTTTAGTTTCGGAGCCATCTTATTCATCCACAATGTATATCAAACTCTCATGACAATGAAAAGTGCTAAGAAATCTGATAAGAAGAGCTTCATTGCGACATTTGAAGATTCTACTCATTACTCCACTATTAGTATGAAGGGAACCAACCACACTAATGAGGGTGAATCAGATTTGATTGAAGTATGTGTTAAGTTAGGACTCATGTCGAAGCCTTACAAAGCTACTCAAATGCTAACAGATCATGTATACTTGCTCCTAACCAAACATTTCAAAGGGATTACTAGAAGCTTTGCCTATGAACCAACAACAGTTCATCTATTTATAGGAAAGGAGCCAAACTTAAATAAGGCAGAATTTTCAGCTTTGGCACTTAAAACCAGAAGAGAATACATTTTATCTTAGGTTAACATGATATTTTTGTGTCTTGTATCTAATTCTTCTAAATTCATTTTATTATTTTAAATGTCCTAATTGTATTAATTTTAAACTCTTCTATTTGAAATATCTATCTATCTTAAATTATACTACTCTCATCAAAATCATCAATACTAATTTCAAATTAAATTTTAAACTAATTTTAACGTCAAATCAACTTGATTAAGCTATGAAACATTGTTTATAGTAGTCGTTTAAGCTATATAACTGATTTTTCTATGTTTATGTGTTTAGAAATGAATCAAATTAACTCCGTGGGAAACATTGAAGATTTTAAACAAATTAAGAAAATATCCGAATTAGTCATTGGCCAAAAATATGAGATACATAATGTTAAATCAGTCTCTACCAACTTTGGTAGAAAAATCATCGTAGAATTAGAACTCTATTGTATTTCTACCGTTACGTTACGCAAAATTATCTGATATATCTGAATAACTGTATTAAAAAACAGAATATGGCCAAAGTTCACACAGGAACCAAAGCCTGTGGCAGTGCTAAGGAAGCTTTACTAATTGAGTTTGTAACAATATAAATAAATAAAACATTTTTTATTTATATAACTGATTTTGTATTGTTATTATTATTATTATTATATTTTAAAAGAAAGTATTACATGTTATTGCACTTTAAAATAAAGTATAATTGTAAATATTGAACATTATTATTATTATCATCATTGTTATAGAATTTATGTTTATTCAAGTATGTTCTGTTCGTAGAAGTTATTATTATTATTACATGATTTTTCCATTTAAAAATGTATGTAAATTCGACTGGAATTCCGTAAATAAAGATTCAAAATTAATTCCAACATTATTATTTTATTGTTATAGCGGATCGACTACTAAGGTCATTACCGAACATTATTATTATTAAATGTAGTTGGTCGTATCCAAGGTAATTATGTATTAGGATGGTTCATCGGAAGTTGGATACATGCAGATAATCAGATTACCAAGTTTTCGCTAACGTTTCGGTCATATCCTGACCTTCATCAGAGCTGTAAGATGTTTTATTTTTTTGTAATCGCACAAGATATACAGAAATTCTATTTAAATAAATGTACTTTACAATTAAGTTACGAGATTTATAATAAAACAAGCAAAATTAACATAATTAACAAATTTTCATCATTTTAAAACAATATAATTAAAAGTTGTATAGTATTGTAGCTTACCGCATGGTTTTGTTAAAGTTAGTCCGGGTACATTCTTTTATTTTACAATTTTATTTGAAGTTAAGTTAAGATTAGCAAAAGTTTTTGTGAACATTTGTTCGTTAAAATTGAAATTTATAAAGTTTATTTCCAGTGTGAAACGCACATCTTTAAAACCAAACCCACTATAATAAGTGTGAATAGTTATACTGTTAACATGTTGTGCTTGTTGCATTGTTTTGTTTTGGAAATAATCCTTTTCTTTTAGAAGGCTACAATATTTAAAAGATATGACAACAAGAAATAATAAAGTTCATATGTTTTTTCCTAAAAAATGTAAAAGAAGTCCATTTTTGAATCAGTCCAATAAAACTTTAATTAAGTCACGCTCAGTGTTTTGTGAAAATTAGTACATCTTGGAACATATCCTTTTTGAAGTTATATTGTCCTTTAGCTATCACATCGAGGTTTAGGCATTCAGAGTGTGAATAGCCAAAGTAAAAGATGGAAAAGTTCAAAAATTCGAAGGAAGCAATTTCCAGTTATGGAAATTTCAGTTAGAAATTATCCTTCGAGCGGAGAAGTTGTTGGATATCGTCAATGGGACAACGGCTCGACCGAGCGTTGAAGGTGCACCGCAGACTGCCTGGGATGACAGCAACGCGAAAGCAATGCTGTTTATTTCGACATCAATGGAGTTTGCTCAGCTGCAAACTATAATGTCATGCGAAACCGCCCCTTCAATGTGGAGTCGACTAAAGTCAATCCATGAACAGCGTTTTGCGATAAATAAGGTGACATTAAAACAACAATTTTTCAGCTATGTAATGTTGGAAACTGATTTAATTGCAAAACACATCAGTAAAATTGAATCATTGGCACAAGCATTGGCAGACGTTGGAGAGCCAGTGGGAGACATCGACAAAATTGCGAAAACTCTTGGAAGTTTGCCAGCGAAGTTTAGTTCCTTTGTTACTGCCTGGGACTCTTATGCAGAGGAAAGACAAACTTTTGAGAATTTGATGATTCGTTTGTTGAAAGAAGAACAGAAAATGAAACTGTCCGACGAGATGACTTCCGCATTCGCAGCTGTAAAAGTGAGTACTTCAAAATCTACAAGTTTCAGTGAAGCATTCAAACCCAGGATAAGAAGGGTCATTTCAAATCTGAGTGCAGGAAATTGTTAGCTAAATCAGCTAACAAGGGTCCAGGATCCAATCATCAGGCCTTCAGTGCTGAAATGATGAATCTGACAGCTGTTGGTCATGAAGATGTTTGGCTTGTTGACAGCGCCGCGTCAAAGCATATGACGTCTCACAAGGATTGGTTTTCAACGTTTGAAGAAATTCCGGATAAAAGTATTAGTATTCAAATTGGTGACAACTCCTTTGTTTATGCTGCAGGAATTGGTTCTATAGCAGTAATGGCTTCATTAAATGGAAAACTAGAGCCATGCACGTTAGAAAACACATTATATGTTCCGAACCTCAAGAAGAATTTGTTTTCAGTGGAGCCGCAACAAGCAAGAATTTGAAAGTTATGTTTGACAGTAAAACAATCAAAATATTTAATACGACAAAACTTGTTGCAACTGGTACCATATTGGCAAATCAATGTTATAAAATGTCTTTTAAGACAAGCCGAGTGGAACAAGCCAACGTCACATCTTCAAGTTCGGCACTCTTGTGGCATGAGAGGCTTGGGCATGCAAGTTTCGATACATTAAAGAAAATGAGTGAAGACGGACTAATCCCCAATCTGAAATTGACAAATTCCGATCATTTATTTTGCGAAGCTTGTCAATTAGGGAAACTACATCGAAGACCGTTCAAACCGAACTTGCATCCTCATGCTACCAAACCTAGCGAGATTATACACAGTGACCTGTGCGGAAAGATGCCGCAGTCATCGCTTGGAGGATCTAATTATTTTGTAATATTTAAGGACGATTGTACAGCATATCGGTTTGTATATTTCTTGAAAAACAAAAATGATGTCATTTCTATTTTTCCAGAACTTGATAGCTTATTTAAAAGACAAACAGGTAACAAGATCCAAATTCTTAAAAGCGATAATGGATGTGAGTATGTAAACGAAATCTTGAAAACCTATTTGAAAACTGAAGGTATTATTCACGAAAGGAGCTCCCCATATACACCTGAACAAAATGGGAGAGCAGAACGAGAAATTCGTTCCATTGTAGAAAGTGCTCGCACAATGTTATTGGAGTCCAATTTACCAGAAACCTTTTGGGCGGAAGCTGTTAATACGGCTGTCTATGCATTGAATCGAAGACCAAGTAAGCCAAACATCGACAAGACACCATACGAAAAATGGTTCAACAAGGAAGTTACAGTAAAGCATATGAAGAAATTTGGATCTGTCGCTTTTATGCACATTCCGAAACAATTACGGACCAAGTTCCAGCCAAAGTCGAAGAAGGTCATTATGGTTGGATATGATGGTTATAGTCAGAACTACAAACTTTTCAATCCAGTAACTAGGAAGTTTGCCGTTTCGAGAGATGTCGTATTCAACGAGAATGCTACACAGTTGACCATACTACCTGATGAAAATCATTTTGTTAGCGACTGGAATGTAATCGAGGACGCTGAGCCACCTCTTTTCGAAGATGCAAAAGTTCAACATGCGGATTCAGAGGATGCTGTTCTAGAGGAGACTGTTGGAGAAGACACTGAAACAGAAGAAGCACCTCTTTGTGAACGTCTCCGAGATCGCAATGCTATTCAAAGACCTGTTTGGTACAGGAACGCTGATTTTATAGCATATTCCGCGACAACTAACGAACCACAGACTTTCAAAGAAGCAATTTCATTGCCAGAATCGAAGTTCTGGATTCAAGCAATGGAAGATGAAATGGCTTCATTAGTTGAAAAAGACACATGGGAATTGGTACAACTACCTCCGGATCGTTGCGCCATTGGATGCAAGTGGGTCTACAGAATCAAGAACAATCCTGACGTTAGCATAAAACGTTTTAAAGCCAGATTGTGCGCAAAAGGGTACTCACAAAAAGCAGGAATTGACTACCAGGAAACCTTCTCTCCTGTGGTGAGATACGAATCAATTCGTATTCTCTTAGCGTTGACTGTTGTGAAAGATCTTAAAATTGCACAATTCGATGTTAAATGTGCTTTCCTGAATGCCGACCTAGAAGAAGTAATTTTTATGGCTCAACCCCAAGGTTTTATGACTGACAAACCAGATCAAGTCTGCAAGTTGAAAAGAAGTTTATACGGCTTGAAACAGTCACCACGTTGCTGGAACCAGAAATTCATTAGTTTTCTGAGAATATTCAACTTCAAGGAGCTCGACGCCGATAGGTGCGTATTCCGCACAAACTACAAAAACGAAGACATTTTCATGGCTGTCTACGTCGACGATGATCTCGTTTTTTGCAAGTCTACCGAAGTAACTGACGAAATACTCGCTGCACTTAAATCTCATTTCGACATTACTATTGAAGATTCAAAATGCTTCGTTGGAATGGAGATAACACGTAATTGGAGCAAGAAGGAGATTTTCATCAGTCAACAGAGTTACATTGATCGTATTCTGAAGAAATTTAATATGAACGATTGCAAACCGCAATCAACTCCCTGCGATCCAAATGTGGAATTACACAGCGGACAGGCCCCAACTAACAGTGACGAGATCGAAAGAATGAAGACTATTCCTTACCGAGAAGCAGTTGGTTCATTGATGTTTTTAGCAACTGTGTCACGCCCCGACATCATGTTTGCAGTGAGCCAAATGATGACTTTGCGGGCGATGTTGATACTCGTAAATCAACAACTGGGTATGTCAGTGTAATAGCGGGTGGTCCAGTTACTTGGTCATCACGCAAACAAAAATATATGAGCAGATCGACCACTGAAGCTGAATACATAGCAGCGTCTGACAGTACAGTTGAGATTATCTGGCTTCGAAAATTTCTTGAAGAATTCGGTGTCAATATGAACAACCCTATAAAGCTATTTGTGGATAACCAAGGCGCTATTCAATTGGTGAAACATATAGAACAACACAAGATGACCAAACATATCGACGTAAAGTTTCATTTTATTCGTGAAAAAGGAAAAGACGGAAGTATTTTTGTATTATATATATCATCTGATAAACAATTGGCGGACATGTTTACTAAACCACTCTCTAAAGATAAATTCAATAATAACTGTAATGCTCTTTCTATTATTTTTGCAAATCAATGAACAAGAGTGGGAGTGTTAACATGTTGTGCTTGTTGCATTTATTTGTTTTGGAAATAATCCTTTTCTTTTAGAAGGCTACAATATTTAAAAGATATGATAACAAGAAATAATAAATTTCATATGTTTTTTCCTAAAAAATGTAAAAGAAGTCCATTTTTGAATCAGTCCAATAAAACTTTAATTAAATCACGCTCAGTGTTTTGTATTATTTAATAAAGTCCAACATATACCATACCTTTTTTAGATATGCTTTTAATAAGACAAACAGATAGTAACAAGATTATCACTGATTGGTACAGAAAACCAACAATGTCAGATAGAATATTAAATTTTATATCTAATCATACACTTAGCCAAAAAATAGGTACCATCAATGGTATGTTACACAGAGCGTATCATCTAAGTAACCCAGTTTTCCACAACAAAAACATCAACCTTATTAAAACATTGTTAATAAACAACAATTATCCGAAACACTTCATTAATAAAACAATACAGATATTTAAAATAAAACATCTTCACAAAGAATATAATGTGAGCATCAATGTTGATTATATCACAAACAACTCAAATGTAATTGATAAAACGTATTATAAAATCCCGTACATAAATAAACTGTCACCATTACTAGGACGCATACTAAATAATGAATTTACAAAAGTAGTATTTTATAACAACAAAAAAATAGGTAACTGTTTCAGCAAATTAAAATCATTAACAGAAGATAATAATAGATCGAACATTATCTACCAAATTGATTGTAAACAATGTAAAGGAACTTATATTGGTCAAACAAAACAATATTTAAAAAATAGAATAAAAAATCACAGATATGACTGTTCTACCCAGAATCAAGATAAAACGGCACTCAGCTACCACTGTGTACATTTCGATCACAATTTCGATTTTAATAATGTAAAAATATTAGATTATGAAACTTATTTTAAAAAACGTAACTTTTTGGAAATGATTCATATTTTAAACTATAGAATCGACACAGATAATCTGAGTAAAGTTTACACTAACATTCTAAAATTAAATAAAAACAACAATAGATATAATAAGTAATTTAATAAAAAATTCTGTTAACAATTTCATTAAAAAAAAAATTTTTTTTTTAATGACTATTGTCTACCAATTAGTATAAATATGTAACTAATATAAGTCTCCACCTATGAATAACATAGTACACTACTCCTTTAAATGAACGTGTGTGTAATTTTTTAACATGTAAGATTAAGTACATGTGTCGTCTATTGTATAATAAAATATGTTACTGGTTTGTAATGGAACGTACATTGTCATTGATTGTTCACACTTATTATAGTGTGTTTGGTTTTAATGATGTGCGTTTCACACTGGAAATAAACTTTATAAATTTCAATTTTAACGAACAAATGTTCACAAAAACTTTTGCTAATCTTAACTTAACTTCAAAATAACGTAAAAATTGTAAAATATAAGAATGTACCCGGACTAACTTTAACAAAACCATGCGGTAAGCTACAATACTATACAACTTTTAATTATATTGTTTTAAAATGATGAAAATTTGTTAAGTATGTTAATTTTGCTTGTTTTATTATAAATCTCGTAACTTAACTATGTAAAGTACATTTATTTAAATAGAATTTCTGTATATCTTGTGCGATTACAAAAAAATAAAATAAAACATCTTACAGCTCTGATGAAGGTCAGGATATGACCGAAACGTTAGCGAAAACTTGGTAATCTGATTATCTGCATGTATCCAACTTCCGATGAACCATCCTACTACATTATTATTATTATAGAATTTACCTTTTCAAATGCATTTCTGCTCATAGAAGTTTAAAGTTATTTTTAAAATAGAAACCATCAAATTTACAGTAGGTAGGTAGAAATGAATATATTTCTATGAATAATAACAGTGATTGCTCAAGATTTTAGGGAATCTCAAACTTTTATTATGTATTTGCTATGAGAAGTCGTTTTATAAGACGTGCCATCATTTGGGACCTCTGGTGTATAACCCCCTATCGAATATCCATGTATACTGTAATTATCAATACTGAGAATTTTAATAGAAAATTATATGGATACTAGTATATATTCTCCTCAAAATTTAAGGGTTGCATCAGAATTAGTTTGCGTGCATCTAGTTAACCAACAATGCCTGCCATCAATATCTAAATTTTACGAGGAAGCCGTCGAGTGAAAGTCACCAAGGAGATGTTGAGTGCATATACTCCGGAAAAAAGGTAAACTAATATATTTATTTATTTAAAACTATTATCTGTTTAATATTAATATTGTTATGATTATTATTAATTTAGAATAACAAGCAGTTATCCACCTATTTCGCCCATCTATGTCGATAGCGACGTGGAAGAAGACGTGAAGGTTATATCCGTCTCCAGTATGGATAACTTGGAGCCTATCAGTATCGAGAAGGAGGAGGATATGATATGCAGTATCGGAGTCAACCTGCCAGATCTAGTCGCCTCCATCCTGGACGACCTGGAGCGGACCACAGCACTAAGTGAAAACCTAATACTACCTCATGAAACAGCGTCGAAGGAATCATGCGACACCGACGCTACACACTGCTCGCTGGAAAACACTGACGACGACGACGGTGATCATGCCCAGGTATGTCCCGAGGAGAGTATTATTGACTACCGGGTTACCCCCAGAAGAGTTCCCCAGATGGAAGTGTCGGAAACTAATAACCAGGAGGTAGGAGACGAAATGGAAGAGGAGATGATACTGACGGAGGCCGATCTCTTTAAAATAGACGTCGCCAGTAACGGACTCCCGTTATTTGATAAGAATGGTAAAAATTTTTAATTACCCGCGCATGGAGACATCGACGTTCCTCTGGTTTCCCGTACAACTCTCGATGTCTTTGCAAATCTCCAAATAGTAATCGGAATAAATCCCTATGGAGATTTTAAGCCAGAGATACGAATTATTGCGGGTAATCAGAAGATAGTTGTTAAAGAATGTGCGGGTTTAACAAATATTTTACAACGTATGGCGCCCGATTTAAAACTCAAACTGACCGGGAACGAGGTACCTCCGAGATTGGGGGATATAACAGTGAACTACGTGGTCGGAGTAAGCTTAAAATTCTAAAATATCGAAATTATATTATTCTTCGTGAAGAAGATATAAATTTGGTACCAACGATATTGATTTACGCTGATCTACTGCAGACGCGGTTAGAGTCTTTAGTACCGGTCATACGGGTTACGTATCGAAAAATCTTACAAAATTGTGCGTTAATAGAAATAAGGACAGATAAAATAGCCGAGATAAAAAAAGAAATTTTAAGAGAAAATTTGTCAGAAATGGTGCTACTTATATGGGACATGATCTCCAAATGGAAGAGGAAGATAAACCATGACAAGTTAGCCATACGGGGGTATGGCTAACCACCAAAATCCACTATCACATTCCGATTCTTATCAATCTCGATAATATTATCAAATTCTGAATAAATAATACAGTTCACAGTTTCTGCAAGAGGGGTTGCAAAGGTAACTTCAAATCGTAGTGACCCGTGACGGGTTAATTTCCAGTGTGACATAGATCCGGAGTTAAATCAAAGGCAATTAGACAAAATCCCTCAGGATAGTCTTCTCTATTTATAGCGTTTCCTTCATTTGAAAAATGAATGCCTGTCCCGGAGAAAAGAGTATTGTACATTTGAATATATGTTTGTTGAGTCTTAAAACATGGCTGCAACGGCTTAGCCGGAATTTGCAGACCATTCATACAAATCGATAAAAAATTCATATTATAGTGTTGAAAATTGAATGGATTTGGCGAGGTAAAGAAATTGTTCTGGAGGCGCGATTAAAAGTTGCCGAGTATTATGCACCGACTAAAACCGTATTCAAATTTATGGGATGTTACTAGCACGGATGTGAATCATGCTATAGAACAAATCGCGATCGGAGTTTATACACTTCTTCAAAAGAGAGTTTAAATTCACGTTTTCGAAAAACAATGGAAAAGTTACTTAGACTGCGTAACCTAGGCTATACTATGATTGTAATTTGGGAATGTGCATTTCAATTATGACTAAAGCAAAATAATAATTTAAAATCAACATTGGAAAGTCACTCAATGCTAAAATAATTACCATTGCATATGCGCGATGCTATCCTCGGATGGTGTACCGGAAATGTATCATTGTACAAACAGGCTGTAGGGAATGAGACAATTAAATATGTAGATGTATGCTCTCTTTATCCATACATCTGTAAATATGGTAAATTTGCTGTAGGACATCCGAGGGTACTCGTTGGCGCGGAATGCCAAGAAGTGCTCGGCCCGGAAAACAATATTGACATGGTGGAAGGACTTATAAAATGTACAGTTCTTTCTCCTTCTCGCTTATTCCATCCTGTTTTACCCCGAAAAGTGCATAATAAATGAATGTTTGCATTGCGTCACACATGCTGTGGTGGATTGAAGCAGAATGATTGCAACGTTAAAGGAAAGACAATTCATCGGAACGTGGGTGGTTGACGAAGTTCGTCGGGTTGCACAATGCGGTTACAAAATCCTTGACGTCATAGAAATTTGGCAGGTCTGTTTGTCGAGTATATCGATTATTTTCTGAAGATGAAGCATCTGGCTTTCCTTCAAAGTGTATAGACGATCCTGCAAAAGACGCCTACATTGACGAATATTATGCACATGAGAGGATTTCGTTAGAGCGAGACAAAATAGAAAAGAATGTGGAGAAAAGGTCGTTGGCCAAGCTGATGCTAAATTCTTTTTGGGGTAATATTTAATAATTAAAATAAAAAACATAATCATTGTATCATTATTATTACTATTTCATATAGCTGAATTCACCCAGACCGAGAATATACCGCAAACTACGGAGATTGCAACGTCCGAAGAATTGTATGAGTTATTGTTAAACCTCTCAATAACGGTGAAGCAGATCGAACCAGCGGCTGAAAAGATACTTTACGTATGTTGGCAGTATCAAAAAGAATCGGCTGAGCAAGCAGCGACTCCCCCAAAGAGATCTCGTCCGTTAGCGAACGCGGGACAACATTTTTAAAAGGGCGAAAGGATGTTTTCGCCCATGTTTCTTGTGGTTAAAAGGACTGAAGAAGGTAAATCCATTTCAAAGTCCCTTGTTTCGGTTAGGCGAGAAGTCTGAATGAGCTAGCTGGTGGAGAACCTAAATTCACTAAAAGGTTACGTATTGGAACCCTCCTTGCAGAAATGGCTAATTCATTACCAACAAAGGCTCTTTTAAAAGCTAATATTTTGTTTGGCATGCCAATAGTAGTCGAAGCTTACAAATTTCTCAACACGTGTCATGGTGTAATATCTTGTTACGACCTGCTATTTGTTGGGATGGATGAGTGTACGCGTGAGCTGACGAGTCAAGGCGTAGTGACTTGACAGCGGCTTACAACAAAGAAGAATGGCGAAATAAAGAATACCACTTCTGTTATTTTGACAATCGCGCTGGACAATCTTCCAGATAAGATTGAGGTTGGGTTTCACAGTTGCTCTGTGAGACCATAATTTCCGAGACCAATGCGTTGCTTTAAATGCCAGAAGTTCGGGCACACAGCTTCTCGTTGTGATGCACAGGCTGTGTGCCCATGGTGCAGTGAGCAGGAACATTTGGGCGAGAGATGGAAAGGTCCCACACGATGTGTTAATTGTTCTGGTAATTATCCTTCTTTCTCTTCTGATTGTCCACGCAATTAGGAAGAAAAGATCATCGCAATAAAAATTATTGACAAGATTTCCTATTTAGACGCCCCCAATATATTCAAAACGCAGACCATTCCTGTATTTAGTCATTCTTTCGCCACAATCGCTGCAACGCCCGTTTTAAAAATATCTATAGTGAATTTATTTAAATTCACTAGATAAACACAGGCGGATGTCAAAACTGTTGACAGTCGCAATTCAATGCGCAAGACAATGCGCATCCTAAACTCCAGCTCAGCAGGCAAGGCCACGGGGGTATATAAACTAGTGCGCCGTCGCTGCTAGCCAGGGTCTGTTTTCTTCTGTCAAAATCGAAAGGTCGGGATAGTGCACAACAGCTCTCACGCATATCAACAAACACTACACCGGTCCGTCAACCGACAAGGTCAGAAAGAAACACCAGCATTACACTTTTGTATATTCCACTATCAACATATCCAACACCAGCATTTACACCTTTGTATGTTACATTATCAACATAACATTTTGTTTGTACCGCAACCAGCATTATACCTTTGTATATACTACAAGCAACATTCACATTCATTGTATATAAAACATCATCTCATATATGGAAAAGCTGACGTGTTTGTCACTGAACTTTCTTATACGCATTTTAATTAGTTCGTTAAATTTAAAAAAATTTAAAAATCTTATGGTTTTATAAATTCTAATGATCTATCCAAAATGCGTATGCGAAATTATATTAACGTATAAATGTTAAATGTAGGAAAATGTAATTATTGTAATAAATGTACGAAATTTTAAACGTGAATAAATAAGGCAATAGAACAGCAAGTTAATAAATATGTGCTCGTGTAACTTGGATCAAGGTAAAATGAAAATGTTCCAAGCAATTAATTACGATCAACTATTTATAACGTACGGTAACTTGAACAATCAGTGTATAATAAATATTCGCTATAAATTAAATTGAAGACTTGTTAGTTCCTTTAGATGAAAATATATCATATTGACACAGATATATGTATGTATAGTTCATACGCGAGCAGCCTATATTTAAAACATGTCAAGCTAATTTCAATAACGCGTGTGCGCGCCCTTACCTGCACAGACAAAAGAGAGAACGCGCGCCACACTGAAATCACCGTCATTAATCCACCTGTAACTAATTGAGAATAAGCAATTGCCGTTAGGATGGTCACGTGACCAACACGTGTGCCATCCTTCATCAATTTTGCCCTAGCGCCAAAAACCACCCGCGTCACCCATCAAAGTATCATAACAGTGAAGTATCTACCGGATTTGGATAATGGAAATTGCTATTCTATAAAGTCATGTATTTCGCTTGTCTTTGTGCTTTATATCCGATGTTTTTTACTTATTTTTATTATATTTTGTGAGTTATTTCGTGTCTCATACACCCATCACTTATTGTATTTCAATTATTTTTTATGATTGTAATCTCTAAAGCAACAATTACAAATTCGTAAGCAAACAGAATGATAATGAATGAAATGGTTTATAAAATCATATATTTATTTAAAAAAGAAAGAAAATGCGAATGTTTACAAAAATCAACTGCAAATCTATTTTATGAAAAAAATACTTATTCATATAAAATCTGAAATGAAATAAAATCCGCTTTAAATATTTGTGGTTGTTTTAAATCATAAGGTTTTGTAGAGTTGTAAAGGCGTAATACAGAAGCGAATGAATCAAATCGTTATGTGCAGTTACATTAGAAAATTATATCAGGAAGAGATGCAAAACATTTCATAGAATTCCTCGACAAAAACAATGAGTACCTACGTTTTTATGTGAATCACTGCTTCTGTGATGATCGATTCACCACAGCACGTTTTACGGAATACACGGATCAACGAATAACGGATATACCTACACTTGCGGAATTTAGTTCTGATCGAAATTTGACCCAATTCTGTATGTAGGTACATCTATCTGACGTCACACTATCCTATATGGTTATCATAGCGATTTTAAATCAAAATATAATTCGAAACAAATAATGCACATCTATTCATTTCAATCAAATAAAATTGTTGTATTAACACACTCATGCACATATATTTTAAATTAACTTTCAAGAATTTTGAAATTTTGCTAAACATAACAAAAATATCGTCCGCTAAATATATCCGCAATTGTATACAAATGAAAACAATCGGCAAAAATACACGAACCATTCAATATAAGATCATATTTCTTATCGAGATAAAACGGAAATTGTCGAACATATATGATTTTAGTTAGTCGTGTAATAGCGTATGACATCTTTATAGTAGCCACCTTTAGTGCGGAGGTAGCGCTACAATATTAAACGCTGCATTATGTCCAGTTGTCAGTGGATTAAATTATTTTTATATGTTTATAATCTTTGTTTTGTTTTTTATAATAACATGTGCATAATAAATAAATATGCTTATTTTGCAATAATATTTTTAATTTCCTAATTACACTTTAAATACTGCGAAAATAACAAACACTCCTTTGTCAAATATTCAAATTGCCGCCGAAATACTTTTTAATCTGAGTGTATCACGAAAACTACGGTGGCTCTTTGCCACGCCCCCAACTATCTTGTTTGCTTGGTTCGACTTTAACAATAGTATATTTATACAAATGCATTTTCCGGGTTTGTTTTCCGGATGAATCGTCTACGAAGTTCCTCATGGACAGAAGTACAACTGTGCGCAAGCGGCATGGGGATAAAATATCACCAAGACAGCATTATTGAAGGGTAACGCATCCCCTGAACATAATCGCAGTTGCAAATTAAAATTCAGTGCAATATTTGTCGAGAATTCTCGGGACTTTCGTTTTCAAAATTATGATAATTAAAAATGTCTCAAAATAACACGTATGTTTGAAGTACTTTTAAAGACAAATTCTGGCCCTCATGCTCAGTAATTTTAATTAAATAATCATATATTAGACGGGTCTCGCATCCACTGGATTTCAAAATATATGTACTAAGAATCTAGACAACAATCAAAATCATTATGAGTCAGTTCATTTCGTGGTAAACGCAGCTCAGAACTTCAAGAGACGTTGACACTAAATTGATTGGATTTAAAACAAGATCGCTTTCGATTTTCAAGATGATGAAGTTTTTAGATCAACTTATTTTAAGACAAGCAACAGTAGATTGCGATCTTCCGTTTGTCAAAATAGTATTACAACATTGTATAATCAAAAATCACAAAATGTTGTGATAACTCCTTTTGCGATTAGGTACATTAGTTGGATACCCTGCTATCCTCTCGCCCTTTCTATTTCATATTTATTTGTTATGTTAGTTTTTATATTTTCAACCATTATATTTTAATTCTAAGAAAACTTTGTTAAATGTATTTCTCTTAGTTTGACTTTCTCCATGACCCAAACGATCCATCATAAAATAAACTCCAAAATATTTCGAATCATAAAAGCCTCAAATAATCATCAATGTACCGACGATGAACTATTATTTCCCCATGAAAGTCAAGGGCGCTGGAACATAATTTTCATTGGTGGCGTTTAAGTTATTGTGGGTGACATTTGGCGAATAACAAATAATATTTAAAAATTGTAGCTTTGGAGAAAACTAATTCCTTTCATAAACTTTGGATGTATTTTTAATACTGAACAGTTCAGGCTGTTCAGGTTTCGTTTGAATAAATTATCTTACATGTTATTTTGTGTTTGGTGAATCATTTTGTTTCCACAAAATTCCCAACACAAAACCGTGTGCATAAGGAATACTGTTTTACTCTTGTTTTGCTTATTGATATTTATTGCGTAGTTTAATTAGAGAATACGGTCCATCCATCATCAACATCAGTGCGGGTTAAATCTGAAAGAAAAATAAAATTATCAGATTTATTGAGTATGTATGGTTTAAATGTATTTGGGATAGATCATTTTCGTAATATTACAAGCAGAGTTACATGGTGAATAAAATTTCAAATAGCTGTAATAAACATTGTGCGGCTTTTTACTTTCTTATACGCAGTATAAGTAAGTATTATAATCGAGAAAATACTCGATCTCGAGAATTAACGGAACTATACCTATTGACTATCCCTGAATCGAGTCTGACTATTTTTGGAATTACATCCGAATGTGTGAGTCCTTGTGTATGTGCGCGCTCTGCAGCCTATAAGGTTTAAAGTAAAATTATGAAACTTTAAACTTAAGATTTGTATATGCTCTCCTAGCAAACCTCTTATTTTTGAGAAGAATATTCGAACTGGAAGTGCATGTTTACATTTTTAGCGGTTTCTGCAATAACTCAAAAATGATTACACTTACAGCAAAATTTGTTAAAATAAAATCTATAAGTATTGACATTTTGTACAATCTTTCCTTGAACATTATTTTCAAGAATGTTACCGGTAACTAGAAACAGTCTATTGAAATTAGTTTTCTTGTTATAACTATTTTCACATTGTATCAACTGAGCCTGTCACTTGTTTAAAAGATCAAAATAAACTAAAGTAATTAGGAATTTGACATTTACTATTTATTCTAAGAAATATATTTGGTGAAAAAGTGTTCCAAATGCTAGTAAAATAATATAAATTAGTAAAATACTAAAATTATGATACAATCTAAGCAAAACGCGTAGGAGAAAGATCAGTGTTAAAAATTGCAAAGATAGGTAGGATTAAATATAAAAAGCGGATCAGCCTATAGGGCTATTCACGCGATAAACTATATAATGAAATAAATGAACATTTTAAATATATATGTCTAAAAATAAAATTGTAAAAATAAGATCGATAAATTGTAAAATTTTGATAAAGAGAATGAAAAATGTACATGTAAATGTATAGAAAATGATACTTATAATTGTAAAATTAAGATATTGTAAAAATCTATTAAAGAGTGCTAAAATATATACAAGTTATATTGGTGCATAATCAGCATATTATGTATTACAATAAATGATCATTTAAAGTCTTTGTCTCATCTGACGCCACTTGTCAGACGACACGTGACAAGTGTTACTTGTACAAATATTCCAGCTTTATAATAAAATCACGTACTATGGTCAGATCTGGTTCCGCTTGTACATAATAATAATCACGTACAAGATAATTATTTGTCGATTTATATTTTTGTAAATATCAAACTTGTAATTTGTGAAAATTAAATTTGTATCTTCTGAAAAATAAAAGTTACATATATAAATAAAGTTAAAAATACAACTAGACTTTTAAATAAAGACTTATTATTTTGCTACTGATTTATGATCAGATGCTTGAAATGACCCTTGAAATCATCAGCAAACACGCGATCATAATGAATAGTGGCCTTGGACAAAGATCGTTTAGCTGCTGCATCAGCTGCTTCATTCCCGAGAAAACCAACATGCCTCTGTACCAAAATAAAGAGCACAATATATCCTTGTGTCGATAGCGTCATCAAGGTTGCTTGTATCTGCTGCAAGAGAGGATGTTTAGGGTACAAAAAATCAATCCCTTTCAAAGCACTCATTGAATCCAACACAATAACGAAAGAATTACGGACAAGTTTGCAAGTATAGAGAGGAGCTTGGTATAGTGCATACAGCTCTACAGTATACACAGACGAGTTCATGTAGCCGAAGCTCACATGCCCCATCTTGCTGATATAAATGCACATGCACTCTGTCGTTACTCTTTGAACCATCGGTGTAAATGCGAATGCATTGCCGACAGTTGGCAATGATTCGGGAAAACTCACGTTGGAATAGAATGGGTGGAGTAGCAGATCGATCTAGCTTTGAAAGAGCATAGTCCAAGGAGGAAAAGAGCTAAAAGAAGCTTCTGGAGTTGAAGGCCGATCAAAATTAACTTCTCCAAACATATTGCAACATCTAACAGAAAAGAAAACCACTGACCGTGCCTTACTGTCATACACCTCCGCAAACTGTTGACCAAAGACTAAACTAGGTGATTTTGAGATCATACCTGCCGCGTGGTTCATGGTCAGAATGGAGGAACTTGAAACATTTGTTGTTTCTCGTACCTCCATTGCAACCATAAACAAAAGACAGACATTTATAAACAAAGCGGAGTATATAAACTAGAGTGTAAAGACTTTGATAGCGTTTATATCTGACAAACGGGATGGATTTTCCAGGTCCGATTCCTACAAAATTAAAGGTCTTTCAGACTAAATAAACCTTTGCCAACCAGCTGCACATCACAAGACACCAAACAGACGGCAACTACAATTTTACTTCATCTAGAACCGAAAGGACATAAACTGAATCTTATAGAATCCCTGCAAATCAATAAACACCATAAGGACCAGTCCACCATAAGGACCTAATGAGCAAACAGCCGTTAATAAATCCCCCCCTTCTTTGCTTAAATACTAACAGACCACGCCGCGGCCACTAAATAGTTGAATAATTATACTATAAATATTGTCAATGTATATTTTAAGTTTAGTTTAGTCTGAAGATGCTACTGCAGCGAAACTATAGTCACGTGAAATAAATATACGAAGGTGAAACTTAATACATCATTACTTAATTTTTTTTAACTAACTACAATGAAGTTCCACATTATTAACCCATTAGCTGCCACGATCCACATTTGGGGATTTGATTTTTATGACTATAGGTTGACAAGACAAGTATATCCGGTACCTTTTTACAGATTCATATTAGTTTGTATACATCAGCCAATATATATATAATACCACGTGGTCTGACTTTTGTGTTTCGTTTGGCTGCAATAAGTAAAGCAACGGAAATGCACTCGATGCCAAACAAACGAGCGAAAACAATGTGGAAAATGTAATGTTGGTTTTCATGTACAGAGTATGGAAATATGGCATCAATAATCTCTACATAATCTATGTATTTAATGTTATTAGAATAATTAAAAAAATTTGTTCTCAACTTATGTTTCTACATGATATCCGCCACGATCCCCATTTTGGATCATCTAGAAAATTGCTGCAATTTTTTTTAATAGTTATACCATTATATGAGTTTCTAAGTCAATAAAAGTAAATAAAAATTTCAAAAAAAAAAACTCCGGCAAATAACAGGTTAAGGCTGAAACTAGAGTTATTAGTTTATGTTCATGCGAGTACTGAATCTTATTGCAATCAAATGGATATCCCACTTTGTCATAATGATGTAATTTGATCAGCAGGCCAATTACACATATTCAGCACAAAGTGATCTCAATGTTACATTCAACATCTCAATCTCGCGTAAAACGAGGTTGGATAAATGGGATTGGCACAATGTATAAAACAATTATCGGCACTTTAGACGCTAATGAAGCCAAATAAAATCAATTAATAAAGTAGTGGCTGATGATAAAAACATGATGTTGCTAATGAAGGAATAAGTACAGTTAGTTAAAACTACTATAAGCAACTTCAATACTTCAATTCATCTTTTGAAATACAGTTAAAATACAATGAATGATAACTTAAATAATATGAACAAATTTATGAACGAAACAAATACTAGATTGCGAGGTAGTGATTTCTCAAAAATATTATTTGAACAAGTTACATTAAGGCTGCGTTATGAAAAAAGCGACACGAAAGTGATGTAGCCATTTCAGCAACCACTACGAAAGTTCAGTTTGGTGACTCAAGAGGCGCATACTCAAATGGCCCCGCGGAAAGTTTTGGACCTTTTTGACCGAACCATCGGTTTAAGAAAAAGTTTCACTAATCCTCTTAAATTACCTAGTTTCACGAGAAGTACGTATTAAACAGGAAGATTTGAAATTGGTACTTTTCTAAGAAATTTCCGTTAATTTTCTAAAATTAGTATTACAGGTAACAATGTTTTAATAGGGAAAATATAATTTAGTTTCAAGTTAAACACTCGTTTTGTGTTGCTGCTAATGGTTTCCGCTATTGTTTTATACTTTTATATTTATCCATTTATACTTCTATATTTTTCCATTTATATCTTTATATTTATCCATTTATATTTTTATATATACATTTAAATAAAATATCTAAGAATTTTTGATTATTGTTTGCCTTTGTGAATCTACCTTCTCAAATGCAGATTTCTTAAAATCTGCATTCGGGCAGAATCACTATACGATTTGACAGTCCAATGATTTGTGACACCAACCGCCGGGCAGTTAGAGTACCCGCCACTCAAGATATGATATGAGTCATAATTACTGTGCACTGTTTGTTATTATTTTGGCGACAAGGCTGCGGGTTATGCGCTTGGCTTTATGATCTTTTCTATTGCAAGGGTTTTATACCTACTCAGACGAAATATATATTTTTTAAATATTTAAATTTACAAACAATATTATTATTTTTATCATTTGAGAAAAGTTAAGTTGAACACCAATTTTTCATGAAAAACTGAACAATCTATCGAACGTATTTATTTTATTTTGTTGTGAACGCCAAGACTTCGCTCTTTCGAACTGCTATTTAGCAGCGTCACGCATTTTTACTTTCTTATACGCAGTATAAATAAGTATAGTAATCATAAAAAATTTCGAACTCGAGATTTTAACGGAAATGTACGTTTTGACCTTCTCTGAATCGATTCCAACTATTTTTGGAATGACGTCCGCCTGTGTGTCTGTGTGTGTGTATGTTCTCTACAGCTTAAACGGTTAAAGCTAAAATTATGAAACTTTAAACATAAGTTTTGCATATGTTTGGGGTGTGCACTTCCAATTTTTGAAAAAAATATTCAAAGCAGAAGTGCCTGTTTACTCTAGTCATTTTTTGCACTTTCTGCAATTACTCAAAAATGGTTACAGTTACAGAAAAATTTTATGAATAAAAACTAAAGGTATATATATTTAGCACAACTTTTGTTTGAAATCTTTTTCCAAAAAGAGTACACATTTCAAAATAAATTTCTGCTTATTATATATATTTTTACATAAATCGTATCATCTGTCAATTGTTTATCAAAGAAACAAAATAGACTTAAATAATTTGAAGTTTGACATTTTATATTTATTCTAAGAAATATATTTTGTGTAGAATAAATAAAAGCGTTGTGGTCAGTGTACTACTCTGTTGGCATAGTGAAACAAAAGTTAATAAACATAATCAAATATTTGAATTGTGAAATTTCTTGTGGTAGTTATTTGAGAAATCAAAACAAATTTACTATTAAGAAGAGAGTTATAAATACGGTAAGTTATTGCAGACATATTTCTTATAAATGAAATGATAATGTACTAAATTATTACAATTTTAGGAATATCAAACACTGATAATTAATTTGCGCTTTGAAGTGCAAACATCTTTTATTTTGATTATAATTAATATAGTTTGAATCAAGAGATAATAAATTGAGCAGTGGGTAAGCCTAATTAAAATTATTTTTTATATAATTATTACTTTCTTATACGCAGCATAAGTAAGTATTGTAATCATGAAAATTTTCGAACTCGGGATTTTAACGGAAATATACGTTTCGACCTTTTGGAATGACGTCCGTCTGTGTGTGTGTGTGTGTGTGTGTGTGTGTGTGGCTGTGTGTGTGTATGTGAGCGCTCTACAGCCCAAACGGCTAAAGGGAAAATTATGAAATTTTAAACTTAAGATTTGTATGTGCCTGGCACGAAAACCTTCTATTTTTGTAAACAATATTCCGACCGCAAGTGCATGTTTACTCTGGTCATTTTTTGCAGTTTCTGCAATTACTCAAAAATGGTTACAGTTACAGAAAATTTTTATGAACAAAAATTAATGATATTTATATTTAGCACAACTTTTGTTTGAATCTTTTTTTCCAAAAAAAATTCTGGTTTCAAAATAAATTTCTGCTTATTATATATATTGTTACATAAATCGTATTATCTGCGCCTGCAATTGTTTAACAAAATAGACTTAAATGATTTGAAGTTTGACATTTAATATTTATTCTAAGATATATATTTAGTGTTAAAGCGATCTAAAGGTTAGAACAAATATTATAAATTAGAAAAATAATGTAACTACGATGTGGTTTAACCCATATGCGTATAAGAAAGTTCGGTGCATGACACTGCAGATGTTTTATTTAAGACGCCTAGTGTCTATATTTTTCTGGTACGGCTTGCTGACATTTATAAGCTAAAATCATGGGAAATAAAACAAGGGGCCGATCAAGTAAAACACGTAATCGAAATAAAGCGTCCAAGAAACAAAGATTACGATTCCAAAATAGAAATACAAATACGAAAACAAGTGTATGTGCATCTCCAGTTCGATCATCAGTATCACCGCCGCAAGATTTAGAAACACCGAAATCAATCAAGTATATTGTTTCCGAAACACCAGTAGCGTCAACGTCATCTGCTATTATCACCACAAATATGTTTTCTATATCATTTATTTCCGAAGAAGATTATGACAAGTACATATTATTGTTGAAATACATAGTTAGAATGACCAGATGGATCAGATTAGTTTGATCATAAATAAAAATACAATACATTGTTGAATATTTTAAAAGCCAGTATTTACTATATTATTCCTATAATATTGTGTAGTATAACAACCTGCTTTATGCGAATATATACGTTGTTAAATAGCATTTACATTATTTTTAGTTTTAATACACATATTTTGATTATTGAAAAAGCTACAAAATCACCAGAAAAGCTGAGAATTCAAGGAAACAGAATAGTGGATTTACAATACGTAATAAACAGAACTCTGTCTGCTCAATATGAGCACAACAAAAATTGTACAGTCGGAAAGTTAGAGATCACCGATGAAATTAGTAGAGGCACCGGTCTAGTCAGTCAAATACTACTCAAATGTGGATTCTGTTCGAAATTATTCATTCCAAATAAAGAAAAATCGCACATAAACATGGGGGCTGTTTGGGGTACTTTAGCAGCTGGTAGTACATTTGGTCATTTAGATCAAATGTTGAGCGCCATGAATATCCCAGCAGTAAAGTTCAACACTTTTCAAAAAATTGAAACAGAATTAGGACAGGTAAAATATAAATTACTGTTTCTGTCTGTACAATCAATAATTCACCTACACTACTTACAGGAAAGATAGTTTGTGGATCGAAATGGAACGTGCAGGTAAAGAAGAGCTACAATATGCTAAATATAACAACCACTTTGACAAGGATGGAATACCTTACATAACTGTCTATGTAGACGGTGGTTGGAGTAAGAGATCTTATGTACACAATTACAATGCTGCATCTGGAATAGTAAGCGTACTTGCGCATCTGTTTATTTATTTATTTTGATAATAATACACGAATTTTAGGGTGTTATAGTCGGAAAGATAACTCAAAAAGTATTATACGTTGGAGTACGTAATAAGTACTGCAGCATATGTGCGCGAGCAGCAAATAAACAAGAACATGTCGGATCCCATAAATGTTTCCAAAATTGGGCTCGATCTTCACCCGCTATGGAGGCTGACATAGTAACACAAGGTTTTAATTGCAGCGAAGAGATGCACAGCTTGAGATATACATGTTTCATTGCTGATGGCGATTCTAGTGTATTTTTCAAAATTAAAAAAAATGTAAAGTACGGTAAAAGCGTAACAAAACTGGAATGCACGAACCATGTAATAAAAAATTATGGCAAAGCAATATACGGTTTAAAAAAGGATACCAGTATCAATATTCGTGCCAAAAAAATATAAACTGGCAAAAAATTAATTTATTACAAAAAATTTAAAAAGCTTCTATTTTTGAAAATGCTAACGGGAACGTAGAAATTTTAAAAGAAGTTTTAATAAACAGGCCTAATCATGTTATGTAGTAAATATACTATAAGTTAATATGAACTATTCGATATAGATGTTACTCAAGAACAGAAGTGTTTTTCCCGCTTAACTTAACTAATAGTTATCTGTCACTTGAAAAGTACAGTTCTAACTTTGAGGTTGTTCTATACGTGCAATTATTTATAAGGAAATTATACATTCAGGATTGTTATTTTTACGTTACTGCAAAAAATACTGATGTATGTATATATTAAGTAAACCGTTTTTATTATATCTTTTAAAATATATTAAAAAAAGGTTAACCTGCTGTTGCCCCGTAAATATTATTACATGGGGCATGTACAGAGTATCACGGTGGGGTAAATGCGTGCTAGTTGGACTTACAGAATAGTATGCGACAATATACTTTGATAATATTTCAGTTTATTTTTCGTACGAAATTCTTAATGAAAGGATTTATATAGATAAATAATTTTAAATTTTTTTAAGCATGGTTCGCAAGTACGTAAGAAGAACTACCAGAGGTGATTATTCAAAAGATACACTTGAAGAAGTTATTGCTAATAATGAGAATTTATGCTCTATTTGCAAGTGTGATTTTCAGTATTATATTAACAAGAAAGACTGGATTCAATGTATAACATGTATGCAGTGGGTCTGTGGTGTTTGCAATAAAGGTTCAAAGAAACGGCATTATCAATGTGAACGATGTCTGGATTAGGATTAATATGCATAATAATATGTACTAACATTTTAAAATAATATATTGTTCCTATGAATAAATATATCTATATTTTATAATTATCTAATGTGAGTTTATTATAAAAGAAATTATATATAAATTCTATACATAACTTTCCACAATTTGTTTCACTATATGACTGTTGTCTGTCATAATTATAATATATTTCAGCCTTATTAAAATACTTTACTTATTTTATTTCAGGGTTTACGTTTCCATAACTATCAAAATAGTAAACTTTATTATCAATTTTTATATAAGCTACCCAGTGAGAACCTGGTCCCGAATTAGAATCTAAATTAACTATACTTGATTCATTCTTGTTAATTAGTTTAGGCAAAGTGTCATCCATAAATACACCTCTAAAATATGGAAGTCTTAACTCTTTAGCATATTTCAATATTTCTATATTTGACAATGGTCACTCTGGTATCAATTTTTTTTATTTTTCCTCCTCGTTTCTGTTTATTATATGCAGGATCGCCTATATACATCCCATTACCAAAAACCTTCTCGCCTACCTTTTTACCTGCTTGCAACATTGCACCTGTTCCTAGAGCGGCTAATGCACCTTTAATAAATGTCATTACAGCTGGAATTGCGAATGGAAGAAAGCCGCCATTTTTTAAAGCAATATCAGATAATGCACCACCCAATTTTATACATGATCCTTTTATTATTGGTGCTGCTGGCAAAAGTATTACACCACCTTTCTTGTCTGTTAAACTATTTAATAATTGCGTTGTTGGTAAATCAATACTGCCTTTTACATTTGCTAATTGATTTACAATATCCTGTTCATTGTTTGAATTAGAATTTTATAATGCCGCCATTAACATTGTGACAGGAATAGGTATTTTTGATGGAGGACTTATTTTTTTTATCTGAGATGCAGATAATTTTATAGTAGCTCCTACTCCTTCCTGTTAAGCTTTTTGAATTTTATTTAATTGACATTTACTCAATATTTCTGCCATTTCAACTGATTTATTAGTATAAAAATTAAGACCTATTCCCATTTTACGTTTCGCTTTCATTATACTTGTAACTGATCGAGCAGCTATTTTTTCTTTAAAACCTGCAGTTTTATCTAATACTCTATTCCATGCTTTATTTTCTAATATATAATCATTTTTATTTCTGTTGTATACATCTGTATATTTAGAATAAGCTATGTCATGTTCTCGGCAAGCTTCATCTAATCCGTTAAGTCCTTTATCACCTCTTGCTAATCGCTTTTCTAACTTGGTACCTGGACCACAGTAATTATAACCTGGTATATGTACTTCAAGCGGTAATTTAATTATTAAACTATTTACAAATTCCGATCCTTCTTTTTTCCTCATTTATAAAGAAACATTTTCCCGTTCTAAATGGAAGATTATCTTGAAAAACATTATAGTAAAATTAATCTAGGTATGCATTTGGGCGAAGTTTTATTTACAGGCAGTAGTTTATCAGCGATAGCAATGCCCTTATTATCAATTATCGCTGTCGGGTCACCTTTACTTATGTGTGTCACTGAACTCTTAAATATAAAAGAAAAAATGATTGAATTCAAGAAATGCTATGATTTTTATAATAATTTACTATATAATAGCTCTTTTTACTGTTACTATTATTTTTGTTTACTCACGATATTTAAGTGAAGAAACCGATTTAAGCATGCAATCAATGTCAGTTGTACCCTATTTAATTCAACGGTACGCTGCCACCAGCTCGTCTTTTACATTAATTAGGCGAGCAAAACTTACACGCTTATACGTTCACCATTTATTGGTTGATTCTTGCTGTATACACACAGGACTAGGACTGGTGAAACAAGTACAATTCTTCCATACAAACAAATATATAATTATTTATATCAAAACTCAACTTACATGTTTATACAAAATTAAATTCCAGAGAAACTAAACTATTTGTCTGTCTGACTAATTACTCAATAACACTCCTATCTTACTCAACTTGACTACGACTCTACTGACTGCTTGATCCGCTCACCACTGTCTCTCGATCTTCGTCCTCAGTCTCTTTTATAATCTTTTATCCCTTCACTTTTTGTTTGACAATAATATCCAAAATCGGAAAGTACAATTAACAATTAACCTTACAGCGGTTGACAATTAGTTTTGAATTACTCCCAAGAAAATATATTAATATTTATAGTAAACAACAACAAGTAACAATTTACAATTATCATAGCTACGTTGTCCACACCGGATATTTAGATAATAGTCCCGCAGCTACAACTCCTCCCTTTTTCGACTGAGCTTATATTCCTTTGAGTGGAATATAAGATCCCCTAGACCTCCATTGTGCGAAATGAATCCTTTTTTTTTTTAGTTTCAATTTTCTTCGATTGTAATCGGTTGTGTTCGTTCACGTGGTACCTACATAGTTCTCAACTTGAATTTGAAGCTGATTATTGTTTTCGGTTGTGGATAGTCTAGGTTCATCAGCTCCATTCGAGGGTTTCGTCGACGGAGTCATAACAGCTTCAACTAAAACAATACGAATTTCTGGGCAGTAATTTGTTTCAATGATAAAGAAATTTATAAGTAATCCGCTATTGATGTATTTTCCATATGTAATTGAACAGTCAATTGTTAAGCGAATAGAAGTATTATATTAACAGTCATAGTATTATGTATATAAATTTACGTTGCTCTCCCTTTTGTTTTACCTAAGAAAATATTTATGTATAAGATAACAACTACGAGTTTCTAAAAATTTTATTAACCATAACCGTTCGTTTTGTTTGTTTGTTTATTTTTTCATATTTATATCTAATGATTAATAAAAAGTACACTGTGGTTTTAGATAACCTTTTTCGAAATATTATCGTGGCTTAATAATCTAAAACAACGGTTGGCTACCAGAAGGATAGGAGCGCCAACTTCCTAAATCTATCAACATTCGATTCTGGCATCCGAAAAACTATTATTTTAAAACAGTTGAGGGTATATTTTTGTCTGTTTATTTTTATTCAGATATGCAGTTGGTGCGGACTCTTCTTTTTCTACATATACTGGCAGTTCAATTTTCTCTTCGTTTGGTTGAGGTGTATAACGTACCACTAAATTGGTTTTTCGTTTGAAAATATATTTATAAATTGCAATTGAAATGACTGTGATTACTATAGTGATGATAGAGCTGGCAATGCTATAATATTTAATTGTATTTTTGAATTTGTATTGGCGTAAAGCATCAACGTGTTGTTTCCATTTCTCTATTGATAACCCTTCCTTTAAAGAATTGGTATCAATGGTTTGTAATAGTTCATCAATGTCGTCGTTAACCACAGGTTCTTTATTAAAATGAGAAATGTCTTGAATATTTCCTTGAATTGGGGGTATTATTATGTCAGAAGTAGATGACGTTACTTTAGATTCAATGGTTGCATGTGGCATAAGTAAGTAGGTTGGTCCGTAGACGATACATGAAGCTGGTACATCTAAAATACCGGTTCCCGATATGACACGACTAGTTGAGTTGAGTTTATGTTTATTCGGATAACTAGGACAATTAACTGTAAGCAAATCCTGATCCACGCTATAAATCCAGGAGTTCGTAATTGGCGCACGGTATAACACCGATTTATTTTCTCTAGTGACCATATGTTTACAAAGAGTGCTCGTTCGTTCTTTATTGCCGGAGTATAGAGCAGATAGACATGAAAGGTCCGTAATTTTACGTACTGGTTTTGATGGAGGGCAAACTCTGATTATACCGTCGCGACACTCTAACAAATCTACGGTATTTAATTCTAGAAAGAATTGACCATCTCCGGATACAGCTAAATATGAGTATGTGGGTTCTATGTATACTTTAGTGTTATCAGCTTCATTATTACTATATGGTAGAGGGAGTACTCTTTTAGTGTAAAATAACGTCCGGGAGCTTTAAGAGGTATTTCTGCAAAAATTCTAAGTGTATTCCCAAAGTGTTTTGCTCTAACGTATGCAATATAATATAAATATCTTTATCATAAAAGTTGGTCAACAAAGAGAAACCTACAGGTAATTCATCTTGGATGGTCTTAAGGGCTTTTTGTAATACCAGAGGATTGATAAATACTGGGCTCAATTTATTTAATGCAGTTGCTTCTAGAGCATTTCCCAAATCTGCTATAGATTCCTTTAAATCATTTAACATATATTCAATGGTGCGTAGGGCTGAACTCAAGTTTATCGAATTTACTAATTTAATCTCTAGATTGAGTTCGGAATGCTCGTGCATATGAAGGATATTACTTAATTTGGAGTTTATACTTGCAACTAATATTTTCAATTTTTCAAAGTTATCGTTTAGTTAATTATTATTATCTTGCACGTTCCTAACAATTGTGACTTGCTCAGAAACATTTGAAATTCCATCAGATTGTTCTGAAATCTCGTTAATTTTATTATTTATATCATCTTAATCTGTACTATCTAGAGTACCAAATAAAAAGTTTAATACGCGGCCGCCAGCGTTTATCAATCCTCTCTTTCTTCGCGATCTCTCATAGGGCGCTACCGTTTTTACGAGGTTCATTAATTTGGAGTTTAATTTAGTAGCATCATTTTTTAGAATATCGATTTCTCTACTTACAATTACATGGGTATTGTGGGTCAGTTCTTGGTCTTGATCCGTTTTCAACTGTGTATCTATCTTGGTGATGTTGTCCACTGCTTGTCTGAACCATCCCAGTGCTCTTGTGTAGTCATCCAGATCAATGTCCGTAGTCAAGACCCACTTGTCTCCAGTGAGAAGGATTTCTTCTTCCTTCATGAACACAATTCCCTTTTCTAACTCCCTCGCATTTGATTGAACGATTAAATGAATACATTATGGTATCAGTGCGTAGTGAAACGTCTATGTCCTAAAAGAATATATGTTTTATAATTTAAATTCTGCTGTTAGATGTCCAAGGCATTTCGGGTGCAGGTCCAGCACTACGCGTTCGATATCCATATGAGCCTCCACCCTCATCACTATTGTCACTTTCATCATCCATATTACTTGCACTAGTTTAGTCTGCAATAACTGTCTCACTATCACTATCCGTACTGTTCAAGACGGCAGGTTGTTCGTCATCTTCAGACTCCGCCTCAACCGTGATAACTGGTGGAGCTGCTTTTGGAATATTTGGTGCGGGCGGTATCTCCATTAAATCAAAGAGGTTTTTATAATTCTTTTCTATATCTGGAAGTATGATTGATGATTCCTTTTCAATGATTTCGTTTGGGCAGAGCTTCAATCGATTTACATGTACTACTTGTTCCTTCGCAGTAGTTGGATCTTTAATAACAAAGTTAACCGAGCTCGTCTGTTTAATTATTCGAAAGGGTCCAATCCATGACTTTCCAAGCTTCCGGGATAATCCTGGCTTAGTCGTCGCGTCATGTAAATAGTCGGAATCTCCTACCTTTAATTTAACCGGCGCTGTTTTCTTGTTATAAAACGCCTCATTGGTTTCCATCGTCTTCTTGAGTTTTTCACGTACAGTTCTGTAGGCGTCGTGCAAACGTGACATCATTCCAGTGCTGTAGTTTTCTTCGTTGTCGTACCTTACACGTTGAGGTGAGAGAATATCATCGAATGGCATTTCAAAATTGCGACCGTGCATTAGGAATAATGGTGTTTCTCCCGTAGCCGAATGCACTGAACTCCTTAATGCCATGAGCAAGAATGGTATCCACAGGTCCCAGTCTTTTTGGTCCTTTTGCACATAGTGGGAGAGACAGTCTTTTAGTGTTCTATGGAATCGTTCTATGCGACCATTGCACATTGGATGGTAGGTGGTTGTCTGCAATTTCCTAATGTGCAATAATTTACACACATTAGTAAACATTTCCGACAGTAAGTTGCTGCTTTTGTCGGTCAATAATTGTCTTGGAGCGCCATGTCTGGTTATTATGCACGTAACAAACGCTCGCGCCACTGTTTCCGCTTTTTGATCTGGGAGGGGAATGGCCTCCGAGTATCTCGTGAATGCATCCTGGAAGGTTAGAATGTATTTGTTACCTTGGTTGCTTGTTACCAGTCCTCCAACGATATCCATGGCTGTTCTTTCGAATGGCTGAATATTTTCTTCGAAACGTTGCATAGGGGCGGGACGCAGATGCGGAGATGTTTTTCGTTGGTTACATGAAACGCATTTTGACACATAGTCCTTTATGTGAGTAGCCATATTCTTCCAATAGAACTGTTGCTTAATTCTGGATAATGTTTTATCGTATCCCGTATGCCCTGCTTGTGGCAAATCATGAAAAGCTTTCATGATTTTGTTTTTCATTCTGGATGGTACGAGCAAACGATCCATTCTTTCTCCTGGCAATCTCAATTTATAGAGTAAGCCCTCGTTGTCAAAGAAGTAATCACCAATAGTCTGATCTTCCATCTCTAATTTCTGAGTAATTTCAATAATTGTTGGATCATTTTGTTGCTCCTCTTTTATACGTTCATGATCCCAGATTGGATCGAATTCGTCAATTAGCCCAACCGTTATTCTTGATGGAGCATCAGCATTACCATTTTCCTTGCCTGGACGATGAATTATATTGAAATCATGTTCAGCTATTGTCATAACCCATCTGGATAGCTTACTGCTTTGGTCTTTAATATTCATCAGGCAAATCAGAGCTCGGTGATCTGTAATGATGCTAAATCGCTTACCATATAAGTAGCATCGAAAGTGTTTCACTGCCCATATGATTCCCAAACATTCTCGTTCAGTTGGACTGTACTTTGTTTCGGCTTGATTCAACGTTCGGCTTGCATAGGCGATAGGGTGCTCGTATCCTTCTATCTTCTGACTTAAATTCGGAAGCATCAGTTGCTAAGATAAATGGCTCTCTGAAATCTGGATACTTTAGAACCGGACTCTTGCTGAGCGTATCTCGCAATTGGTTGAACGCAGTTTGTTGCACATCGCCCCATTCGAATGGCGTATCTTTTTGAGTAAGTACTGTTAGTGGTTTAGCGATCTTTGAAATTTGTCGAATGATTCTTCTATAGAAGCCAACTAGTCCTATGAAGGCACGAATATCCTTCACTGACTTCGGAATTGGATATTGTACGACTGCAGCTATCTTCGATGGGTCGGGTTTGATACCTTGGCTTGATATAATGTGACCCAGATACACTGTCTCTCTTGCAACAAACTGACATTTGTCAGGGTTTAATTTAAGATTGTATTTCCTCAATCGATCAAATACTTTTCGAATATTTAGAAGATGTTCATTCATATCATCTCGACTGAAAATGTCAGTCCGCTGAGGACGCAGTACATCAATCGTTGGAGAGTGCTCGGTGCGTTGGCTAGCCCGAATGGCATTCGAGTGTTCTGATAGTGGCCCCATGGAGTGCTGAACCCCGTTTTCTCTTGGTCTTCTTCGGCTACACGTACTTGATGATATCCGCTAGCTAGATCCAAGGTAGTGAATAAAGCGGCTTCCCCCAATTGCTCAATCGTTTCTTTAAGGTTTGGCAATGGCATAAAGTCACGCTACGTAATATGGTTCAGTGCACGGTAATCAATGCAAAGTCTGACCTTCGTGCTGCCATCTGACAGAACTCGATTGACAAGGATAACTGGCGCTGACCATGGTGATTCTGACTCCTCAATTATTCCTTCGTTTAATAAGTCATTAATTTTTTCGTTGAGAATATTCTTCTGCGCGTATGGTACGCGGTAAGGTGCTTTTGCTATTGGGTGCACATCCACCGTGATGATTCGGTGCTCTATTTTAGAAGTACAGCCTAATTACGTGCCTGGGAACATAAATATATCGTTATATTCGGATAGTAAGTCTTTTAATTTAATTATATCTGTTGGTTTAAGATGCTTCACATTAAAATTAATCTCATTTGATTCTTCTATTACGTTCATTTCACTTTTAATTTCATTCATTAACACAGCTTCTTCATATCCAATTATGGTTCTACCTGGTAATATCAATACTTCTTGACTTACATTCATTATATAAACGTAAAAATTATTAACTTGTAATTGTTTTGTAAATATATATGTTCACTCCTGATGTTGACCGCAAAGTTGAAAGTAATAAAATTGTGAAACTACCAAGTGTTTGTCTAATTTAATTCAATATGTTTCACCAAGTGCCAACCACTAAATCGATCAATTTTATATATATATATATATATATATATATATATATATATATATATACATATTTAAATTTACTTAAAAATCATTTACGATTGTAGGGAGCAAACAATTTAGCGTGATATGTATAAATGCGACACCAACACACGCGATGATTCCATGCGGGCATTTATGCCTTTGCACTGAATGTGCCGTTCAAAGCGAGCCTTATTTCCTAAATAGATGTCCTGTTTGCCGAAATGACTTTTTCTTAATCGTTAGAATATATTAGTCAATTGTTTTTTCATTGAAGGGTACACATTGTTGGCAATCTGCTTATTCCTTTTTCTTATATAAGTTTTTTTTTATAGAGTTTTATCGAATAGAAATGTATTTCACTAGATTTCAAAAATGTCTAAAACGTTTTATATAATTTTTATTATTCTTAACAGAACACTACTAATTTACTTTTATAATATTTATTATTATTTGCAGAATAGTTAAGGAAATACTTTCACATAGGTTTTTTGGCTGCTTGCATTCCATGGAAAATACTAGAATGGTAAGAATTCAAGAGGTTTTTAAGATAAAATATGCCTAGTGACGCAAAAAATATTTGAGCAAAAGTTACGATAATATAAGTTTGAGCTATGTTATTAAAAATTTTAGGAAAATCTAATAACATATTTTTAAATAGGACATTTAGCAAATTCTAGATGATATGGGATTTATTTATCGATGAGACTATCAGATGTTTTCAGCCGATATATAGCAAATATTGTTGTAGGAAAGAGACTGACGAGAAACCTGCAACTCGTTATTTTGTTTTAAATTACGTGAGGAATTACGTTAATGATTTAATTTAAAAGAATTTCCCGATTTAAGGATGTGCAGGTGAACATTGAGCTACTTGGCTAATAGCAGTATTTTGCTATCGATAATTTTATTGCAGATAAGGAAATATTTGCTTTTTCGTCTAATCATTGTATAATACTCAACTTTCAATTATTTCAGATTTTTTTAACATTTCATATGATTATAAGAAATAATTAGAGATATTTTTATAACTCGAAAAACTGGACAAAATGTTAGTCATGAAAGAAATAACCACTGATTTTAAGATGCAATCAAAAAGATGTTACATACATATATTTAATAATTTATAAGAAACTGAACAGGTCATGAACTTTATTATTATTTAATTATTTATATGTACTTGTAATTATATACTTAGTTTTATTTTCTTATTTATGTTGTAAACTTATATTAAGTAAGACTTAATTTGTACAATATTTTTATACTGATAATGTTAATTATATTAAATTATTTGCATAAATATAATTACCATTATAATTCAAATATGCTTTTTATATTTTAAATAACAAAATACCATTTTTTGTTTAGTTTTCCAAATATATAAAATTTATTTCGAACAAACCGTATTTTATTTATAAACCTAATTCGACTAATAAATGCCTATCTTATTTACCTATTTTATTCATTTTTATTGCTTATTTCCTCATCTATATTTCGTTCTTTTTTGTAACTTGATCCGAACTCTACTGTTATAAGTATGTATTTATTTAAAAATAAATTCTTAGAAATATAAAAATAATTACAATAAAAAATCAAACTGTTAATTTTTTCCAGTGATTAATCCATGATACTTCCCGTTTTGCAAAGAACTAACAGAACTAGATTTGTATTTTACTGCTGTAACCGTTTTAATCCTTTGTCGGATTATTTCTTCTAACGTTTTTCTGACCCCCTTTCGAGGATACACATATTTTATATCAAATCAAAATTGTTTTAAGCTCTCTTATATTGTAACTAATAACAATATAGCCGAAATTCGTATCGTAAGTAAAATATTCTGGAAATTAACCAAGCGCGATGTAATATCTACTCTACATATCGCTCATATAACATAGATTAGAGTGACTAGATATATAAGATTGTGGACGACAGCTTCCCAGCCTGTGATTGGCGCCGCCATAGTTTGTCTAAATGTTCAAACGAAATGCATTGCGTTATATGGAGCGCGCGGCTCATATTTTCTTATATTCTTTAATTCTAAAGGACCAGATAAGATAATAGCACCTTGTATTTTTTGTTATTCCTGAATAAATTCTGCGTATTTTATTCCGCGACAGCATAGGTCTATCTAGAGTGAGTAGATATATAAGAGTGTGGACAATAGCTTCCCAGCCTGTGATTGGCGCCGCCATAGTTTGTCTAAATGTTCAAACGAAATGCATTGCGTTATATGGAGCGCGCGGCTCATATTTTCTTATACTCTATAAATCTAAAGCACCAGATAAGATAATAGCACCTTGTATTTTTTATGTTATTTCTGAATAAATTCTGCGTATTTTATTCCTCGACAGCATAGGTCTATCTATTATAGAAACATTTATACTAAATTCCAAACATTTCGCGGGCTAATATAACTATTTGTGCTGTATACTTGCAAGTATATTAGTGTTATACAATTCGCGAATCTCTTAAAATAAACACTGTTTATTATGCTTATTACATTTATTAATTCAAACTGTGCATTGTAAAATAATGTTTATACCGTAATATTTGAGCGCGAAATGTTTCGCTAAAAAAAAGTCTTTGCAAATTCTCCACAGAGAGTTCGGATTTAGTACCATATAAAACATTCAACTTATCTAACATTTGTTTTGCCGACATACAATTTGCGATTTCTTGGCTATATTGCTACTTACATTCAAACCGATATATATTTGCGCTTCTAAGTCCCTTTTCATCCATTCTTTAACATTAACATCATTTTCTTCACCATCAGGCTTAACTGATGTGCCTGTCGCGACTGTATACAGATTTTTCGATTTTAAAGTTAGATCCAATTTAAATCGACAAGAAACATGGTTTACGTTTCCTTCTGCGTCTTCTGACAACATTTATAATTGCGATTTAATCGAATCCATTACTTGCAGAATTGCGTAGTACTTATTTTTTTTATTACTTTCTTAAAAGGTGAGCAGACGATAATTCTTCTTGAATAAATTTCTCCGTCACAATACTCGGAACATCAAACACTTCAGCGATCCTGGGCCCATAACCTGTTGGACTTTGATGTTTCGATGATATTGATGAGAATAAAAGAAACTCTAGACTATTAGTATTTTATTGTATTTAGTTTACAAAAGAATTATTTTATTAACAGACATATACCAAAAAGAAATTAATGATAATATGACTATTTATTATTGTTGTTATATCAACCACTAGAAAAAAAGAACAATCAAATTATATCAGCCAAAGGATACTATATCTAAAATAATTAAACTTCAACACACAGAAACTATTTCTATCTATTGTCTTGGCTCATTGCCCATTTGATAGTTAAATAGATATTTAAACAAACCTGTTTAGCGATACAATATATTAAAGAAACGTTTATGTTTATGAAGGCTTTTAATATTATGTTTCGTCTGCGTGACACTTTTAGTTTCTTTGAATTTTTTTATGTGTAGGTAGACTTTTAATTTATAATATTATTCAATTGGGATAGTCAACCATAATTACAATAATGTGCAAAACTTAACATACATGTGTCAATATAATAGTAGAAGCGGATGCATATCAGTATATTTCTTACAAAATGTATGTATGTACAATGTAATACCTATACATTTAAAATCCTACACAATAATTCTTTTCGGAAATTTCATAATAATTTACGGAGTCCTTTTAGTAAATGTAAGACAGCTCTAAGATATATTATTATTTTAAGGCGAAACAAAAAAAAAACTAATATACCTTATGATTTTTACTTTCTTATACGCAGTATAAGTAAGTATTGTAATCATGAAAAATTTCGAACTCGAGATTTTAACGGAAATATACGTTTTGACCTTCCCTGAATCGATTCCAACTATTTTTGGAATGACGTCCGTCTGTGTGTGTGTGTGTGTGTGTGTATGTGAGCGCTCTACAGCCCAAACGGCTTAAGGGAAAATTATGAAATTTTAAACTTAAGATTTATATGTGCCTGGCACGAAAACCTCCTATTTTTGAAAACAATATTCCGACCGGAAGTGCATGTTTACTCCAGTCATTTTTTGCAGTTTCTGCAATTACTCAAAAAGGGTTTCAGTTACAGAAAAATTTTATGAACAAAAATTAATGATATTTATATTTAGCACAACTTTTGTTCGAATCTTTTTTCCAAAAAAAGTACTGGTTTAAAAATAAATTTCTGCTTATTATATATATTGTTACATAAATCGTATCATCTGCGCCTGTCAATTGTTTAACAAAATAGACTTAAATAATTTGAAGTTTGACATTTTATATTTATTCTAAGAAATATATTTAGTGTAAAAGCGATCTAAAAGTTTGAACAAATATTATAAATTAGAAAAATAATGTAACTACGATATGGTTTAACCCATATGCGTATAAGAAAGTTCGGTGCATTACACTGCAGATATTTTAATTTATATATTCTACGTAAATATAATGATATATCAATAAATAGCCAACTATGTATCGCATTTTTTGAGATATAAATTTATAAATTAATGGCTTGTCAAATATGATTAGGATGAAAACGATATTAATGAAAAATATAGTTACCTATTTCCTTTGCAACATTCTCCAATGTTTATTGAGATCGACTTATTAATATTATGTCCATTCTTTTAGCTGCCAAGTTTTCTGCATACGCCTTTCCCATCTGTAGCTCCAGTGAAACTGAAAAAGTATTTTATTTAACTTAAAGAACTTCAACTATTACTGTTATTTTAGATTTTTGGTAATGGTGAAGAATATTCTACATTGAGTAGTGTTTGAATCGTATATATATGTCAATACCGTTAAATTCTAATTCTAATAAGATTCCTAGTAGGTATGTTTGTTTAGATAAGACGACAACTAAAATAAAATATCTGTCTGACACTGATCATTAGAATTTAAACATTTTTGAGGATCTTGAAATTTATGAAAATTTAGAAAATTGAAAGATTTAAAATGTTTGAGTCTATTTTGCTTTTTATGCTGAACAATTATAGGCATAGTTGATACAATATACATATGTAAAATTAATAATATATGAATACATTTCAATAGCCATTTTTTTGCAAGTAGTACATTTTTTCAAAAAAAAATTTCAAATAAAAGTTATGCACAATATTTGTTTTTTTTTTCTGACTAATTGTGCTGTGAATACTACTGTGTTTGAGTTAAAGCAGAATCTACAAAAACTGGGTAAACATGCACTTCCAAATTGAATGTTCCTTTAAAAAATAAGAAGCTTTGTGCCAGGCTTATACAAATCTTAAATTTAAAGTTTCATAATTTAATTTTGAATCATTTAGACTGTAGGGCGCACAAATACTCGTAAACCAGCTGACACACAGCCAGACATCATCCCAAATATAGTCAGACTCAATTCAAGGAAGGTCAAAAGAAATATTTCCGTTAAAATCTTGAGATCGAAATTTTTAATGGATACAATACTTACTTATACTACATATAAGAAAGTAAAAAGTTACGGGTTACAAGAAAATTCCTATTTAAACTTTTATTTATTTTATTCGTTGTTACCTAAATCGTATCTTCTGCGCCTGTCAATTGCTTAACAGAAAATCGATACTGATTCAAATAATTTGGTAAGAAAGTAAAAATAAGAAAAACTCAGGGATATACAATATAAAAGCTGACTCACTCAATCAATTTTTGAAAACTGTATACCTCTAATTTCTCTTTATTTTATTAGATTATTCATTCAAAGCTTTGGCTTCACTTATTCATTTATTTCTTAGTACACTAGTTTCACTACACTGCGGCATCAACAGCCAGATACGAAAATTTTAAATCAAACCCATGCATAAAATTGTAAGGTGCTACAATATTTTCAATGGTTGAATGAGTGGAAATTGTGACAAGTTTCGTTTCGGTTTTCCAGGCATATATTTTCTTTAGTTTCTAACAAGTTAAATTTTATTATTTTTCTCATTATAAGTTATATCGTCGGCTTGTTGGTAGCAGAAATGAGACGTTCCGTGGACGAGCAAGTTCACGAATGTTGAATCTGTTTTGTTTTTTATGCAAAACCGTATCTAGTCATGTTTGTTCTATATATATATATATATATATATATATATATATATATATATATATATATATATATATATATATATATATTTATATATATATATATATATATATATATATATATATATATATATACATATATATATATATATAAATATAAATATATATATATATATATATATATAAATATATATATATATATATATATATATATATATATATAAATATATATATATATATATATATATATTTATATATATATATATATATATATATATATATATAAATATATATATATATATATATAAATATATATATATATATATATATATATAAATATATATATATATATATATATATATATATATATATATATATATATATATATATATATATATATATATATATAGAACAAACATGACTAGATTCTAAAACCATATACGGTTTTGCATAAAAAACAAAACAGATTCAACATTCGTGAACTTGCTCGTCCACGGAACGTTAAGTTAACTCATCCGTCCTCATAGAAACCGATGACCACAGCGTTTCTAGTAACGCGCTACTCTTCATATTTCTTTAATTCTATATATGTGTAATGTTACAACTTTTATCTTTTAGATTTCATGTCAGTCAGTTGCATTTTAGACATTGAAGTATCCACTTGTAATTTTGTATTTTCTGATTGTAAAATAAATTTTTTTAGTAATCGTGAAACACGTTTACTTAACTGGCGCAGTCGGTAGGATTCCCAGACGGTTTAACGAATACAATAAATTTCGGAAATATCTCGTTTCGGTTTTACGATTTACTGGGAATCACAACGAAGTGTCGCGAGACTCAATAAACCGCGAGTGCATATCGTGCAAGAAGAGATCTCCTGAAGGCCCTGCTGTATACAAAGCTCCAGAAGTCGACACGAGTCCAAGAAGACGTCGCAGACGAAACTCATGGACAAATTGATATTTATCCTGTAAGTACTTATGTCCTTCAGTGATATCACTCAATCAGAATCATAATTAGACACGGATTCAGTCGTTTCCTGCAACTCACCTTTTTTCTAACCCAACTGGAAACGATTCCAATTTTTATAATTTGATAAAAGAAATCAATAACTTAAGTCTAAACGAAAAAATGACTACCCCAATACTAAAAAAGGAATTTTTAGATATGATCCCCGACTTTTTCGGAGATCCAAAACTATTACCGCGATTCATAGAAATTTGCGAGAAGTTACTAAATAAGTTTTATAACACGAAAGACGACAGCGACTTTCAGAATGAATATCTGATGTCCACCATACTGTCAAAAATTAAAGGCGAAGCCGCCGTAAATATAGCCAGTTCCTGGGTAGACATTAAACTTGCTCTTATTAATACTTATTCAGATAAAAGAGATTGTTACACCCTTGGAATTGAATTAACAGAACTAAAACAAGGTAGCGAGTCCCCTTTTGATTATTACAATAAAATACAAGACTTATTAAAACTGCAAATTTCTTACGTTCACTTATATAAACCAACCGAAGCTTTAGTATTAGCTAAATATTTCAGACAGGTTGCTTTACGAATATTACTGCGTGGTTTAAAGGACCCACTAGGCACACTCATGCGCATAAAGAATTCTTCTGATATGAACGAAGCATTAAACATGCTGACTAACGACTTCCAAATTGAGAGTTATTCACGTACACAAAAACCAAAACAATTAAACTATAATAGTTATAATAACTATTATAGTTTAATTGTTATGCCGGATGCGAAAGCCGCAACACGACAACCGTCCGAAAGGCGCTGTTTCTTGGTGTACGTTGCAGAGGGCAAAAGCAACTGGCCAGCTGAGTGAACACATTCACAAACCAGCATTAAAGAAAGCAGTTTTCGATGCCATCCTTCCAGTGTATCAAGAATTGAGCCGCGATGAACTTCTGGAACGCTGCCTGGAAGGATATACGCAGAACGCAAATGAGAGTATTAATGCTACCGTTTGGTGAATATCGCCAAAAACGGTCCACAGCGGGAAGTAGATTGTGGAAATTGCGACAAATATAGCCACATGCAACTTCAACGATGGCTTGAAGGGCATCATGCAGATCATGAGGGTAATTTTTCATTTTAGCTTTATTTAAAATTTAAATGATATATTTTTATATAATATATATAAATATTATTTAAATAATATATTATTATGATTATTTAATAATAATTAATATTATTAATACTAGCTTGAAGTCGGTCCGACGTGCAGCGACTTTTGCAATCGAGCCGACACGGCGCGCATCGAGCTAGGAGAGCGGCAGCTGTCCGAAGCGGCTAAAGAGGCTCGGAGATCAAATTTGGCCGCCAAAAAGCGAAGTGGTTTGGAAACGCAACCCGGTCCTTTCCGGGCACCTATTTTTCAGCCAAGTTGGCACCCAAATTTGTAAAATGCAAAATCACCAAGCGGCTTTCTAGTACTCGGTACGAGCTGGAAGATCTTAACCAGCGGAATCTGGGAGTGTGGCACATTTCTAGTTTGAAGCCCAACACAGGGCGTTGGCTGAGAGAAAAAAAACATTTTTCGGTGCTTCATGTTTTTTGTGGAGGAAGGGGGAATGTGACGAATACCTGCACCTAGGTTCATCTAGGTGGTATTTTGGGTACCACACTAAGTGGAGGATACTTTTCTGGCTCGAGGCCGGCGTCGGGCCCGAGGTCGCTCTCTTGCGTTTAAGGCCTCCGGCTAAGAGACAAGTACCAAACCGACTTAAGTTCTGCGGACCTTTTTGATTTTCCACGTGGAAGGTTCATTTTTTTTCGTGTTCTTTTGATGGTCGAGAGTCCGTTTGGAGTTTTCCCTGGTGCTGCCGTGCAAGATAAGTACCTTTTCTTTCATTTTTAGCACGGATTGCTTAACTACGGTCGGCCCGGAGCGCGTAGGGCATTTTTGGCCTGCACGTTACCGTTTCTGGTTTTCGCCCGGCTTTCAGAGTCGGTTCCTTTTGCGTTCGCCTTCAGGCCTTAGAGCCTTTATTCGTTTTATCTATGTGTAGTTTATTTATCTAATTTATTTATTTAATTTATTCAGTTAGTTATCTAATTTATTTATCTAATTTATTTATTTATTTATCTAATTTATGTATTTATTTATTTATCTAATTTATTTATTAATCTTATTTATTTATTTAATTTATTTATGGTTATTTAATTTATATGTTTATTTATTGCCTGGAGTTAGTCTGTGAATCGTGGTTCGTTGGTTTACTCGATTGGGTCCTTACCCCAGGTATAACGGGAATTTCTTAACCCTACACTTGAGTTAACTTCACTATTTTTCACCGGGTAATATTCACTACTTCCCTCATAAGCGTGGGAAGACTTTCTCGCCGATTAGTCGTATTTCTTAGTAGACGAGGTATTTGTCCCACGTGGTATGAACTTAACCTCACTAACCTGAGAGTTCCACCCACCTTGGTGGATGGGAAACCGTTCCCGGTCCCTCACGGAAGAAACTATTTATGTAGCACCGTCTCTTCCCTGTTTAAGGAGGGAACGAACACCGCATCATACCTCAGGTTAATCATCGGGCTTCACCCGATAAAGGACACGGCAGTCACTATTTGTTTATTTTAATTAATATCTGGATATAAATCTCTTGTATTGTACTGGCGGGTGTGCCTAATTTATAGTGGCCTAAAATTATAATTTCTATACATGCGTGAAGCAAGTTGTTGGCATTATTGAAACAGATCTCCCTTACCCCGCCTTCCTACCCACGACCACCTACGCTGAGCTAACCGCGTTGCCAACCTTACCCCCCATTGTGGGGAGTGCAATCACGTCACAATACACAAAACGAACTCTTCACAAACGCCATTTACATTGAAAAATGGAAACACACAAACAATATTAAAGAGAACACACACAATATTAACTTGCCACCACTCATAACACAATTAATTAAACAAAGATATCACACCAGAAGACTACGGTGGGGGACACACACAAACCCCTACACAGAATACACATTTTTACATTAAACTCACAAAGTAAAACTCAAATAAAAACTCTCAAAAACAACACATGGTCTTAGGGACCATGTGTTGTTTCCGCTCTCTATCCGCTCGCAACCCCGATGATAACTCCCTCTGGTTGCTGTCAAAACCATTCAAAAAACTCTGCACTAAAATAGCCACTCCCACATACCACAACACAACAGCTATCACCGCCGAACACAAGTCTGAGATGATAAAAAACACTTTTAAACAATTACACGTAACACACACGCCAAATACACCCACACAAGATAAAATCACACAAGACATACTACAATATTTAAATACGCCACAATACACTGACACCAAAATGCTGGTTAGACTCCTGACTATCTCATCAGAGTTAGCCAAAGTAATTAAAACCCTTCCTAATCGTAAAGCTCCTGCCCCGACCAAATAGAAAACCTTATCCTGAAAAACCGGTCAAGAAAATCCATCATCCAACTCCACTATATAATTAATTCCATAATCAAACTGCACCACTTCCCTGCTACCTGGAAAACTGCTACTGTCCAACCAATTCTTAAACTAAGTAAAGTCCCATCCGAACCCACAAGTTATCGCCCCATAAGCCTGTTAAGCACCCTACCCAAGCTCACCGCAAAGATCATCCTCCCCAGTTTGGCTTCCAAGTCAGACATTGCACGGTTCAGCAGGTGTGCAGGATTGTAACTGATATCGCGACCCAATTCAATAAAAATATGGTCAAGAACAAGACCCTACTGGACATAGAAAAAGCCTTCGATACCGTCTGGACAGTAGGACTCGTGCCCAAAACATATCTCCTTCCAATTACCTCCCACTTTAAACAAACTGATCTACTCATACCTCACAAACCGATCCTTTACAACTAAAATTAGTAAAACCCTCTCAAATCCTAAAAATATCATAGCAGGAATTCCAAAGGCAGCATACTTGGTCCTAAACCTTTTAACCTATACATCAGCGACATACCCACATTCTCGAACACACACACTGCACAATACACAGACGACACAGCAATTTACACACACTCATTTAATGCCCAAGTAGCCACAAAGCAAACACAAATACACATAAACATACTTGAACGCTACTGGAACACATGGAAAATAAACATATACACGAACAAAACTGAAACCATAGTCTTTACACGTAAATTTACACACAACAGAATAGTCACACCACCCGAAATACATAAACAAAAAATTACACCTACAAACAAAGTAAAATCCTTAAATATACACTTATACAAAACACTAAGGTACAACCAACATATTAAACACGCAATTTATATAGCATGTGCCGTCATTCGCAACGCAACGGTCACCACCACACTACCACTGCAACGACTTCAAAACAAATGTCTTCGACTGGCGGCCAGCTTTAGAAGATACACACGCATCACATAATTACACGTAGAAACTAACATACCTTACATCAGAGATTTCATCCAAGATACATCACAAAAATTATATAAAAACACACAATATAAATCAAACACTCATAAGAAATATCACACAAATTCACGACAACAACACCACATGTAGACTCAAACACAAGCTTCCCTACCAAGACTTACCCATATTTCATGAGAAGTTCCATGAACAGAACACCTAACGTTAACTCCCACAACAACACCGTACACTATACAAAACAAAAAATTTATCATACTCAAAAAATGTACCATCTCATCATTAATTATATAAAATGATTTTTAAAACACATGTAAATTTAAATTGGTTAACAAGTTTTAACATAAATATAAGTTTCATTCATTTGTATATATTTAAATGGGTTTTTGGTACCTCCTTCCCCACAAATGCACAATCCAAACACACAAATAGAAAATAAAAATTATAACAAACACAATCTCACAATGTTCAAGCGCACAACGCAATTTACAAACATCCACAGATATACAATCCCCATGTGAGTAGGAGCTCTGACAAAACCAACCATATTATCCAAACATTAGTTCATAAGAAGTAATGTATTATTATTAATCAAGCAATAAAGAAAATTGAAAATGCAAGGGTTCGATTCCCGGCCATCGCACTTGGCTTTTGCTGGTTGAGAGAGACTATTACCAAAACGTATGAGGATGTTCGCATATTTGCAGAAGAAGATACGCAAAAGCATCAGTACGAGTATCGGCTCAATGGTCTAGGGGTATGATTCTCGCTTTGGTTGCGAGTTTTTAAATAAATCAATTGAAATACGGAGGTGTGACAGCTATTTAAAGTGTTAAAATATACATTGAGAATCCAAGAAGAATGAGGCTTGCGGAAACAGCAAGAAACTACGATCGGAACTGTACTTTGCTGGTTCTGGAACTGTATTTAAGCGAACATTAATACTGCAACTGAAATTCCGTCTTCATTAGGATTATCTTTAAGAGAGCTTCAATGCAAATATATTTTAAGAAATCTAAATATGTATGAAATCCAACCTAAAGTAAAGGTTGACCCCGACATGATTTGAACACGCAACCTTCTGATCTGGAGTCAGACGCGCTACCGTTGCGCCACGGAATCCATTTATAATATACGAAAGTGAGAGTATCAAAGTAATTCACTGTCAGCTAAGGAGCAAACGTTGAGTCGTGGCCATTCCTTTCATTACATAACTGGGTTAGTCAATAAGCTAATTACCGTGCCGAGAAATATCTGCAGGTACTTTACATGTGCGATGGTGGCGTAATGGTCAGCATAGTCGCCCACCAAGCAACTCTAAGTTTATCTCTCGCATTGTATAGACATATCTACTGCAGAAAATCCGATATAAAGTACAATTTATTGCTAAAAGCAAAATCGTTATTGTTTAAACAATAATTAAACCTTTCGTACAGGCAAACTATATGAACAATTATTGTGAAAATATCCAAAGTGTACCAAAAAATCAACCAACACTGAGCCTTAGGGCAAATAATAATAGAGAAAACCTTAGGGGAACTCTTTTAATTCACAAATTTGAGCGTCCCAAACTCTTCAACCTATACATTAGTGGCATTCCCACCTTCCCGAAAACACGCATAGCACAATATGTAGACGACGCCGCAATCTACACTCACTCCTTTCACGCACAAATAGCTACAAAACAAACACAAATACACATAAACATCCTAGAACAATATTGGAAAGAATGGAAAATAAACATAAACAAAACCGAAACCAAAGTCAGCACACGTAAATTCTCAAACAACACAAAACTCACACCACTAAAAATACACTCAAAAAAATTTACACCCACAAACACAGGAAAATATTTAGGAATATATCAACACAGAACACGGCCAACACATTCAACACGCATTAATGAAAGCGCACGCCGACCTGTCCAATTCTACTTAACAAAATCAGCTCACTTTCCATCAAAAATAAACAACTCATTTACACCGCAATCATTCGCCCAATCATCATCTACGCGGCTCCAGTCTGGTGTAACGCACTGGTCACCACAACACTACCCTTATAATGCCTCCAAAAGAAGTGCTACCAGGTCTGATAGATACACCCAAATAACACAATTACACGAAGACCCTAACATACCATACATTACAGATATAAAAAACATAACACTAACCCGCAACAACAACACTACATGTAAACTCAAACACAAGTTACCCTACCAAAACTTACCCATATTTCTAGATGGGTTTCATAAGCAGAACACATAACGCAAATACGCACAAGCACACCGCACACTATTGACACACACGTACACTACATTGTTATTGTATCAAAAATAAAAATAAATAAAGAGAATTGTAAATGAAAAAATGGTCTCTTTAGAAGCAAATGGAAGGGGTTCGATTCCCGGCCTTCGCACTTAGCTTTTGTTGGTAGAAAGTTTATTTTGAAAAAGTTTAAGGATGCTCGCATATTTTCACAAGAAGATATGGGAAGTATAGGTAAAGTATCGGCTCAATGGTCTAGGGGTATGATTCTCGCTTTGGGTGCGAGAGGTCCCGGGTTCAAATCCCGTTTGAGCCCGATTTTAAATAAATCAATTCTAAATACGGAGGTGGGGCAGCTATTTGAAGTATTAAAACATAATTTGAGAATCTCAGAACTGTACTCTGCTGATTCTGGAATTATATTGAAGCTAAAATTAAAACGTCAAGTGATATTTTGTCTTCATTAGAATCTGGAGTCAGACACGCTACCGTGGTTCCACGCAGACATTTTATAATATAGGAAAGTAAAAGTATCGAAGTAATTAAGAACAAACGTTATATCTTCGCCATTCCTGTTATCGCATGTCTAGGTTAGTGCAATTACCGTGCTCAAAAACATCTGCAAGTACCTTACATAAGCGATGGTGGTGTAATGGTCAGCATAGTTGCTTTCCATTCTTATTGCTGTCCTCGTTGAGTGCAGACGTTCTTCAGAAGCCTCCCGAGTATCTCCAATTAGTGCGATTTTTTTAGTTCGTACCAGTCTAAAATTGTTTAAAACAAATTAAAATTTATTTAAATTCAGTGAATTTTACAACAAACGTTCGGTTTTTTCATCGAAACTGGCCTTTAAGGCCAGATCACATAAGGAGAATCGCCGTCTGAACCCCCTAGCTGCCCTACAAACATCTCCCTTTAGGGAGAAAGCCTCTCCAGGGCGACGCCAATCAGAAGGTTCTTCTCGGACGACATCTGAAGAAGACTTAGCCTCCACGTGCGAATTTTCACTGCAGGAACCAAACGTAAACCCCGAATCAGACTTTGACTCCACTGGTGAAACAGTGATGGAGAAGGACGAATACCTCGCCCCCAAACCACCACCTGAAACATCAACACCTGATCTGACCAACAAAGTCATATCAGAGGTAAGCGAGGCCTTTATTATGACAAAATCCACAAACACAAACACTAATAAATCCACAACGACGTCATCGACCACCGAAGGACTATTCACCTCTTCCAAACCCGAACGAATTGCCCGAACCCCTAAAGACCCGACCCCGATCCCAACAAAAACCCAAAACAAATACACCCCTCTAACACCCACTCCCAAAAACGACCACGAAGACAACGAAGATGAAGATATAGACGATCAAACAACCCCAGCCCCACTCAAAACACGCCCTCCACCACCACTAATCATCCCTGGCATCCCTGCTAACCGAAACAAAATCCTGAACTTTTTACAATCATACGCTACAAAAGGATACCACATCAAGCACACCAACAACAACACTAACCTCTACATCAATGACGAGACACAACGACAAACAATAATGGAAGAAATGAATAAAACAGATAACATCAAATACTACACATACTCCGATAGAAACAACAAAACTCACGCTTTCGTGCTGCGCGGCCTCGACTGCCCTCCCGACAACACGCAAGACATCGCGCAGAACTAAACAACAAATACTCACTAAGCATCCAAAAAATCTTTCAGATGAGAAACACCTTCCGCCCCCTATACCTATTAACTACTTCCAGCGACATAACCCTATCCCACCTTAATTCCCACTGCAAGTTCCTCTTCCACACCAAAATCACCTGGGAGAGACACCACAACAAAAAACGAATCATCCAATGTCACCGCTGCCAACAGTGGGGCCACGCAACAGCTAATTGTCGTATGCCCCCACACTGCCTGAAATGCGCCGAGCCCCACCTCACACACCTATGCTTAAAGAAACCTGATGTACCAGCAAAATGTTTCAATTGCACTGGCGCACATCCGGCAAACTCCACAGACTGCCCAGTGTACAAACAAAAAATCAACGCACTTGACACGCAACAAAACCTGCGAAGAAACAACACCAATACACAAATAAACAAACAAACACCTAAATACATTCCTGCTCCCGCCCCCAAATTCAACATATGAAAAAAACCCCTCTTGCCAAACCCTCTTCCATCTACCAGTAACGTCAACATGAACTTCCCACCCCTACCTAAGCAACATACTACCACCTTAACTACCACTACTACCAAAACACCCCCCCACGAGCCCAATCCCCCTGAGCCCAATCCCCACGTTAATCAAAACACAAACTCAACAAATAGTCTTTTCGCAGAATTAAAGAAACTTAATCAAAAAATCAAACTGCAAAATATAATACAAGCCATGAGGGACCTCAATCAACGCCTAGAGCCTTGCATCACACCGGAACAAATATTCACCTCTTTCTTTGAATTCGCATCCACCATCGACTCATACGACATCATCAACAACTGATAATGCAGACACACCCGCCAGCCAACACACAATCCATCACCATCTGCTCATGGAACGCGAATGGAATATTGGGTAAGACGGGGGAGCTTGCGCTCTTCATTCACAATCATAACATCGACATCATGCTACTCAACGAAACACACCTATCACCTCACCACACCCTCAAACTACGACAATTCATAGTACACAGACACGACCGACCGCAGCAAACGCGCAAACCCTCTGGAGGAGTTGCAGTGCTAATAAAACACACAGTCAACCACACACTCATGCACACACCCCACACCTCCCTCGAAACCATACACATAAAGCTCGCCAACAACACTTCCATCATCGCAGCATACAACAGACCCACAAACCACTTCACCGCCCAAGACATCTCCACACTCATGACACACAACAAAACCATACTAGTCGGCGACCTAAACGCTAACCACACTAACTGGGGCTGCCACCGAAACAACACCAACGGTAACACACTCTCCAGATACATCAACTCACACGTCGCCATCATTCATCACACTGACATCCCCACACACTACCCTGAAAACTCTACTACTCCCACATACATAGACATAATCATTAACAAAAACGTCCCTAACATCTCCCACCCAGAATCCCTCCCGGAACTAAGCTCAGACCACAATCCAATCATCTTTCAACTACATAACATACACACAAATAAATACACAAGACAAATAACATCCTTCAAACACACTGACTGGACCTCCTTCAGAAAAACACATGACTCAACCATCACCATTAACAACAACATAAATAACACTCAACAACTTGAACACGAAATAAACTCAATTACACGCACTATACTGAAAACAAAACAGAAACACACACAACTAATCACTATTAAACCACACCTCGACCCCATTACTGACCACATAACCACCCTCATCACATACCGCAACCACGTCCGTAGACAATGGCAGAGAACCCAACTCACTACACACAGACTCGAACTAAACACGTTAAACAACAAAATCAAAACAGAAATCAAAAGACATAGAAACGAGGCCTGGACCACCAAGCTCGCATCAATCAACCCTTTCGAGAACTCACTATGGAAACTTACCCGAAACCTCAAGAAACCTTTTAATCCTATCCCCACCCTCATTATCAACAACATAGAATCAATTACCGACAGACAAAAAGCACAAACACTCGCATACACATTCGAACAAATACATATATCCAACACCCCCGACACACCAGACCAGACAGACATCATACAATCTACACAATCATACCTAAACACTAAACACCCCTATAACAAACATCAGATGCACAAATTCCTTACCACTCCTACCGAACTATTAAAAATAATCAGAATCCTTCCCAATCGCAAGTCACCCGGTCCTGACTCCATCGAAAACATCATCCTCAAGAACCTCTCCCGAAAAGCTATCGTCCAACTGCACTACCTGGTTAACGCCATCCTTATTCTCCATCACTTCCCTTCCTCTTGGAAGACAGCCACGGTTCATCCCATCCCTATTTCCAATAAAAACCACTCAACACCCACCAGCTACCGCCCCATCAGCCTACTTAGTACCCTTTCCAAACTAGCTGAGAAAATCATCCTTTCCCGCCTCGAAGTCATAGAAAAAAGCAAAAAATCACACCTGACTTTCAGTTCGGCTTCAGAACCAAACACAATACTGTTCAGCAGGTGTGCAGAATTGCGACAGATATAGCCATTAATTTCAACAAAGATAATGTGACTGCTATGACCCTGTTAGACATAGAAAAAGCATTCGATAAAGTATGGATAATAGGGTTAATCCACAAATTAATCAAACATAACCTACCTCCATTCCTAATCAAACTTTTACACTCCTACCTCACTAACAGATCCTTTAGAGTCAAAATCAATGACACCCTCTCCGATCCCAGAACAATCGTGGCTGGAATACCGCAAGGGAGTGTACTTGGCCCCAAACTCTTCAACCTTTACCTCTGCGATTTCCCAACTTTCCCTAAAACTCGCACCGCATTATATACTGACGATACCGCACAGCCATAACGCACAGGTGGCTATAGAACAGCTACAGATCCACATCAATATCCTGCATCAATACTGGGACAAATGGAAAATAACTATAAACGCCGACAAGACCGAAGCCATTGTCTTCACACGGAAATACAATAATCTCAAAATACACCCATAAAACATGTTAAATACCTCGGTTTCCATCTCACACCTCGACTCAATCATGCACACCACATCCAACAACTTATCCTAAAAACTCAAATATCTCTCCGCAATATATACTGCCTTCTAACCAAAAACAGCCCATTATCCCTTAAAACCAAACTTCTCCTCTACAAATCCCTCCTACGACCAATCCTTACCTACGCAGCTCCAGCCTGGTGTGGCGCCCCATACACTACTACCCTGCCACTCCAGAGGTTTCAAAATAAATGTTTACGCCTTGCCGCACAGACTTCAAGATACATTCGCATCACAGACCTTCACCTACTGACCAACATGCCTTACATCAATGACTACATCACTCAACAAGCACAAAAATTTTACACACAAACTACTACCAACCCCAATCCACTCATTCAAAACATCATCCTCATCAAAGCACACAACGTTCCCTTCAGGACAAAGCACAAGCTCCCCTACGAATTACTTCCAGTATACCACGAGCGCCCCCCAGAGCAAATCACCTAACAAAAGCACACCAATCATACCTCATCTCATACCCACACACTAAACACACAAAACCTACATAAACACAACCAGCTATTAAAAAATACAACATGTCCCATATGCAGGCCCCTCATGCATATACAACCACCACCACACATAGAGCATCAGCCAACCAAACCAAACTACACTCAACATACAAAAAATAACTACACAAAATTCTAAACTTATCATGCACAACTAACATTATTATACCATCCATCACCACAACCTAATTGTTTTTAATTAATTAAGAGTAGATTTAAGTTTTACAAAAAATGTTTTTTCATTTGTAAATAAATGGGTTTTTTATTTCCTCCTTTTCCCATATGTAATCCAAAACTCACAAAACAAAATCACAATTATTATAAAATTTACACTTTTCATACTATTGTTATTTCATACACATCTCATTGTTAAACTCCTTTGTGACTCCTCTGACAAAAAAAAAATTAATTAATCTGTAATAAAAATTAAAATAATAAAGAAATTTTGAAATGAAATGTTGCCTTCCAAGCAGTTGATCTGAGTTCGATTCACGGCCATCGCACTTGGCTTTTGCTAGAAGAGAGACTATTCCCAAATGTACAAAGATGCTCACATATTTGCTGAAGAAGATGCACAAAGTATCAGTAAAATCCAACACCAAAACAAACAAAACGACGTCCGTCAACCCATCCGAAACAATCACAAGAACAGCATCAAACACAGAACAGCGGATAAAACAACGACATCGACGAACTGACGGAGTTATTCTCTGAAATGGCAAAACTTAAGGCAGGATACCACCTTTGACTGTGATTCTCTTAGGTGTTTTTTATGAATTTTTTTTATACAAAGAATGCCCAGACACTATATTGGTTTTAAAAATTGATTAGTACAACTTTTACATATAATATACAATTTTTTTTATTAAAATAGTCTCCTGTAGGGGGCACCAAACTGTACTCTTTTAGTGATACACCGTCATACTGCGTGTCAAATTCCACCTTGTCCATGGCATCTAGAACAAAAACTAAAAAATTTTCCAATTAGAAACCATATATTTTAACTCAGTACGTAGAATATTTGCAAAATTTTAAATTTTTCAAGAAATTGTGGTCATATATATAAAAATTTGTATGTTTTAAGGTATAAAAGTTAATAAAACTGTGCACCAAACAAAAACTAACAATTCTATAGAAAATATCCTTCGAACATAACTAGAATATACTATGGGGAAGACTCTTCCCATATTTCAAGTCAATCCAATGAACATTGTAAAAGTAATCTGACACGCAGATTTTAAAAACATGGTCCTGAGAAAACCGAGTTTAAATGTATGTATATATATATATATATATATATATATATATATATATATATATATATATAAATATATATATATATATATATATATATATATATATATTATATATATATATATATATATATATATATGTATATATATATATATATATATATATATATATATATATATATATATATATATATATATATATATATATATAAATATATATATACATACATATATATATATATATATGTAAATAAATATATATATATATATATATATATATATATATATATATATATATATATATATATATGTATATATATATATATATATATATATATATATATATATATATATATATATATATATATATATATATATATATATATATGGTCTAAATAGGGTCGGTAATTGTCTGAGAGAGCCGGTGTGTTTGCGTTTGGCAACCCGAGAATCGCGCCAAGACTGCTTTATTTAAATCGGCTTATACGCAAGAAAAAGGTGTCGCTCTCCTTTTAATTGTATGAATTTATATTCTATATACTCCAGTGAATAATTAAAGATCAAAATGTTTTTATCGATTTTTGGATAGTGCAAAGGTGGTATCCTGCCTTAAAGCTACAATCAACATTACAAACATGCCATGAGCCATTAGTGACTTAAACAACGAATTAAGCAAAGCCAAAAACACCAACGAAAATTTTTTCTATCATTCACAAAAAATCTACACACCTACAACACTAAACAACTGTTCATGGAACGCCAATGGAGTAATAGGTAAGGCAGGTGAACTTACGCACTTCCTACAAACACACAACATACACATTTGGCTACTCAACGAAACATAACTCAAAGATTGACACAAATTTAAACTACACAAATACATAATCTACAGATATAACCGAGAACAGCAGGGTCCGGCACCCTCTGAAGGCGTTGCAGTGTTAGTCAAAAAACATACCACGCACACTCACACCAAATACGCACACTACACTAGAAACATTAATTATAACACTTACAGACCACACAGTAATCTACGCTGCTTATGACAGATCAATAAACCACTTCATACGCACAGATCCCACACCATTATTTTACTATAACACAGCATTGGTGTTCGGCGATCTCAACGCAAGACACACAGGTTGGGACTGCAATACAAACAACACAAACGGGAACACACTCTAAACTCACCCTTCGCTATCAAACTACACCCAAACACCCCCACACATTACCACGAAAACGGAAGTATGCACTCCACTATCGACCTAATCATAAACAAAATTGTTCATAGCATCAGTCACCCCATATCATTACCCGACCTTAACTAAGATCACAATCCAATCATATTTCAATTAACAAATCATCTCATTGAAAACCACCAAAATAATCACATCATACATAAACATAAACAAAGCGCACTTCCGCAAAACACTTCCCTCGCTCATCTCCATCAAAAATCAAATACACACAATACAAGCCATTGATACTGTGACGAATATCAACCCGAATACCTACACCTAGGTCCATCTAGGTGGTATTTTGGGTACCACTCTAAGTGGAGGATACTTTTCTGGCTCGAGGCCGGCGTCGGGCCCAAGGTCGCTCTCTTGCATTTAAGGCCTCCGGCTAAGAGACAAGTACCAAACCGACTTAAGTTCTGCGGACCTTTTTGATTTCCACGTGGAAGGTTCATTTTGTGGTGTTCTTTGATGGTCGAGAGTCCGTTTGGAATTTTCCCTGGTGCTGCCGTGCAAGATAAGTACCTTTTCTTTCATTTTCTTAGCACGGATTGCTTAACTAAGGTGGGCCCGGAGCGCGTAGGGCATTTTTGGCCTGCACGTTACTGTTTCTAGTTTTCGCCCGGCTTTCAGAGTCGGTTCCTTTTGCGTTCGCCTTTAGGCCTTGGAGCCTTTATTCGTTTTTTCTATGTGTAGTACTTATTGGGTTTATTTATCTAATTTATTTATTTTATTTATTCAGTTAGTTATCTAATTTATTTATTTATTTATTTAATTTATTTATTTAATTTATTCAGTTAGTTATCTAATTTATTTATTTATTTATCTAATTTATTTATTTATCTAATTTATGTATTTATTTTTATTTATTTTATTTATTTATGGTTATTTAATTTATATGTTTATTTATTGCCTGGAGTTAGTCTGTGAATCGTGGTTCGTTGTTTTACCCGACTGGGTAGGGAACTGGTCCTTACCCCAGGTATAACGGGAATTTCTTAGCCCGACACTTGAGTTAACTTCACTATTTTTCACCCGGTAATATTCACTACTTCCCTCATAAGCGTGGGAAGACTTTCTCGCCGATTAGTCGTATTTCTTAGTAGACGAGGTATTAGTCCCCACGTGGTATGAACTTAAGAGGTTAGTGAGGCTAACCTGAGAGTTCCACCCACCTTGGTGGATGGGAAACCGTTCCCGGTCCCTCACGGAGGAAACTATTTATGTAGCACCGTCTCTTCCCTGTTTATAGGCTTTTGGAGTTGGTTCAGTCTGCGGCAACGTCGGGTTGTTTGCACACCCCGACTAGCGCTTCCCACCTACACCGGGATAAAGTTGTGGCAGAATTCTACGAGCACGATCCAGGACCACTTACCAGGCTTCCGAGGCTGTTTAAGGAGGGAACGAACACCGCATCATACCTCAGGTTAATGTTTATTTTAATTAATATCTGGATATAAATCTCTTGTATTGTACTGGCGGGTGTGCCTAATTTATTGTGGCCTAAAATTATAATTTCTATACAGGCGTGAAGCAAGTTGTTGGCATTATTGAAACAGATGTCCCTTACGTGTTTAATAAAATTTTCATTTTTCTATCATAACATTTAGCATCTCGAGCAAATCTTATAAATGTTTTCGATTCTAATAATAACATTTTGTGTATTTTACTTTTTCCCAACAGCTCTATCATATATATTTTGTGAGGCAAACAATCTTCAATATCCGAAAGCCAATCGGGATACTTATTATTAATTTCTAACACAATTTGAGTAATCAATTTCTGCTTAAATCCTACTACATGTTTTTTCGATTCATAAAAATTATTAATGATAAACAAACAATATTTCATAATGTTCACAACTATATCTGTTGGTCTACACAAATAGTCTATTTTATTTGATTCACCATAATCTCGTAAAATAGTTAATATATCTGATTTATCATACAAAGCATCTTCTGTCACAGGTTTTCGCAAAGTGGTCTCACAAATTTCACAGTTAAATTTAGTCACACATTTGAAAACTATATACCCTACATAATATACAATACTATTCATTTCAAACATAGAAATGTCTGGCATATTGTCATCGGGTTGTAAATTATTATCTGTTGTTACAATATTTACATTGTCGGTTATATTTTTATCACTATCTATTAAAGAAATATCTCCCGAAAATTCGTCATTTCAGATAAAATTAATGTTTCGTCGGTATCTATTTCACAATTACCGGTACCTACAGCATCAAGCATTCGTATAAACATATTTTGTTGTAAAGCTTGTCGAAAAGATCTGGTAGTTGGATTACCACTATATCCACCTCTGTTTCTTATAACTGAGAATAAGTTCTCCAGCGGATCCTGTTGTTTTACGTCATTATTGAAATCTTCAAATAATTTTAATAACCCTGATATTGTCTGCAGGAAACCATTATAGCAGTAAATGTTATGTCTTTCATTGTTGCTTTTATTATAGACTTTTACTGATTGAAAATATTTTACAGCATCCGTTAATGTTTTTTTTACCAATAAATTGCTGTTTGATAATGCGCTCCGATATGGATTTCTGTTTTGCAGAACCTGGCTGTTTAAAGAATCAAATATATCATTGACTCTTCTTAAAAATGTCGCAGTGCTTTCTGCTGAAGTAGATTTTAAACTTCCGATTTGTACAGCCGTCATTATTGAAGAGGACATTTTTCTACTTATCACCTGTGTTGCTAATTTTACAGACATTTTGTCAAACGCTTTAGGATAAATATGTCTTTCGGTGATTTGCGTGAGAGTTCTAGCATGCTGTGATTGCTTGTCCATATTGTACGTTGTTCGCACATCATTCCAAGATACCCGGTGACCATCCACAAAAATATCTGTCGAGACAAGATTGTTTCTAATGGATTTTATTAAATGTGGTGTGTCATACAATGCATATATTTTTCTAGAATTAAATGTAAAATATCTGCAGTGTCATGCACCGAACTTTCTTATACGCATATGGGTTAAGCCACTTCGTAGTTTCATTATTTTTCTAATTTATAATATTTGTTCTAACCTTTAGATCACTTTTACACGAATTATATTTCTTAGAATTTATATTAAATGTCAAACTTCAAATTATTTACGTCTATTTTGTGAAACAATTGACAGGCGCAGATGATACGATTTATGTAAAAATATATATAAAAGGCAGAAATTTATTTTGGAACCAGTACACTTTTTGGAAAAAAAATTCAAACAAAAGTTGTGCTAAATATGAATACCTTTAATTTTTGTGCATAACATTTTTCTGTAACTCTAACCATTTTTGAGAAATTGCAGAAACTACCAAAAATGACTAGAGTAAACAGGCACTTCCGGTTTAAATTTTTTTTCAAAAATAGGAGGTGCACACCCCAGGCATATGCAAATCTTAAGTTTAAAGTTTCATAATTTTAGCTTCAATCGTTTAGGCTGTAGAGAACATACATACACACACACACACACAGACGGACGTCATTCCAAAAATAGTTGGAATCGATTCAGGGAAGGTCAAAACGTATATTTCCGTTGAAATCTCGAGATCGAAATTTTTCATGATTACAATACTTACTTATACTGCGTATAAGAAAGTAAAAATGGTTTATCTTTGGAGACACTAAGCAATGTATATGCTTTTCGATTATTTGTTCCCTGGTCGCACACAATAGCAGCTAAATTTAATCCAATTTTTGTGCATTTTAAATTATGTTCTTCTAATAACTTTTTTAAAATATCTTCTTTCATCGGACCACATGAAACATAGTCCGATAATGGTTGTTTCCATCGAGTTAGTAAACCGCGAGCCATAAATACTAGTCCATGGATCGCTATATCCTGAGTTCCTCCCAAATCACCAACATCTTGGTATCCTTCAATCAAATCCTGTGTTCCATTGTATTCCAGTGTTCTTTTAATACTTAATTCATCAAACAGAAGAACTTTCTGCTGCTTCCAAAATTGAAACTTTATGTTTTTTACTTTCATATACGAAGTATAGGTAAGTATTGTAATCATGAAAAATTTCGATCTCGAGATTTTAACGGAAATATACGTTTTAACCTTCCCTGAATCGATTCCGACTATTTTTGGAATGACGTTTGTCTGTGTGTGTGTGTGTGTGTGTGTGTGTGTCTGTTTGTGTGTGTGTATGTTCTCTACAGCCTAAACGGTTGAAGTTAAAATTATGAAACTTTAAATTTAAGATTGGCATATGCCTGAGGTGTGCACCTCCTATTTTTGAAAAAAATATTCAAAGCGGAAGTGTCTGTGGTTGTTATTTTCAATCGTGAGAACAACAATACCGTAGTTGCTTGATAATATTAATTTTTTTTTGCATGTATGTACATGTTGATTTGCACTGCCACGTATTTATGATCGGGTTAAATTTAATTTATAAGAAAGGGTTGATTTGTTAATTGATCGTATGAGATCTAAGCTGAGACTAACTCTTCCTGTTCGCTCCTAGTATTTATAAAGTTTGTTTGATACTGTAGATCGTGGAATTTGCTAGTCAGTGCTTTATTTAAACTGAGTTATCAGTTTTATAAGCAACGTTCATCTAAAGTGTTCTTAAAATGCTTACTAGGTTGCACGTATATATCGGCATCAATAAAGATTAAATTAAGTACGGAAATGATTATTATACAAAAATGTTATTACAAGATCTGTTATTTTTCTAACTAGATCGATGATACATAACAATCAACTTACAATGCTTACGCCGGAAATAATATAACCCAGCAATAAATTAATCTTTAATAGCCAAAAAAAGTGGGTAAGGCACTATCTGCAAAAACAACGCGCCAATAAGGGTGTTATGAACCCTTTATCTAGTTCGAATAATAACAGTGTTTGCAATAATAATTTTTTATAATAATCATTTCATTCACTCAATTTAATCTGTTGTACATACACACCGATATACACATGCAACCTAGTAATCATTATCATAACACTTTAGAAGAATGTTGTTTATAAAAATGACACCTCAGCTTAAATAAAGCACTGACTTGCAAATTCTACGATCTACAGTAAAACTAATTTTATAGATACTGGGGACAACCAGAAAAAGTCATGTGGATCTCATACGGTAAAATATTTATTGGCAATGCAAATCGACATATACATTTAAATATATATACATGCATATATCGATAAAAAATTTAACTAAATAAAAAGGAAATATTTTACTCGTTGGTTTTTTTTATTGAAAACCAAAGGGAAAATGGAAATATACACGGTCAACGCTGAGAGATATGTTTTCTTATGGCGAGAATCGGTGGTGCATATATTTTGAGGCATTACGCCCATATGTGAGGCTTAATCAAAAACCAAAATAAATCAGCTAATGGCAATTGAATAAGCTTCGTGATATTGTGTGTGAATAATGGCAAACATAATTAACCTAAGATCGGTTGCGCTGTTAGAAATAATCTAACAATCTTTGTAACTTGAATTTTTCTTCTTTTTTTTATGCTAAATATTTCTGAATTTTTTAAATCATTATATTTAAATTTTTTTTTAAAACATCTGTGTAATTTAATAAAGAGTTATATAGTATAATAATAAGTTTTAGTCTGTTTCTTAATCTTAGACAAAGCGCGACCGATCCCTTTCCAATCTCCACTCCGCAACTACCCCGCCTGTACATTTTCACGTTACATTTGAAAGCATGGACGTTGTTCCTCTTTAAAAATAGATTCTCTTTGGTTATACCTACATGGAGAGAAATGTATTGTAAAAATATTTTGTAAACTCATGCGTTGTACAGCATACAAAAAATATGTTGAACTATACAACACATTTTCTATCATTTACAAAATCATTTTGTAAAATTCACTATAAAAATGTTGTTAAATTATTTATTGTATGGTAAACAATAAAAATTGTATATCTTACAATAAAAAAAATAATTACAATATTATTTTACAATATTTTATGGTAAAATGGACTAACAATTTTTTATTGTAAAGAATACAATAATATTTTATTATAAAATGGAAAAACCATTCTTTATTGTAAATAATACAATACAACGCATATACTGTGTACAATAATTTTTGTATGCCTGATGTTTTACATTGTACAATGTATCACATTTGCAAGTGTACAAATGGACTACGGGGAGCATTTCATTTCATATGTGAAGCAATGTGTGAGTAAAGTGCAAGTAAACTATTCGCTATATCTACATTTTCATATACAAACTTTGGTTATTTATTATATTTGAGCATAATGGCAGATGACCAAACAAAAACGTTATTGGAATCATGGCATTTGACAGAATTGATACCAGTTTTTGAGGGTAAATGTATTAACTTTAAAATTGTTGCTAAGTTATATGCTCGCATTTAAAATATCGATTTTAAATGAATAAATAACAGTACATCGTCGGTATGTTGATATTTATTGGAGACAACCCGAGGGTTTTACGATTTGAAATATGTTGGTGTTTATTTTATGGGGGATCATTTGGGACATCTGCGAATGTCAAAGTGGAAGAAAAATATAGTTTGCAAAGTTCTCTTTGTACTAAAATATAAGTATGTTGAAAATATAAAACCTAGCATACAAATAAAATTTGGAAAGGGCGAGAGGATAGCTGGGTATCTAACAACAACTACGAGGAGCATTTCGTTTCGTTTTATTTGTGAGGTAGACTGCAAGTGAACTATATCTACATTTTCATTTACCAATTTACTTTATACGTGTATTATATTCGTGCAAAATGGCAGATGGTCATACAAAAATGATATTAGATTCATGGAATTTGGCAGACTTGATACCAGTTTTTGAAGGTAAGTGTATATTTCTTATGCGCAATTGTTTGATTCTTTGATATTAATTGCATTACAAGAGATTATCAAACGCGATTACATTTCTTGTTTATATATGAGACTGATGATTCTTTTAGATGCAGGCATTGATTCAGAGGCGTTTGCATTATTGACAAAAACAAATAAAGAGAATTTAATTTAAAAAATGGGTTTACAAATTAAATTTTTAAACCATTTTCAAATTTATAAAGAATATGAATCGAGAAATGTACATAGAACGATCAAGTAAATTTTAGTATTATAGTTATTTATTACAGGAGTAATTGCAGACTATTGAGCATCAATCGTTGGCAGAAACTAGTGTATCTGCTAGTACGGAGTCTGAGGGTTCAATTTATATTAAGCCTAACGATTTAGATTTTACATCCATGATAACTGTGGATGTAACTGATGAAAACCCATCTCTTCAATCCTCGGGACTATTCATTCCAGCACCTGTTCTTACTGAAGTTCAGCCAACAAGGGTTCAAGAAAGAAATAATATTTTTCCAGACGTCAGTTATTTTTTCCCCCTTTAAATACATAAATGGTTTGCCTTGCATCATTCTTTTCTACAGGGTATCGAAGAAGTGTTTCGGAAAGATTTCCATGGTACATTAGCTCTCCATAGCAAATCTAGTGTGGACAATAGTGTCAGGAAATTGATCGTAGCTGTCGTTGTCGATCAATTGTTAGCTGTCTATTCTAATGGCTGATAAATAATAATCAAAATTAGTTATCTATACTAGTTAGATGATCATTGTTTTTTTTCAGAATTCCTACACATGCATTTGTAGAGGCTGCCGAGCAAATCGGGATATTATTTCCAAAGGAAAATCCTTCCATTTATTATATTCCATTCAGATCAAAAACAACTACATCTCCAGCGCTGTTATCAAGGGGTAAACTTTGGTATCGTTACATAAATTTGAGGAAGAAATATGAAAAAAAAACCAACGACGCCTTTAGGTAAAAGTTAATACAAATCTAAACATTTTATAGAAGTACATATTTAATAATTTTGCACTTGTAACGTGTTTATCTGCAAATAAAAAGGACATTAATAGTGACGAAGAAAAAGAAATTGAGGGATATTTATCGTTTTTAAAATCTTCCTTTGAACCATGGGAGAAAATGGAACAATTTTGGGATTTGACAATTAATTACCGAAAAGACTTAATAAAAAAATTAACTTTGACGGAGTATTTAGATACATTCACTGCGTTAAAACAACCAAAGGGATATACATTGGTATGTTATATTAACACTATTATTTAATAATAATATTTATATATATAATTATTATTTTACAAAACTGTATGGCACATATGAGAATAGATTATATGAAAAATGGCCAAAACTTGCAATAGCAATTATTAAATTGGCCGATAAATTAAATATTAAATTACAAGATGAATGTGATGGTAAGTTTCTCCAGCAGAGTTCATTGAAGAATCCAATTCATTTCATATTTGATTTACTTCATTTAGACATAAACATATTGGCTATTAAAATACTGCCATTTATATTTCCGTCAACTACATTGCGAAATAAAACTAAAAATAGGAAAAGTTGGCGGCCCAGTAAAGTCGAAGTTCAAAAGTCTTTTGTTCTACATATCCTAGTAAGTAATATATTTTACTATCATAATATTTGTTTACCTAAATATACAGTATGCAATCTGGAAGTTGCCTCCTCCGACTCTGTCATCTATTGCATTTCGTTTTATTGTAAATAAGAGGTGATAGAAAAATTTGCATAACATAATAGTTTATTTTGTTCTTTTATTAATATATATTCTTCAAATAGGTTTCAATAGGTGTAAAATACTTTACTCATTGTTGTTTTAAATGTAAAAACATTTATTTTTAGAACGCAGCAGAAATAAATAAAACTTTAGAAGATCGTAAGAAACAACTTATATGTCTAGGTCGAACACTACAGCCATTTTTTATTATCGCTGGTCCACTGAATGGAATTCAAGCAAGTTATGTGGTAATTGATGACCATAAATATAAATTAAGTAATCCACTGCAAGCATTCGATCTGTGTTTCCAAATATTTTTTGTACTTCAAGTGAAATATCCGGACGAATGTAAGCAAATTTGGAATTTTATACAAACCTATATTTATGATATTAAAACTAAGTATGATATTCAATATCCATCAGTTTCGCAAATTCATTCAGATCTACAGGAATTTGTTAAAGTCAACCAGTAAGAACAAATTTCATAGTGATTTAATAGAAGCTTAATTTTCATTTCAAAATGCATAAGTGCTCTTATTGTGTATTTATTGGAAATACAATTACAAAACTCATTTTACATTTGCGAATCGTTCATAAAAAAAATAAGAATTCTTCATTTTCTTATAATTGCCGGCGTGACTTTACATCACTTAATTCATATCGTAAATATTTTAACTCAAAACACAACAAATCTGAAGGTGAAATTTTACAAAATAACGAGCATAATACTTTAGATGATAATGAAATTCAAAAAACGAACGGATATGGTGATCAGAAATGTAACAAAAATACTGTATTATATAACGAAAATGTATTTAAAGCTATTTTCTAAATAAAATTGAATGATTTTTTAATTTACTTTCATTTAAACTGCACTCTTTCAAACCAAAATATTCAAAATATAATTTTAAAATGTACAGAATTAATAGAATTGCCATTGAATATATTCCGTGAAAATATTTCAAATAATCCATGCACATATTGTAATAATCTAAATATAGTTACTGACATTGATAGCATTAATTCTTTATTAAGTTTTTCAAGTAGAGAATATTTAAGACTAAAAGCTTTAGAAAAATCCGGATATTTTATAGAACCTGTTCAATATATAATTGGTCATAGATACGAAGCAAACAACATAGGTATCTTAGAACATACCTCTATAAAAGCTCAATTTATTCCCATTCGATTTACACAAAAAACATTTTTTGTATTGCCAAATGTTTATGAAAATACATTATCGTACCATAATTTGCTAAAATCAAACACGTCAGTAATAAGCAATATTATTCAAGGAGAAACATGGAAAAAAAAACAATTAATACTTCCTCAAAATTGATATTGCCCATAATTTTATATTATGATGACTTTGAAATAGGAAATCCATTAGGATCTCATGCTGGTATACATAAATTAGGGGCAGTTTATTTATCAATTCCCGTAATACCAAACCAAATATCTTCATTTTTGGATAATATTTTTTTAGTAGCCCTTTTTCATACTAGTGAATTAAAAGAATTTGGAAATGAGCGAATTTTTTCTAAAATTATTGAAGAAATACAATATTTGAGTGATACTGGAATTGTCATTAATACACCGAATGGAGAAAAACAGATTTATTTTATCCTGGCTCAAGTCGCAGGTGATAATTTAGGTGTTCATCTAATATTAGGATTTTCCGAAAGTTTTCGAGCTCGGTATTCATGCCGTTTTTGTAAAGCTGATAGTACAACAGCTGGAACACTTTGTAAACATAATAATAATTTACTGCGAACTATAAAAAATTATGAGCAAGGTTTTAAAATTAATGATCTCTCTAAAACAGGTATAAAAGAAAATAGTATATGGAATAGATTAAACAATTTTCAAGTTACCAATAATATGTTCATGGATATTATGCACGATTTGTTAGAGGGCGTTTGCAATTTAGTTATCGCGTTTATATTAAATCAACTAATATTGAATGATAAATTATTTTCTTTGCAGTTATTAAATAAAAAATAAATTATTTTAACTTTGGTTTTGAAGTAAAAAATAAACCGCCATTAATCACTTACGAACAATTAAAAAATACTTCTTTGAAAATGTCATCTTCGGAAATGTTGTGTTTTATAAGATATATCGGACTAATTATTGTAGATTTAGTGCCCGAATCGAACGAATTTTGGGAATTACTTATTCTTAATAGAAATATAATAGCTATGGTTACTGCTCACCATGTAACACCTGAAGATTACATTTTATTAGAAACTATTATATCAGAGCACAATGAATTATATTTAAAATTATCTAAGAAAAAATTGACACCGAAATTCCACCAATTGGCTCCACTATCCAATGATATTAAAAATTCTGGTCCACTTATAAACTTTTGGTGTATGCGTTTCGAAGCCAAGCATCAAGAGTTAAAAAAAACAGCTTATAATATAGCATCTAGAAAGAACATTAGTTATTCACTTATAATTAGGCATCAATTGAAAGTAGCAAATAGATCATTGAGTGGAATTGGTTTTGAAGATGATGTACAAGTTTGAAAACAAGTAAATCCTGCTTTTATATCTATAAATATTAAAAACAAATCAATGTAAAAAATTTTCAAAGTGTAAATTAGATAGAATTACATGGAAACTTTATATAAGCTCGGTTTTTATATCTATATTGCAATTGAAGATGAATTTCCTGTTTTTGGAAAAATATCTCACATATTAGTTAATGAAATAAAAATAAGTTTTGTGTGTACTAAATTACGTACATTATGTTTCTTTGTCCATATGTATGGTTATGAAGTTGAAATGACAGATCAATGTGTTCTTGTTACGCATTGAAATATGTTAAGCATTTACCCTGTTTTGATATCTTCACATAAAAATGGCAAAAAATACATCATCATGAGATCTATATAATAATAAATAAATGTTAGTAATAGTTCCTACTTGTAAAGTAATATTTTTTATATGTTTTTATTTTATTTTTATGTTTTTTTTATCTTACAATAAAAATATTATACAAATACAATATGAGCATTTTCATTTATACAATAACAATAGTGTTAATCAACAATATAATATTGTAAAGTTTACTATTCAACATTGTACATTACGTACAACTAAATGTAATAAGTTTTACAACATGTATATTGTATAGTTTACAACTCCACATTGTAAATCAAGTACAATTCAAAATTGGGCGCATACTCAAATTGCCCGGCGGTTGGGTTTGAACCTTTTTTGACTCTTCATTTTGCCCGAATCATCGGTATAAGAAAAAGGTTCATTAATCCTCTTAAATTGCCTAGTTTTACGAGAAGTACGTATTAAACAGGAAGATTTGAAATTGATATTTTTCTGCGAAATTTCCTTTAATTTTCTAAAATTAGTATTACAGGTAACAATGTATCAATAGGGAAAATATAATTTAGTTTCAAGTTAATCACGATGAAAGGAGTGTCGTTTTGTGTTGCTGCTAATGGTTTCCGCTATTGTTTTATACTTTTATATTTATACATTTAACTTCTATATTTTTCCATTTATACCTTTATATTTATCCATTTATATTTTTATATATACATTTAAATAAAACATTTTGATTATTTTTTGCCTTTTTGAATCTGTCTTCTAAAATACAGATTTCTTAAAATTTGCATTCGGGCAGAATGTTTATACGATTTGACAGTCCAATGATTTGTGACACCAACCGCCGGGCAGTTAGAGTATGCGCCCAAAATTGTAATACTTACAATCACTTATTGTAACTTTTTTAACAACAGATTATTGTAAAAAGTATTACAATAAGGATTTTATACGGCATACAACATTATAATTGTTGTCACTTCTGTACAATAATTTATCGTATACTATACAATAATTATTGTATATTATACAATACATTTCTCTCCGTGTACAATGAAAATCTAATGGATTAATTTCTACTATAAATTGTACTAAACTATACATAATCACAAATGTGAATTGTCAAAATTAACTGTGACCTTCAGAAAGTATTTATATTTGAATACTAAAATTTACCTTCAAACTTCAACTTATTTGGGTTTTCTTATACGTTTCCGACGAAACAAAACGTGAAGTGAAAAGTGGGGAAAAATACATAGGTATTAACAAAAATAAACAAAATAAGATAATTTTCTAGAAGCAAAGTAAATCTCTCAGTTAGTCGAGCGTGAAACTACAATTGAAAAAGATTAAGCGTTCGTCTAGCAACCTGCTCGATAATTAACGTATTTTACAAACATTTTTATATTCAATTAAGTTTGTATTACAAATAAACTTGTACAGTTTCGAATTTAAATATTTTCCAAAGTATTGTAAATCATTTACATCATACAAGCATTCAGGCAATAAAATTCAAAATGTGCTAGTATTTGTTTTCCCCCTGTTATCTTATCTCCTAAAAAAATTATTCATCGGCCTGTAATTAATATTTTGCCCAGGTATGTATGTACTACCTTCGTTTATCACAACTTGCTGTATTATACATACAACAGTTCAGGAAAAATATTTTCTTTCTCCTTGGTATATATTATCTATCCAAAAATACATAACAATTGCATAATTAATACAAATACGTGTAATCTACCCAAGTACATTTTTATTATAATCATCCTATATATTCATGTATGTTTATTTGTATTATTATCACCAGTTAGATTTATTCATGTATTATCTCTTGTTATTTGTATTTTAGTATTTCACTTCTATGTGTAAACTGATCACACATATTTTGTGTTCGAAAACTGAACTACGGCTGAATATGAAGTCCATCTTAATTTTCCATTAAACAATCGCAATTTATAAATAAATCTAGAACTTGCTTTGGAGTCAGTCGAAGTAATAAGCTACGGGTTGTCAGTCATAATAAAACCCACTTTAGAAACCATACTAATCATAAGGCGTATTAAACATCGTAGAAATATATATTAAATATATTTTAAGCCTCGAATATCTTTATTCTTTCACTAAAAGGACAGGGATACATTCTTGCAGTGTATTGTGTTGGAAATTATATTTTTAAAATAGATATTCCTCACATGCAAACGTCAAAGAATATATGCAAATTAGATTAATATGTCTCCAAATCTTTACTTGTATATTCAAACAAGTCCTAAGTAAACGAAAGAATATCATATACATTACAAAACTTATTTTATATAGTTTTACGAACTTATTTGGAAGCCAAACAATTGTTTAATTATAAGTTGGTAATTATTACATATGAATTATTGAATCGGTATTTTGTACGTACTATAATCTAACTACATACTAATATAACCAATAATGACGATTGTCGCTTACCTCAGTGTGTTAGGAGTATGCACGTCTTTTTTTATTAACTTCACTGCAGCACAATATAAAAGTCTATAATGTTTGCAGACGTCTGTTCTATGTTCTTCGAAATATTACATTGTATTTCACAATGATATTATAACCAGAGGGTATGGGGAGATGGATTTCAACGTTAAATCGGTTGTACAACGTTTGCAAAGATGGCGGGTTCCATGGAGCCTACACTGGAGGTTTAGTTGTCGCCGCAGCCACCGAGGGCGCGCATTTTTTTTTTTAATGAAAGGATAGATGTACTTTTCTTTTCGTGGTACAGTAGACCACGAAATGCAAAAGTACCAAAGGTACCTCCTAAAAAAAAACCATTATTTAAATAATACAAATATTTATTACTAATTCAGGTTTAAATTTTACTTTATATAACATTCACATATTTATATGTTAAGAAAACAATTATATTTTTATTATTAAATATTAATATTCGTATTTGGCTCTTCAGTCGAATATGAATTACATTCGGTCAAATAGTTTTTATAATGGAACAAGTAAATGCTCATATTTATAAAAGAAAACTAATTTTAATAAGTACATTTTTAATGAAGCTACAATTGACTTTCATCCATTCATCGCAATCTTTAAACCATTGTTTAACATTTAAATAAGTTTTTCTTCAATAATATGGTTTTGATGTTAGTACATTCTTCTCATACGCACCCATGTACGACAAAAAAATTACTTTCTGTTTTTCCTCCGCAACGTCTTACGATGCATGTCGTTGAATAGGATCGTGCCAGAATAAGCGCAAGCTCTAATCCACCTGCACTCGAAATGTTTTGAACATACACGATATGTTCTATAAACATCATGTGCAGGAGGAATAACGTACAGTCGCAGATTGTTGATTTTTTTCAACCCAATGTGGAAAAGTGCTCTGTCCTTCGGAAAACAGGCGAACCGTTTTCTGTAATCAAAGCATCCGGGAACACAACAGACTCGGTTATTTAAATGCATACTACGAACAAACTATTATACATGGAATGCATATCAAATGTTTACTATTTATTTGTGATTTAATACTTACATGCCACAAAAAAAGAGATTGCTCAAAAACAAACACTTGTTAGAGTTAAATAATATAAAATACAAAAGAACTTCCCGATAAATAACAGAGGACAAATCAATAACGAACAATAACAAAATTGCATGTATGACGTATTGCACAATAAAAATGTTACATTATTTACAAAATGGATTCCAATAAACGTACTTATAAATAAATAATTTATTTTTCCAAAAATGCAGTATAAAATCATCCTAAATTTTTATTTGATTAGTAAAATATCAAGTAAATATTTAAAATTTATATACATTTAATTCGTTCAAATTTTTGTAATTTTTATTATCGCGACGATCGCGACATCTAGAACAGCGGCGAATATGACATTTTCTAACCTAACAAAACTCTGTCCAATGGTGGCTATGTTTCTTATTACTCCCCCTACTCACTGATTATAACCATGTTGTTCACATTAACAGGTTTATTTGGACGCTGCACCACGTGGTTTATTTGCATCAGACACTCTCTTTAAAACACATCCATTATTACACGATCTTTACTAAACCAATTGAACACTTGTTTATAACACTCATAACATTATTGACTTATTAATACCAGAATGTAAATCATAAATAAAGCGTATTCCATCATACGCCAACAAATTTTCGTACATCACGCAGTTGACTGCAAGCAGAGAGTATGGGGAGATGGATTTCAACGTTAAATCGGTTGTAAAACGTTTGCAAAGATGGCGGGTTCCATGGAGCCTACACTGGAGGTTTAGTTGTCGCCGCAGCCACCGAGGGCGCGTTTTTTTTTTTTTAATGAAAGGATAGATTTATTTTTCTTTTCGTGGTACAGTAGACCACGAAATGCAAAAGTACCTCCTAAATAAAAACCATTATTTAATAATACAAATATTTATTACTAATTCAGGTTTAAATTTTACTTTATATAACATTCACATATTTATATGTTAAGATAACAATTATATTTTTATTATTAAATATTAATAATATTCGTATTTGGCTCTTCAGTCGAATATGAATTACATTCGATCAAATAGTTTTTATAATGGAACAAGTAAATGCTCATATTTATAAAAGAAAACTAATTTTAATAAGTAAATTTTAATGAAGCTAAAGTGCTCTGTCCTTCGGAAAACAGGCGAACCGTTTTCTGTAATCAAAGCATCCGGGAACACAACAGAATCGATTATTTAAATGCATACTACGAACAAACTATTATAGAATTCATATCAAATGTTTACTATTTATTTGTGATTTAATACTTACATGCCACAAAAAAAAGAGATTGCTCAAAAACAAACACTTTCTAGAGTTAAATAATATAAAATACAAACGAACTTTCCGATAAATAACAGAGGACAAATCAATAACGAACAATAACAAAATTGCATGTATGACGTATTGCACAATAAAAATGTTACATTATTTACAAAATGGATTCCAATAAACGTACTTATAAATAAATAATTTATTTTTCCAAAAAATGCAGTATAAAATCATCCTAAATTTTTATTTGATTAGTAAAATAGCAAGTAAATATTTAAAATTTATATACATTTAATTCGTTCAAATTTTTATAACTTTTTATTATCGCGACGATCGCGACATCTAGAACAGCGGCGAAAATGCAATTTTCTAACCTAACAAAACTCTGTCCAATGGTGGCTATGTTTCTTATTACTCCCCCTACTCTCTGCTGTTCACGTTAAGAAAATAGCGTTGAGTAAGATAGGACGATGATATCTATGAATCTGATTGGTGTAGACGCGAGGTGGATTTACATTAGCGAACATTGAAGAGATCCGCGATTTCATATCCGTTTGGTATTTCACAGAGAGTGGACCTTAAAGTAGTAAAGCAACGTGTGTTTCTTTTTTATTTTGACAATTTTTATTCGTCTATAGGTAAGTTTCTTCTATAGATAACAGCTTACATTCACAAAAAAATACCTTCTTTAAGTTCGCGCCAAACTTTAAACTAATAGAATGTTTGAGTGTAAAACGGGCTGCATTCGCAGTGCCATCTACTATTTTCTTAGCGTGAACAGAGTATAGTTGTTGTAAGTTTATTGGTGAACATGGAATAAATTAACGTTATTTAGACCTACATAAATAATATTCTTTGTTTTAAATCATTTGCAGTGACTTGCACTGAACTTTCTTATACAATTTGGTTAAATCATATATTTTTCTAATTTATAATATTTGACTAGAATATCGAATATAGGAGTAGCTGAAAAATCAATTAAATCTGAAAATAATGTTAAATTAATGTGTTATTTTCCTTAAAAACATTGAAATTATCTTTGCTAATTACATCAAATAGTTCTCACATCTTGCTAATTTATTCTACAATATTAGCTAGTCCTGGAATTAAATAAGACGTTCGTATAATGTTTATATATTTGTGCCTAGAATAGTTTCCGTTTATAGAAAACATTCTATATTTATATATCTCTACTGGTGCTAAATTGTTACGTTTTATGTCTATTGATTTATAATTGAAATTAGCATGCAGCTGTGAACCATGGACAAAACCATAAATAATGTTAAAAAATAGTTATATAATTGAAGTAATTAATACATTTTTACGTAGGTAAAAGAAGAACATTAGCGCTGATCAGTTTAAATATGGTGCGTCCAAGTGTCTTCCAAACGAGAACTTGTTTAGTGTTATTCGCAGTATTTCTTCTGCCAAAACTTATGCTACTTAGTTTTAGAATATCTTCAAATACATATGAATATGAAGTTTTGGCTTTTCGGTGTTTATATTTGTTTTTTCTACTTGTGGTATATTAACAGAATGTGATATGCAATCTGAAATACACCACTGAAGGTTGGGTTGACAAAACAGAGTTATTTTGATAGTTTATTGGTGTCTTAATTCAATGTCAAAAGAAATTATGTTTCTCGTATAATTATATTCATTTATTGAAAACCTTTACTAATTTAACTTTATTGTATATCAAAAATTTATGCATTGTCTTGTTCTGAACTTTCTTATAAATATCAGCTTAGATAAGAAAATTAATAAATTATAAATTTTGAATTAGAAAAAATTATACTATATTTATTTATACTTTCTTATACGCAGAATAAGTAAAAATTGTAATCATAAAAAAATTCGATCTCGAGTTTTTAACGGATATATACGTTTTGATCTTCCCTGAATTGATTCCGACTATTATTGGAATGATGTTAACAAATTACAGTTGTTCGAAAGATATTTTAAAAAAACCGCTAATTTTCTTCTATTGAAAATCGGCTGTAAGAAAATGTATGTCTTTTCAAGAAGTGATTCTAGAGGACGAAGTAGGTATCCAATTAAATCAGCCTGATTAGTCAAAGACTTTATTTGAAATCTTGGGCACCAGTCAAATTTCTGACATTAATAAATCAGTTATATCGCGAATTCATCAAAATTATTGTGCTAAATGGACTGAAAACTGCACGACGTTCAGGGTAACCCGACATAAATACTCCCAGAATTGATATGCTGATTTTAAATTTTAATTAAAAATATAATGAGTTCCTCTACTGTACAACGACGGCAAATTAAAGGAGGACGTTACAGTCGTAGACCTGCAAAATACCCTTTACTAGGTAAGAAGCAGAGGACCGCTCACATAAAATTGCTAAGGAAGCGTTTGAATTGGAGCATAAATATTGGAAAATATTGCTATTACGCAACGAATCTAAATATAACTTATCCAAATATAATTGATCATGCTCGACATCCATCTGGTTAAAAATTAAATCCTCGATCCTTTTAAATATGGTGGTGGCAGCGCGTTAGTGTGGGAATGCTTCTCAGGGCTTTGTATGGGGGAAGTGCACCGAACAGAGGGTATTATTTACAAATTTATCTACAATGACATTTATCAAAATATCATTATTAGTTACAAAAACCCTTTCATCTCATAAAGGTAACCGTCTGTATTTATATATTTTTGATTCTTATTACATATAGTTTTTTTTAGAATGTGTTTTCTGATCGGATGCTAGGTATTCATTTCCTCAACTAACCTACGTATGCAAATTTAGTAATAACATTGGCCAAATCTATACTTTCTTCAAAAATAGCGAATAGAGTAAGCACCACACTATATTTATTATGAGTCTTTTTTTATGAATTAATATTGTTTTTTTTTTTATGCTTAGGTTTTTGTGCATAATGATTACAAGACGCTAAATATGACTGTATCTTCAAGTACTTTACCCATATAATACGAAGGTACAGAGATGTCTATTGGCAAATTAATTGGTTAGTATTGATTAGTAAATCATAAAATACACAAGTATCTGTTTTTCCTAAACGAAAAAATTATATTAATTACCCCAATGCTTATAACAACCGCAAAACTTCAATCCCTATTAAATATTTGATTACGATATTTATGTTTAGTTTACTGCTTCTAACAAACATCTGCAGTGTCATGCACCGAACTTTCTTATACGCATATGAGTTAAACCATATTGTAGTTCCAATATTTATCTCATTTATAAAATTTGTTCTAACCTTTGGATTGCTTTTACACTAAATATATTTCTTTTAATAAATATTAAATGTCAAACTTCAAATTATTTAAGTCTATTTTGTTAAACAATTGACAGGCACAAATGATGCGATTTATGTAAAAATATATATAATAAGCAGAAATTTATTTTGAAACCAGTACCCTTTTTGGAAAAAAAAATCAAACAAAAGTTGTGCTAAATATAAATACGTTTAATTTTTGTTCATACAATTTTTCTGTAACTGTGACCATTTTTGAGTAATTGCTGAAACTGCAAAAAATGACTAGAGTAAACAGGCACATCCGCTTTGAATATTTTTTTCAGAAATAAGAGGTACACACCCCATGCATATGCAAATCTTAAGTTTAAAGTTTCATAATTTTAGCTTTAACCGTTTAGGCTGTAGAGAACATACACACACACACACACAGACACAGACACACACACACACACACACACACACACACACACACACAGGCGGACGTCATTCCAAAAATAGTCGGAATCGATTCAGGGAAGGTCAAAACGTATATTTCCGTTAAAATCTCGAGTTCGAAACTTTTCATGATTACAATACTTACTTATACTGCTTATAAGAAAGTAAAAAATGTATGTTTTTATTTTGCAGATCAAAGTTGTGATCCCTACATTGTGCCGCGCCGAAGAAGAAATTTCGCCGAGCGCGCTTTATCAACCGGCCGTCCTGACCGTAATTTTGTATTTTTTTAAATTTTATAATATGATACTAGATTATCACATTTATTATATATGTGTAACAAAAATCGTGTTTCTATCTTTATTCCTTTTCACCTAGTATCGATTTTAAAACAAGATATCATTTTACGGTTTCAACACTAGGGAAACCTCGGAAAGGTATTTGCGCAAGCATGTATGCTAAGATTGAGAAAAATGTTATCATACTTTGGCATAATCAAAAATTTCCTTGTGAATATTTGTTATTACATTACGCATAAAAACATAAATATTTATTTTTACAAAAACGACCAATATTTTACTAAAATCTTATATGTTGTTGTAGTTACGTGTAATCAATGATATCGAGATAAAAATATAGTAGATTAGCTAAAGATTTAATTGGGTATTATAAATTTGATAGAGTGGCGGATCTATTACAATTGTAATAAAAGTGAAACTCCACTCTGCATTAGCTAGGTTCATTAGCTTTCGCCACGTGTTGCCAACCATAATATTTTGAAAATATTCTTTCGTTACAAATTATAAAAGTTATATAGAGCCATCGCAGAGAGTTATTGAAGATAGATGTAGCAAACAATCCTATTAAATACCAGGTTTATATTATATTATAAGACAAATAAATCTCTATCTAACAATTATATTATCAAAGGAATTAGCCAGGGTAGCATACTGGGCTACTCTCCAACGAAGAGAATAGGTATTAAATAAGTATCATTTATAGCAATTATAATATCAATATAATAATCATGATAAATAACACGTACTCACTTACACAAATAAGCAATGTGACTTTGTTTAAATTAGTTTAGGACCGGGACAGCGCGTACGCAGTCCCGACTACCAAAAATTACGCGCCCGAGTTATTCGCATTAGGAATAATCGCAAGGATCAGCTCAACCAAGGTGCAATGGGAGAGCCTCACCCCGGGGGAACCATTCATTTCAACAAAACTTTAATATTCACTTATTTTTTATTACAGATTACTTAACCTATATTGGAATACATGGTGGGTTTGGTCAGAGTACCTACTCAAAGGGAGTATGAGTGAATTACAAATGTGTGAATGTGTGCATTTTTATTTTACATTATTTGTGATTTTGTTAATGAGATATGGGTTGTACATGGGAAGGGGGAGTGGTCAAAACCCATTTTACGGCAAAAATATACTTTATTTTTTTTTACATAAAACTTATATACTATCCTTAATTAAATAAAACTTATATCTAACATTGTTTTAACAATTTTTGTTTTGGTTTTTTATTATTTTATTTTATTTATTTATTTTTTTGTTATTGTTTTTACATAACTATCATGCGGGTTGCTCATCTAGAAGGGGCTGACGGAATATTGGGTATGATTGGTAGGGAAGCTTATGTTTTAAATTGAATGGCGCATTGTGGCATCTAATGGATGTGATGTTTTTAATGAGAGGGTTAGGGTGTGTGAGTGACTTTGTGTAAAATGTCTGTGATATGTGGTCGATGTAGTCTGTAATGTATGGCATGTTAGTAATTTCGTGTAAGTCTGTTATTTTTATGTATCGCGATGAGTTTGTGGCTAGTCTTAGGCATTTGTTTTGGAAGCGTTGCAATGCTTTAAGGGAGATTTTTGACGCACCACCCCAGACTGGGGCCGCGTATGAAATGATGGGACGTAGGAGGGATTTATATAGTAGGATTTTATTTTTGGTGTTGATGGAGCTATTTCGGGCAAGTAAGGGGTAGATTTGTCGGAGCGAATTTTGGGCGTTGTGGATTGATTTTTGGATGTGATGTATGTGCGACAGTCTGTATTGTAAATTTAGTCCGAGGTATTCCGTCTGTTTTTGTGGGATGATTTTGGTTTTGTTTATGATTAGGGGGGCGAGGACTTTGATGTTAGTGAATTTACGTGAGAAGACGGTGGTTTCTGTCTTGTCGGCGTTAATTGTGATTTTCCACTTGTCGTAGAATTGTTGAAGTATGTTCATGTGTATTTGGGTTTGTCGGGTGGCCACCTGCGCACTGAAGCTGTGTGCGTAGATGGCCAAGTCGTCGGCGTAGAGTGCGGTGTTCGTCTTGGAGAAGGAAATCGCTAAGGTACAGGTTGAATAGTTTTGGACCTAGGACGCTGCCTTGGTACCAGTAGCGATATGGTGGAGCTAAATGTGGCGTGTTAAATGGTCTAAATGGGGTAAATTTTATGTTTTGCGGATTTGGTCTTTGAGTATTTCTCTGAAAATTTGTAGGAATGTTTTTTGGAATCTTTGGCGTGTTTTCAAACTGAAAATCATTTGTAAGCATGCTTAATGCAGAATTTAGGTTGCTGGGGTTTTTTGTACGCATTAATTGTCCTATTGGTTCTTTTAACCCTTTTAATAAAATTCTAAGAGCATTATTTTTGAAATACGCAATTAAAACAGGTGCCTCATTATTGTCGACGTGCGTTGCAAGATAAGAAACTTGTAAATTTAAAATATGTTGGAATCTGTTATAGAAATCAAATACAGATTCTTTTTCATTTTGTTTCATCTCAGTCATTTCCATACATAGGGTATGACAGTCTCTTTTATGTGGTTAATAGAGCGAGTTTAAGATCAGCCCATGTTTTAACGGTACAACTAGAAATATTTATTGCTGCTTCCCCTTTAATTTTTGCTATACTACTCATTAAATATTCATTTTGAAAATCGTTTTGATCAGTTAAATTATAAAAATTTTTAACACTTGATTAGTTTCACATATAGATATTTATTGACGTACGTTTCGACCTTTCGGTCATCATCAGAAATGTACAAGTGTATCATTTCTGATGATGACCTAAAGGTCGAAACGTACGTCAAAAAATATCTATATGTGAAACTAATCAAGTGTTAAAATTATTATTATTACCTATTAAATATGTTTCATCAAGTGCCCACCAAACAAACTTTAAATTTATAAAATTTTGTTCCTAATTTTTCGCTTATTTCAATAAATCTAGGTAATAATTCTTTATCACCAAAGAATTCAGGTATCATATCCAGATATTCTTTCTTTAGAACTGGTATAGCCATGTTAGAATTAAGTTTGAATATAGGTTCTCTTAATATCGTACGTGTTATTAAGGAATGTTTGTTTTGGTCACGGTCTTCAAGATCGGAGTCAGATTCAGAATATGAGCTTGTATCAGATTTGATTAATTGAGAAGGACCTCTTGAGGACATGTGTACTCACCACCATATCAGTATATGCTTCATGTGCCCTGAACTCGATGCTGATGTTGAATGTTGTTGGGTTTTGGTCTTCTCAGGGTTGTGATCTTCCTTTGGACGATAGGTAGGTAGGATTAAAATTTAAAGGCGTATCAGCCTCTTGGGCTATTCACGCCATAAACTATATTATGAAAGAAACTAACTAAATATATGTTATGTAAAAATAGAATTGTAAACTTAATATCTATTCAATGTAAAATATTAATATATGCATATATAAATAAATAAAATGTACAGGTTTAAAATTGTAAAAATAAATAATTTTGTAAAATATTATTGAGTGATAAAAAAAAAGCGTGTATAAATAAAATAATGACAAAGCTAGCACTTTTAAATAAAGGCAAATAGACCTGTATTCCTGAGGAACAGGACGACCCTGTCAATGAGTGTCGAATGGTCACCAAGGGCCACCGACAGGTCAAGTGACAGACCCGCCCTGTTTCGTTGCTCGGTAAACTGGGAGCACTCCAACAAAAAGTGCGCCACTGTCATAGCAGTGTCACACGTTTCGCACATCGGAGCCTCCTCACGGCGCAGAACATGACCATGCGTCCACCAGGTGTGCCCTATCCGGAGTCTCGCCACAGCGACCTCCTCCTTTCGGGATGCCCTATGGGAAGAATCCCATGGCCTCACGTTGTGCTTAACATTTTTAAGCTTGTTAGATACTATATGACTCCACATTTCCTGCCACTGATTCATGATCAGATGCTTAAAATGACCTTTGAGGTCATCAGCAAGCACCCGAGTATAATCAATGGTGGCCTTAGACAAAGCTCGCTTAGCTGCTGCATCAGCTGCTTCATTCCCGCGAATACCAACATGACTCGGTACCCAAATAAAGCGCACGATCGACCCTTTTGACGATAATGTCATCAAGGTTGCTTGTATCTGTTGCAAGAGAGGATGTTAGGGGTACAAAGAATCAATCGCTTTCAAAGCGCTCATCGAGTCCGACACAATAACAAAAGAATTACGTGCAAGTCTAGAAATATAGAGAAGTGCTTGGTAGAGTGCATACAACTCTGCCGTGTAAACGGACGAGAGTTTGTGAAGTCGAAACTCACATGCACCTCTTGCCGATATAAAAGCACATGCAACCCTGTCGTTACTTTTCGAACCGTCAGTGTAAATGCGAATCCTTTTCCGATAGTTGGCAATGATTCGAGCAAACTCACGTTGGAACAGAATGGGTGGAGTAGAGGATCGATCTAGCTTTGAAAGCGCATAGTTGGTATTCGGACGGGGGAATGTCTATGGAGGAAAGGGGCTGAAAGAAGTGTCTGGGGTTGAAGGAAGTTCAAAATTAACTTCTCCAAAAGTATTGCGAGATCTGATAGAAAAGGAACCCACCGAACGAGCCCTTCTGTCATAAATCTCCGCAAACTGTTGACCAAAGGCTATGTCAAAAACCAGGTGATATGGTTTCGACTTCATGGCTGCCGTGTAGTTCATGGTCAAAAGCCTGTGACGATCATACAGAGAAGGCTCGCCAGCTTCGCACAATAGACTTGGTATTGGGCTGGTACGAAAAGCACCAGTAGCTAGACGAATACCTGTATGGTGTATCGTATCAATGGTTTTGATAACGGATGGCCTGGCAGAAGCGTAAGATTTGGAAGAAAGAACTCGCAACAAATTTAGAGAAAGCCGACATTTGGCTTCAAAGCCACAAGATGGGCACGCCATATAAGCTTCTTGTCAAATAGAAGACCAAGAAAACGGATAGTTTCCACAAATGGAAGATCAGTACCATTGAGAGAGAGAATAGGATCTAAGTGAAGGTGACGGCGTTGACAGAAGTGAATGCACTCTGTCTTCGCTGCAGAAAATACGAAACCTTGCTCAGTAGCCCAGGTATGAAGGCGATTGATTGTTAACTGCAGCTGATGCTCTATGGAAGCCATATTGCGAGAACTGCAGAAAATCGCCAAGTCGTCCACGTACAGGGATCCCAGGACAGGTGAACGAATACACTGAGCAACACCGTTGATGGCCACAGCAAACAACGTGACACTCAAAATAGATCCTTGCGGTACTTCGTTTTCTTGAGTAAAAATGTTGGAGAGGTCATTTCCCACACGAACTTGAAATTTCCTTAAGGAAAGAAAGCTTTCACGATATATGGGAAGATTACCTCTCAAGCCCCAGGAGTGTAAAGTGCGCATAATACCAAAACGCCAAGTGGTATCATAGGCTCGGGCAATATCAAAGAACACAGCTACCATATGTTGCTTGTTGAGAAAAGCATCCCTGATGGTTGACTCAAGTCTCACCAGGTGGTCTGCAGTGGAACGGTAACGGCGGAAGCCGCACTGGATGTTATCCAACAGGTTGTTTGATTCCAGGAACCAAACAAGACGCCTGTTGATTATGCGTTCCATGAGCTTGCAGACACAACTGGTAAGCGAAACTGGGCGATAGCTAGATGGCAGTGTTTTGTCTTTTCCAGGCTTTCAGATTGATACAATAATCGCATCATGCCATGGTGTTGGGCAAATACCGGAAAACCAAATGCGATTATACATTTGTAAACGAAACGTTTTTCCAGCAGTATCCAAATGGCGAAGCATCTGCTAGTGAATAGAATCAGGTCCAGGAGCGCTGTCGTGCGAATCTGAAATCGCACTGTCAAGTTCATCCAGGCTGTAAGAAAGATAGTAGATTTCGTCACCCGGAGAAACAAAATTGAGTCACTGACGTTCCAAGATTAATTTTCGAGCGAGGAACTCAGTTGGATAGTGATTGGAACTTGAAGTATCCGCGAAAGTGGATGCTATAATATTAGCAACATCAGACCGACAGGTAATGACATTGCCATTGATATTTAGGCTAGAAACAGTGCTAGATTTTGAGCGGCCAGATATTTTTCTGACCTTCTCCTATACCTTTGAAACTGGAGTGGAGGTTGTAATGGAAGAAATGTATCTCTGCCATGACGATTTCTTACTCTTCCGAACAATTCTTCTAGCTTTTGCCTTGGCTTGGAAGAATTGGATCATATTCTCGGTAGTTGGGAATAGCCTGAAATGGCGAAAAATACGTCGTTTTTCTCGGATAGCAATCTTACATTCATCGTTCCACCAGGAAACGGGTATTCTATAAGAATGAACTGGTTTTAAAGGAATACTTTCTTGCGCAGCAGACTTGATTGTATCCGTGAAATACCGAACATGGTCGTCCACGTCAACGAAATCATTTTCACCAAATACAGCCAACTCCGAGAATAGATTCCAATCTGCTCGCTGTAAAGCCCACTTTGGACAACGAGCATCAGAATCTGAGCTCTGCAAAACTTTCAGAATGATCGGAAAGTGGTCACTTTGATGCTAGTCCCAGTGCACTTGCCACTCAAACAATGGAGCTATTGCTGCAGAACAGATCGTTAGATCAATCGCAGTGAAAGACCTCCACGCTGCAGAAAAATGTGTCATATTACCATCATTTAAGATGACATGTGTACTTGCGGTGAACAGGTGTTCCAAACGTCTACCGCATTAATTAATCGTATTTGATCCCCATTCAGGATTATGAGCGTTGAAATCGCCCATAAGAATGAATGGACTAGGCAATTGATCAATTAAATCAACAATATCACGCATATCGACATTGTCGTTTGGCGGAAGATAGATAGAACATAAAGTGACCAGAAAAGGAATAGCAACACGGACAGCTACAGCTTGTAATTCAAAATTCAAAGCAATCTCCTCACAATACATACTCTCGCGAACCAGAATCGCTACTCCACTACGAGCTTGGCCATCAGTTGGCACATCAGTACGAAATACTGAGAATCCTCGTAGTGAAACAGCTCTGGTGTCTTGAAAATGTGTTTCTTGTAAGCAAATGCAAAAGGGAGTCTGCTCGGCATTGAGAACTTTAAATTCTGCGAAATGGCTGTAGAAACCATTACAATTCCACTGTAGTATGGGAGGCATTATTTGGGTGTGGAAGATTTATCTCGCTCTGGCCTAGAGAGTTTAATGCTTGTGACTTCCATAGGAGAAGAGGATCTCGAAGATTGATATACTTTACTAGAAGAACATTTGGTAATGGAGGAACTTGAAACTATGGATATTTCTCGTACCTCCATTGTTTTTTTTTTTTAGAAACAATATTTGGCGAAGTAGAAGTACTTGCCTTTAAATGCGAAATTTTAATCTTTAGCTTGGCGTTGACTTTTGCTTTATTTTGACTTAAAACTTTGGTAGCTTGATTCGATAAAGATTTTAAATTTGGAGTAATACTAGACTTAGGAATATTGGTTTTACCAGGAGATAAATTTGGAAGAATTGTGGAAATATTGAGAGAAGGAACGGTGTTTGTTTGAATTGCAATAGATTTTTTAATGACGGGTGTGGCAGCAATTGAAGCGAAAGAACGGCTAAAAACAGGACTAGTCTGAGATTTGAATTTCTTGCGGGCATCAAAATAAGAAAGCTTGTCGATAATTTTAATCTCAATGATCTTCTTCTCTTCCTGATTGCGTGGACAATCAGAAAAAAAGGAAGGATGATTGCCAGAGCAATTAACGCAGCGAACCGGACCCTTACATTCCTCGCCCAAATGTTCCCGCTCACTGCACCGTGGACACACAGCCTGTGCGTCACAACGGGATGCGGTGTGCCCGAACTTTTGACATTTGAAACAACGCATTGGCCGAGAAAAGTACGGTCTCACCGAACAACTGTGGAACCCAACTTTAATCCTTTCTGGAAGCTTATCCAGCTCGAAAGTCAAAACCACAGATGTGGTATTCTTTACCTCACCGTTTTTCTTGGTAGTAAGCCGTTGACAGTCAATAACACCCTGACTCGCAAGTTCTCGCGTACACTCATCCATCTCAACACATAACACGATATTACGCCCTGACACGTGTTGAGGGATTTGTGCGCTGCCACTACAATGGGCATGCCAAATAAAACGGTCGATTTTAATAAAGTTGAATTTGCCGTTTCAACTAGGAGGGTACCATCGCGAAGCTGTTTGGTGGATTTTGGTTCTCCACCAGCCAACTCGTTCAGGGACCTCACTAAGCCAAAACAAGAGACTTCAGAAATAGATTTTCCTTCTTCAGTCCTTTTTACAATAAGAAATTTGGGCGAAAATTTATTTTCGCCCTTCAGAAAACTTTCTCCCTCGTCCGATAACGGACGAGATCTTTTTGGGGGAGGGGCCCCCGGGGTTTTTATTTTGTTTGCCATAAACAAATAGAACGTTTCATCACCTGGTCTCCCCACCCACCACGGAGCCACAATTTGGGACGTCACACCACAAACTGGTGTGATCGCCAGGGCTAACCAGGAGATATAGTCCCCCTCACCTGGCAATAAGCTTCAGAACGCTGCGAGCCACTCTCTCCAACGTCCGAAGACTTACCTCCAGGGTCGTGGGACTCACCTTACCGGTACACAGAACGTAACGGCAAGCCGATTGGTCAGATAGGGTTAGTATCTGACTGCCCGTTTCGCAAGAATCCGAAGCCAAAGAGGTGTGTTGCGTGTAAGCTCCACCACCGGGATCATCTTCTCCTTCCTTACGGGTCTCCACGCACGGCAAACACGCGGGTGAGCAAAAGATTAAGAAATAAAAGTCCGCAGAAGATTGGCTCACTAATCTTCCGGTAAAAGTTCAGATGGAACTGTATGTTTTTTACGAGGTACCTTCCTCGCCCATTGGTCGCCTCTTACGACCAGCAGAGGTGCTGCGGGTGAATTCTAACCCCCACCCGCAGGGGGTATATTGAGTCAGAAACACGGAGACTATGTGCACTCCGCTGGGTATGCGAGTCGTCATATGACCCGTGCGGAGACGAAATATTCTTCTTCCGAGAGCGAGTGTCTTGCCGTTGTGTGAGGAATTAAACATTTTCGAGTGTATTTAGGATGCAGGAGATTTAAAGAAATAACAGATCATAGGTCATTAATGTGGTTGATGAAATTAAAAGATCCTAGTTCACGACTAAGCAGGTGGTCACTCTTGCTTTCGGAATATGATTGCGAGATTACATATCGCGGGGTAAGGATACATGGTAACGCAGATGCGTCAAGTAGAATACCTATGCCTGTTGCACTAGTACAACAAGATAATTTGATCGATTGCGAACCACTTTTGGGTATCCATAATATAGTAACTGGACAGCAAAAAGATCCTGCATTGAAATATACTATCGATAATTTAAGGATCAACTTTTATTACGTAATCGATGAAAATGGCGTATTGTTAAAAAAGGATAGCGGGATTTATAAAGTTGTAGTCCCGGCATCCCTTAAAGCAAAAATACTTATGACATATCATGACCTACCATTTTCGAGCCACCAAGCATATGCAAAAACCCTATATAAAATAAAACAAAAATAATTTTGGGAAAAAATGACTAGAGACATTAAAAATTATTGCGAGAAATGTCGATCTTGCAATGAACGAAAGATCTCACCTCATAGTAAACCGGCGCCAATTCAGATATTCCCCGCAGTGACTTTTCCGTTTGAACGAACTTCGATGGATATCGTGGGACCACTAGTGACCACTGATGATAATAATAATAAGTAAATACCCACTTTTCAAGATACATTCACCCGTTACCCGGAAGCAATTCCGCTTCCGGATCAAAAAGCTAATACAGTTGCCAAGGCATTTGTAACACATTTGATTACCCATCATGGAACCCCACGTCAATTAATCACGGATCAAGGTAGTAATTTTATGTCCGATATTTTCAAGGAAGTTTGTACCTTATTAAACATCAATAAAATTAATACCACCAGTTATCGGCCAATGCGCAACGGAATGATAGAGCGATTTCATCGCGTCTTGAAGGATACGCTTTAGCATTGCATACGCAAGCATCAGCGCGATTGGGACGAAATGTTACCATTCGTATTAATGGTTCATCGGAATTCTATTCATAGTTCAACCGGAGAAACACTATATTTCTTCATTCATGGTTGCGACATGGAACTACCGCTTGAGAAAATTAGTTAAAATTTGCCAAACCTTATATTATACTAATATTAAATTATGCGTCGGAGATGATTAGCAGATTAAAAGTAGCATTCCGTGACGTAGAAGAAAACTTAAGAAATTCAGCGGATTATAGAAATGTCCGCGCTAATCGTAGTCGATCTTACCCTTTATTACAAATCGGGGAAATGTATTTGAAAAATATGGCAAATGAAATAGATATTTAGTTATTTAGTTATTTAGTTATTTAGTTATTTAGTTATTTAGTTATTTAGTTATTTAGTTATTTAGTTATTTAGTTATTTAGTTATTTAGTTATTTAGTTATTTAGTTATTTAGTTATTTAGTTATTTAGTTATTTAGTTATTTAGTTATTTAGTTATTTAGTTATTTAGTTATTTAGTTATTTAGTTATTTAGTTATTTAGTTATTTAGTTATTTAGTTATTTAGTTATTTAGTTATTTAGTTATTTAGTTATTTAGTTATTTAGTTATTTAGTTATTTAGTTATTTAGTTATTTAGTTATTTAGTTATTTAGTTATTTAGTTATTTAGTTATTTAGTTATTTAGTTATTTAGTTATTTAGTTATTTAGTTATTTAGTTATTTAGTTATTTAGTTATTTAGTTATTTAGTTATTTAGTTATTTAGTTATTTAGTTATTTAGTTATTTAGTTATTTAGTTATTTAGTTATTTAGTTATTTAGTTATTTAGTTATTTAGTTATTTAGTTATTTAGTTATTTAGTTATTTAGTTATTTAGTTATTTAGTTATTTAGTTATTTAGTTATTTAGTTATTTAGTTATTTAGTTATTTAGTTATTTAGTTATTTAGTTATTTAGTTATTTAGTTATTTAGTTATTTAGTTATTTAGTTATTTAGTTATTTAGTTATTTAGTTATATTCATTTAGTTATTTAGTTATTTAGTTATTTAGTTTATTTAGTTATTTAGTTTATTTTAGTTATTTAGTTATTTAGTTAATTTAGTTATTTAGTTATTTAGTTATTTAGTTATTTAGTTATTTAGTTTTTATTTAGTTATTTAGTTATTTAGTTATTTAGTTATTTAGTTTATTTAGTTATTTAGTTATTTAGTTATTTAGTTATTTAGTTATTTTAGTTATTTAGTTATTTTAGTTTATTTAGTTATTTAGTTATTTAGTTATTTAGTTATTTAGTTATTTAGTATTTATTTAGTTATTTAGTTATTTAGGTTATTTAGTTATTTAGTTATTTAGTTATTTAGTTATTTAGTTATTTAGTTATTTATTTAGTTATTTAGTTAGTTTAGTTATTTTAGTTATTTAGTTATTTTAGTTATTTTAGTTATTTAGTTATTTAGTTATTTAGTTATTTAGTTATTTAGTTATTTAGTTATTTAGTTATTTAGTTATTTAGTTATTTAGTTATTTAGTTATTTAGTTAGTTTAGTTATTTAGTTATTTAGTTATTTAGTTATTTAGTTATTTAGTTATTTAGTTATTTAGTTATTTAGTTATTTAGTTATTTAGTTATTTAGTTATTTAGTTATTTAGTTTATTTAGTTATTTAGTTAGTTATTTAGTTATTTTAGTTATTTAGTTTATTTAGTTATTTAGTTATTAGTTATTTAGTTATTTAGTTATTTAGTTATTTAGTTATTTAGTTATTTAGTTATTTAGTTATTTAGTTATTTAGTTATTTAGTTATTTAGTTTATTTAGTTATTTAGTTATTTAGTTATTTAGTTATTTAGTTATTTAGTTATTTAGTTATTTAGTTATTTAGTTATTTAGTTATTTTAGTTATTTAGTTATTTAGTTATTTAGTTATTTAGTTATTTAGTTATTTAGTTATTTAGTTATTTAGTTATTTAGTTATTTTAGTTATTTAGTTATTTAGTTATTTAGTTATTTAGTTATTTAGTTATTTAGTTATTTAGTTATTTAGTTATTTTAGTTATTTAGTTATTTAGTTATTTAGTTATTTAGTTATTTAGTTATTTAGTTATTTAGTTATTTAGTTATTTAGTTATTTAGTTATTTAGTTATTTAGTTTATTTAGTTATTTAGTTATTTAGTTATTTAGTTATTTAGTTATTTAGTTATTTAGTTATTTAGTTATTTAGTTATTTAGTTATTTAGTTATTTAGTTATTTAGTTATTTAGTTATTTAGTTATTTAGTTATTTAGTTATTTATTTATTTTAGTTATTTAGTTATTTAGTATTTAGTTTTTTAGTTATTTAGTTATTTAGTTTAGTTATTTTAGTTAGTTTAGTTATTTAGTTATTTAGTTATTTAGTTATTTAGTTTATTTAGTTATTTAGTTATTTAGTTATTTAGTTATTTAGTTATTTAGTTATTTAGTTATTTAGTTATTTAGTTATTTAGTTATTTAGTTATTTAGTTATTTAGTTATTTAGTTATTTAGTTATTTAGTTATTTAGTTATTTAGTTATTTAGTTATTTAGTTATTTAGTTATTTAGTTATTTAGTTATTTAGTTATTTAGTTATTTAGTTATTTAGTTATTTAGTTATTTAGTTATTTAGTTATTTAGTTATTTAGTTATTTAGTTATTTAGTTATTTAGTTATTTAGTTATTTAGTTATTTAGTTATTTAGTTATTTAGTTATTTAGTTATTTAGTTATTTAGTTATTTAGTTATTTAGTTATTTAGTTATTTAGTTATTTAGTTATTTAGTTATTTAGTTATTTAGTTATTTAGTTATTTAGTTATTTAGTTATTTAGTTATTTAGTTATTTAGTTATTTAGTTATTTAGTTATTTAGTTATTTAGTTATTTAGTTATTTAGTTATTTAGTTATTTAGTTATTTAGTTATTTAGTTATTTAGTTATTTAGTTATTTAGTTATTTAGTTATTTAGTTATTTAGTTATTTAGTTATTTAGTTATTTAGTTATTTAGTTATTTAGTTATTTAGTTATTTAGTTATTTAGTTATTTAGTTATTTAGTTATTTAGTTATTTAGTTATTTAGTTATTTAGTTATTTAGTTATTTAGTTATTTAGTTATTTAGTTATTTAGTTATTTAGTTATTTAGTTATTTAGTTATTTAGTTATTTAGTTATTTAGTTATTTAGTTATTTAGTTATTTAGTTATTTAGTTATTTAGTTATTTAGTTATTTAGTTATTTAGTTATTTAGTTATTTAGTTATTTAGTTATTTAGTTATTTAGTTATTTAGTTATTTAGTTATTTAGTTATTTAGTTATTTAGTTATTTAGTTATTTAGTTATTTAGTTATTTAGTTATTTAGTTATTTAGTTATTTAGTTATTTAGTTATTTAGTTATTTAGTTATTTAGTTATTTAGTTATTTAGTTATTTAGTTATTTAGTTATTTAGTTATTTAGTTATTTAGTTATTTAGTTATTTAGTTATTTAGTTATTTAGTTATTTAGTTATTTAGTTATTTAGTTATTTAGTTATTTAGTTATTTAGTTATTTAGTTATTTAGTTATTTAGTTATTTAGTTATTTAGTTATTTAGTTATTTAGTTATTTAGTTATTTAGTTATTTAGTTATTTAGTTATTTAGTTATTTAGTTATTTAGTTATTTAGTTATTTAGTTATTTAGTTATTTAGTTATTTAGTTATTTAGTTATTTAGTTATTTAGTTATTTAGTTATTTAGTTATTTAGTTATTTAGTTATTTAGTTATTTAGTTATTTAGTTATTTAGTTATTTAGTTATTTAGTTATTTAGTTATTTAGTTATTTAGTTATTTAGTTATTTAGTTATTTAGTTATTTAGTTATTTAGTTATTTAGTTATTTAGTTATTTAGTTATTTAGTTATTTAGTTATTTAGTTATTTAGTTATTTAGTTATTTAGTTATTTAGTTATTTAGTTATTTAGTTATTTAGTTATTTAGTTATTTAGTTATTTAGTTATTTAGTTATTTAGTTATTTAGTTATTTAGTTATTTAGTTATTTAGTTATTTAGTTATTTAGTTATTTAGTTATTTAGTTATTTAGTTATTTAGTTATTTAGTTATTTAGTTATTTAGTTATTTAGTTATTTAGTTATTTAGTTATTTAGTTATTTAGTTATTTAGTTATTTAGTTATTTAGTTATTTAGTTATTTAGTTATTTAGTTATTTAGTTATTTAGTTATTTAGTTATTTAGTTATTTAGTTATTTAGTTATTTAGTTATTTAGTTATTTAGTTATTTAGTTATTTAGTTATTTAGTTATTTAGTTATTTAGTTATTTAGTTATTTAGTTATTTAGTTATTTAGTTATTTAGTTATTTAGTTATTTAGTTATTTAGTTATTTAGTTATTTAGTTATTTAGTTATTTAGTTATTTAGTTATTTAGTTATTTAGTTATTTAGTTATTTAGTTATTTAGTTATTTAGTTATTTAGTTATTTAGTTATTTAGTTATTTAGTTATTTAGTTATTTAGTTATTTAGTTATTTAGTTATTTAGTTATTTAGTTATTTAGTTATTTAGTTATTTAGTTATTTAGTTATTTAGTTATTTAGTTATTTAGTTATTTAGTTATTTAGTTATTTAGTTATTTAGTTATTTAGTTATTTAGTTATTTAGTTATTTAGTTATTTAGTTATTTAGTTATTTAGTTATTTAGTTATTTAGTTATTTAGTTATTTAGTTATTTAGTTATTTAGTTATTTAGTTATTTAGTTATTTAGTTATTTAGTTATTTAGTTATTTAGTTATTTAGTTATTTAGTTATTTAGTTATTTAGTTATTTAGTTATTTAGTTATTTAGTTATTTAGTTATTTAGTTATTTAGTTATTTAGTTATTTAGTTATTTAGTTATTTAGTTATTTAGTTATTTAGTTATTTAGTTATTTAGTTATTTAGTTATTTAGTTATTTAGTTATTTAGTTATTTAGTTATTTAGTTATTTAGTTATTTAGTTATTTAGTTATTTAGTTATTTAGTTATTTAGTTATTTAGTTATTTAGTTATTTAGTTATTTAGTTATTTAGTTATTTAGTTATTTAGTTATTTAGTTATTTAGTTATTTAGTTATTTAGTTATTTAGTTATTTAGTTATTTAGTTATTTAGTTATTTAGTTATTTAGTTATTTAGTTATTTAGTTATTTAGTTATTTAGTTATTTAGTTATTTAGTTATTTAGTTATTTAGTTATTTAGTTATTTAGTTATTTAGTTATTTAGTTATTTAGTTATTTAGTTATTTAGTTATTTAGTTATTTAGTTATTTAGTTATTTAGTTATTTAGTTATTTAGTTATTTAGTTATTTAGTTATTTAGTTATTTAGTTATTTAGTTATTTAGTTATTTAGTTATTTAGTTATTTAGTTATTTAGTTATTTAGTTATTTAGTTATTTAGTTATTTAGTTATTTAGTTATTTAGTTATTTAGTTATTTAGTTATTTAGTTATTTAGTTATTTAGTTATTTAGTTATTTAGTTATTTAGTTATTTAGTTATTTAGTTATTTAGTTATTTAGTTATTTAGTTATTTAGTTATTTAGTTATTTAGTTATTTAGTTATTTAGTTATTTAGTTATTTAGTTATTTAGTTATTTAGTTATTTAGTTATTTAGTTATTTAGTTATTTAGTTATTTAGTTATTTAGTTATTTAGTTATTTAGTTATTTAGTTATTTAGTTATTTAGTTATTTAGTTATTTAGTTATTTAGTTATTTAGTTATTTAGTTATTTAGTTATTTAGTTATTTAGTTATTTAGTTATTTAGTTATTTAGTTATTTAGTTATTTAGTTATTTAGTTATTTAGTTATTTAGTTATTTAGTTATTTAGTTATTTAGTTATTTAGTTATTTAGTTATTTAGTTATTTAGTTATTTAGTTATTTAGTTATTTAGTTATTTAGTTATTTAGTTATTTAGTTATTTAGTTATTTAGTTATTTAGTTATTTAGTTATTTAGTTATTTAGTTATTTAGTTATTTAGTTATTTAGTTATTTAGTTATTTAGTTATTTAGTTATTTAGTTATTTAGTTATTTAGTTATTTAGTTATTTAGTTATTTAGTTATTTAGTTATTTAGTTATTTAGTTATTTAGTTATTTAGTTATTTAGTTATTTAGTTATTTAGTTATTTAGTTATTTAGTTATTTAGTTATTTAGTTATTTAGTTATTTAGTTATTTAGTTATTTAGTTATTTAGTTATTTAGTTATTTAGTTATTTAGTTATTTAGTTATTTAGTTATTTAGTTATTTAGTTATTTAGTTATTTAGTTATTTAGTTATTTAGTTATTTAGTTATTTAGTTATTTAGTTATTTAGTTATTTAGTTATTTAGTTATTTAGTTATTTAGTTATTTAGTTATTTAGTTATTTAGTTATTTAGTTATTTAGTTATTTAGTTATTTAGTTATTTAGTTATTTAGTTATTTAGTTATTTAGTTATTTAGTTATTTAGTTATTTAGTTATTTAGTTATTTAGTTATTTAGTTATTTAGTTATTTAGTTATTTAGTTATTTAGTTATTTAGTTATTTAGTTATTTAGTTATTTAGTTATTTAGTTATTTAGTTATTTAGTTATTTAGTTATTTAGTTATTTAGTTATTTAGTTATTTAGTTATTTAGTTATTTAGTTATTTAGTTATTTAGTTATTTAGTTATTTAGTTATTTAGTTATTTAGTTATTTAGTTATTTAGTTATTTAGTTATTTAGTTATTTAGTTATTTAGTTATTTAGTTATTTAGTTATTTAGTTATTTAGTTATTTAGTTATTTAGTTATTTAGTTATTTAGTTATTTAGTTATTTAGTTATTTAGTTATTTAGTTATTTAGTTATTTAGTTATTTAGTTATTTAGTTATTTAGTTATTTAGTTATTTAGTTATTTAGTTATTTAGTTATTTAGTTATTTAGTTATTTAGTTATTTAGTTATTTAGTTATTTAGTTATTTAGTTATTTAGTTATTTAGTTATTTAGTTATTTAGTTATTTAGTTATTTAGTTATTTAGTTATTTAGTTATTTAGTTATTTAGTTATTTAGTTATTTAGTTATTTAGTTATTTAGTTATTTAGTTATTTAGTTATTTAGTTATTTAGTTATTTAGTTATTTAGTTATTTAGTTATTTAGTTATTTAGTTATTTAGTTATTTAGTTATTTAGTTATTTAGTTATTTAGTTATTTAGTTATTTAGTTATTTAGTTATTTAGTTATTTAGTTATTTAGTTATTTAGTTATTTAGTTATTTAGTTATTTAGTTATTTAGTTATTTAGTTATTTAGTTATTTAGTTATTTAGTTATTTAGTTATTTAGTTATTTAGTTATTTAGTTATTTAGTTATTTAGTTATTTAGTTATTTAGTTATTTAGTTATTTAGTTATTTAGTTATTTAGTTATTTAGTTATTTAGTTATTTAGTTATTTAGTTATTTAGTTATTTAGTTATTTAGTTATTTAGTTATTTAGTTATTTAGTTATTTAGTTATTTAGTTATTTAGTTATTTAGTTATTTAGTTATTTAGTTATTTAGTTATTTAGTTATTTAGTTATTTAGTTATTTAGTTATTTAGTTATTTAGTTATTTAGTTATTTAGTTATTTAGTTATTTAGTTATTTAGTTATTTAGTTATTTAGTTATTTAGTTATTTAGTTATTTAGTTATTTAGTTATTTAGTTATTTAGTTATTTAGTTATTTAGTTATTTAGTTATTTAGTTATTTAGTTATTTAGTTATTTAGTTATTTAGTTATTTAGTTATTTAGTTATTTAGTTATTTAGTTATTTAGTTATTTAGTTATTTAGTTATTTAGTTATTTAGTTATTTAGTTATTTAGTTATTTAGTTATTTAGTTATTTAGTTATTTAGTTATTTAGTTATTTAGTTATTTAGTTATTTAGTTATTTAGTTATTTAGTTATTTAGTTATTTAGTTATTTAGTTATTTAGTTATTTAGTTATTTAGTTATTTAGTTATTTAGTTATTTAGTTATTTAGTTATTTAGTTATTTAGTTATTTAGTTATTTAGTTATTTAGTTATTTAGTTATTTAGTTATTTAGTTATTTAGTTATTTAGTTATTTAGTTATTTAGTTATTTAGTTATTTAGTTATTTAGTTATTTAGTTATTTAGTTATTTAGTTATTTAGTTATTTAGTTATTTAGTTATTTAGTTATTTAGTTATTTAGTTATTTAGTTATTTAGTTATTTAGTTATTTAGTTATTTAGTTATTTAGTTATTTAGTTATTTAGTTATTTAGTTATTTAGTTATTTAGTTATTTAGTTATTTAGTTATTTAGTTATTTAGTTATTTAGTTATTTAGTTATTTAGTTATTTAGTTATTTAGTTATTTAGTTATTTAGTTATTTAGTTATTTAGTTATTTAGTTATTTAGTTATTTAGTTATTTAGTTATTTAGTTATTTAGTTATTTAGTTATTTAGTTATTTAGTTATTTAGTTATTTAGTTATTTAGTTATTTAGTTATTTAGTTATTTAGTTATTTAGTTATTTAGTTATTTAGTTATTTAGTTATTTAGTTATTTAGTTATTTAGTTATTTAGTTATTTAGTTATTTAGTTATTTAGTTATTTAGTTATTTAGTTATTTAGTTATTTAGTTATTTAGTTATTTAGTTATTTAGTTATTTAGTTATTTAGTTATTTAGTTATTTAGTTATTTAGTTATTTAGTTATTTAGTTATTTAGTTATTTAGTTATTTAGTTATTTAGTTATTTAGTTATTTAGTTATTTAGTTATTTAGTTATTTAGTTATTTAGTTATTTAGTTATTTAGTTATTTAGTTATTTAGTTATTTAGTTATTTAGTTATTTAGTTATTTAGTTATTTAGTTATTTAGTTATTTAGTTATTTAGTTATTTAGTTATTTAGTTATTTAGTTATTTAGTTATTTAGTTATTTAGTTATTTAGTTATTTAGTTATTTAGTTATTTAGTTATTTAGTTATTTAGTTATTTAGTTATTTAGTTATTTAGTTATTTAGTTATTTAGTTATTTAGTTATTTAGTTATTTAGTTATTTAGTTATTTAGTTATTTAGTTATTTAGTTATTTAGTTATTTAGTTATTTAGTTATTTAGTTATTTAGTTATTTAGTTATTTAGTTATTTAGTTATTTAGTTATTTAGTTATTTAGTTATTTAGTTATTTAGTTATTTAGTTATTTAGTTATTTAGTTATTTAGTTATTTAGTTATTTAGTTATTTAGTTATTTAGTTATTTAGTTATTTAGTTATTTAGTTATTTAGTTATTTAGTTATTTAGTTATTTAGTTATTTAGTTATTTAGTTATTTAGTTATTTAGTTATTTAGTTATTTAGTTATTTAGTTATTTAGTTATTTAGTTATTTAGTTATTTAGTTATTTAGTTATTTAGTTATTTAGTTATTTAGTTATTTAGTTATTTAGTTATTTAGTTATTTAGTTATTTAGTTATTTAGTTATTTAGTTATTTAGTTATTTAGTTATTTAGTTATTTAGTTATTTAGTTATTTAGTTATTTAGTTATTTAGTTATTTAGTTATTTAGTTATTTAGTTATTTAGTTATTTAGTTATTTAGTTATTTAGTTATTTAGTTATTTAGTTATTTAGTTATTTAGTTATTTAGTTATTTAGTTATTTAGTTATTTAGTTATTTAGTTATTTAGTTATTTAGTTATTTAGTTATTTAGTTATTTAGTTATTTAGTTATTTAGTTATTTAGTTATTTAGTTATTTAGTTATTTAGTTATTTAGTTATTTAGTTATTTAGTTATTTAGTTATTTAGTTATTTAGTTATTTAGTTATTTAGTTATTTAGTTATTTAGTTATTTAGTTATTTAGTTATTTAGTTATTTAGTTATTTAGTTATTTAGTTATTTAGTTATTTAGTTATTTAGTTATTTAGTTATTTAGTTATTTAGTTATTTAGTTATTTAGTTATTTAGTTATTTAGTTATTTAGTTATTTAGTTATTTAGTTATTTAGTTATTTAGTTATTTAGTTATTTAGTTATTTAGTTATTTAGTTATTTAGTTATTTAGTTATTTAGTTATTTAGTTATTTAGTTATTTAGTTATTTAGTTATTTAGTTATTTAGTTATTTAGTTATTTAGTTATTTAGTTATTTAGTTATTTAGTTATTTAGTTATTTAGTTATTTAGTTATTTAGTTATTTAGTTATTTAGTTATTTAGTTATTTAGTTATTTAGTTATTTAGTTATTTAGTTATTTAGTTATTTAGTTATTTAGTTATTTAGTTATTTAGTTATTTAGTTATTTAGTTATTTAGTTATTTAGTTATTTAGTTATTTAGTTATTTAGTTATTTAGTTATTTAGTTATTTAGTTATTTAGTTATTTAGTTATTTAGTTATTTAGTTATTTAGTTATTTAGTTATTTAGTTATTTAGTTATTTAGTTATTTAGTTATTTAGTTATTTAGTTATTTAGTTATTTAGTTATTTAGTTATTTAGTTATTTAGTTATTTAGTTATTTAGTTATTTAGTTATTTAGTTATTTAGTTATTTAGTTATTTAGTTATTTAGTTATTTAGTTATTTAGTTATTTAGTTATTTAGTTATTTAGTTATTTAGTTATTTAGTTATTTAGTTATTTAGTTATTTAGTTATTTAGTTATTTAGTTATTTAGTTATTTAGTTATTTAGTTATTTAGTTATTTAGTTATTTAGTTATTTAGTTATTTAGTTATTTAGTTATTTAGTTATTTAGTTATTTAGTTATTTAGTTATTTAGTTATTTAGTTATTTAGTTATTTAGTTATTTAGTTATTTAGTTATTTAGTTATTTAGTTATTTAGTTATTTAGTTATTTAGTTATTTAGTTATTTAGTTATTTAGTTATTTAGTTATTTAGTTATTTAGTTATTTAGTTATTTAGTTATTTAGTTATTTAGTTATTTAGTTATTTAGTTATTTAGTTATTTAGTTATTTAGTTATTTAGTTATTTAGTTATTTAGTTATTTAGTTATTTAGTTATTTAGTTATTTAGTTATTTAGTTATTTAGTTATTTAGTTATTTAGTTATTTAGTTATTTAGTTATTTAGTTATTTAGTTATTTAGTTATTTAGTTATTTAGTTATTTAGTTATTTAGTTATTTAGTTATTTAGTTATTTAGTTATTTAGTTATTTAGTTATTTAGTTATTTAGTTATTTAGTTATTTAGTTATTTAGTTATTTAGTTATTTAGTTATTTAGTTATTTAGTTATTTAGTTATTTAGTTATTTAGTTATTTAGTTATTTAGTTATTTAGTTATTTAGTTATTTAGTTATTTAGTTATTTAGTTATTTAGTTATTTAGTTATTTAGTTATTTAGTTATTTAGTTATTTAGTTATTTAGTTATTTAGTTATTTAGTTATTTAGTTATTTAGTTATTTAGTTATTTAGTTATTTAGTTATTTAGTTATTTAGTTATTTAGTTATTTAGTTATTTAGTTATTTAGTTATTTAGTTATTTAGTTATTTAGTTATTTAGTTATTTAGTTATTTAGTTATTTAGTTATTTAGTTATTTAGTTATTTAGTTATTTAGTTATTTAGTTATTTAGTTATTTAGTTATTTAGTTATTTAGTTATTTAGTTATTTAGTTATTTAGTTATTTAGTTATTTAGTTATTTATTATTTAGTTATTTAGTTATTTAGTTATTTAGTGTATTTAGTTATTTAGTTATTTAGTTATTTAGTTATTTAGTTATTTAGTTATTTAGTTATTTAGTTATTTAGTTATTTAGTTATTTAGTTATTTAGTTATTTAGTTATTTAGTTATTTAGTTATTTAGTTATTTAGTTATTTAGTTATTTAGTTATTTAGTTATTTAGTTATTTAGTTATTTAGTTATTTAGTTATTTAGTTATTTAGTTATTTAGTTATTTAGTTATTTAGTTATTTAGTTATTTAGTTATTTAGTTATTTAGTTATTTAGTTATTTAGTTATTTAGTTATTTAGTTATTTAGTTATTTAGTTATTTAGTTATTTAGTTATTTAGTTATTTAGTTATTTAGTTATTTAGTTATTTAGTTATTTAGTTATTTAGTTATTTAGTTATTTAGTTATTTAGTTATTTAGTTATTTAGTTATTTAGTTATTTAGTTATTTAGTTATTTAGTTATTTAGTTATTTAGTTATTTAGTTATTTAGTTATTTAGTTATTTAGTTATTTAGTTATTTAGTTATTTAGTTATTTAGTTATTTAGTTATTTAGTTATTTAGTTATTTAGTTATTTAGTTATTTAGTTATTTAGTTATTTAGTTATTTAGTTATTTAGTTATTTAGTTATTTAGTTATTTAGTTATTTAGTTATTTAGTTATTTAGTTATTTAGTTATTTAGTTATTTAGTTATTTAGTTATTTAGTTATTTAGTTATTTAGTTATTTAGTTATTTAGTTATTTAGTTATTTAGTTATTTAGTTATTTAGTTATTTAGTTATTTAGTTATTTAGTTATTTAGTTATTTAGTTATTTAGTTATTTAGTTATTTAGTTATTTAGTTATTTAGTTATTTAGTTATTTAGTTATTTAGTTATTTAGTTATTTAGTTATTTAGTTATTTAGTTATTTAGTTATTTAGTTATTTAGTTATTTAGTTATTTAGTTATTTAGTTATTTAGTTATTTAGTTATTTAGTTATTTAGTTATTTAGTTATTTAGTTATTTAGTTATTTAGTTATTTAGTTATTTAGTTATTTAGTTATTTAGTTATTTAGTTATTTAGTTATTTAGTTATTTAGTTATTTAGTTATTTAGTTATTTAGTTATTTAGTTATTTAGTTATTTAGTTATTTAGTTATTTAGTTATTTAGTTATTTAGTTATTTAGTTATTTAGTTATTTAGTTATTTAGTTATTTAGTTATTTAGTTATTTAGTTATTTAGTTATTTAGTTATTTAGTTATTTAGTTATTTAGTTATTTAGTTATTTAGTTATTTAGTTATTTAGTTATTTAGTTATTTAGTTATTTAGTTATTTAGTTATTTAGTTATTTAGTTATTTAGTTATTTAGTTATTTAGTTATTTAGTTATTTAGTTATTTAGTTATTTAGTTATTTAGTTATTTAGTTATTTAGTTATTTAGTTATTTAGTTATTTAGTTATTTAGTTATTTAGTTATTTAGTTATTTAGTTATTTAGTTATTTAGTTATTTAGTTATTTAGTTATTTAGTTATTTAGTTATTTAGTTATTTAGTTATTTAGTTATTTAGTTATTTAGTTATTTAGTTATTTAGTTATTTAGTTATTTAGTTATTTAGTTATTTAGTTATTTAGTTATTTAGTTATTTAGTTATTTAGTTATTTAGTTATTTAGTTATTTAGTTATTTAGTTATTTAGTTATTTAGTTATTTAGTTATTTAGTTATTTAGTTATTTAGTTATTTAGTTATTTAGTTATTTAGTTATTTAGTTATTTAGTTATTTAGTTATTTAGTTATTTAGTTATTTAGTTATTTAGTTATTTAGTTATTTAGTTATTTAGTTATTTAGTTATTTAGTTATTTAGTTATTTAGTTATTTAGTTATTTAGTTATTTAGTTATTTAGTTATTTAGTTATTTAGTTATTTAGTTATTTAGTTATTTAGTTATTTAGTTATTTAGTTATTTAGTTATTTAGTTATTTAGTTATTTAGTTATTTAGTTATTTAGTTATTTAGTTATTTAGTTATTTAGTTATTTAGTTATTTAGTTATTTAGTTATTTAGTTATTTAGTTATTTAGTTATTTAGTTATTTAGTTATTTAGTTATTTAGTTATTTAGTTATTTAGTTATTTAGTTATTTAGTTATTTAGTTATTTAGTTATTTAGTTATTTAGTTATTTAGTTATTTAGTTATTTAGTTATTTAGTTATTTAGTTATTTAGTTATTTAGTTATTTAGTTATTTAGTTATTTAGTTATTTAGTTATTTAGTTATTTAGTTATTTAGTTATTTAGTTATTTAGTTATTTAGTTATTTAGTTATTTAGTTATTTAGTTATTTAGTTATTTAGTTATTTAGTTATTTAGTTATTTAGTTATTTAGTTATTTAGTTATTTAGTTATTTAGTTATTTAGTTATTTAGTTATTTAGTTATTTAGTTATTTAGTTATTTAGTTATTTAGTTATTTAGTTATTTAGTTATTTAGTTATTTAGTTATTTAGTTATTTAGTTATTTAGTTATTTAGTTATTTAGTTATTTAGTTATTTAGTTATTTAGTTATTTAGTTATTTAGTTATTTAGTTATTTAGTTATTTAGTTATTTAGTTATTTAGTTATTTAGTTATTTAGTTATTTAGTTATTTAGTTATTTAGTTATTTAGTTATTTAGTTATTTAGTTATTTAGTTATTTAGTTATTTAGTTATTTAGTTATTTAGTTATTTAGTTATTTAGTTATTTAGTTATTTAGTTATTTAGTTATTTAGTTATTTAGTTATTTAGTTATTTAGTTATTTAGTTATTTAGTTATTTAGTTATTTAGTTATTTAGTTATTTAGTTATTTAGTTATTTAGTTATTTAGTTATTTAGTTATTTAGTTATTTAGTTATTTAGTTATTTAGTTATTTAGTTATTTAGTTATTTAGTTATTTAGTTATTTAGTTATTTAGTTATTTAGTTATTTAGTTATTTAGTTATTTAGTTATTTAGTTATTTAGTTATTTAGTTATTTAGTTATTTAGTTATTTAGTTATTTAGTTATTTAGTTATTTAGTTATTTAGTTATTTAGTTATTTAGTTATTTAGTTATTTAGTTATTTAGTTATTTAGTTATTTAGTTATTTAGTTATTTAGTTATTTAGTTATTTAGTTATTTAGTTATTTAGTTATTTAGTTATTTAGTTATTTAGTTATTTAGTTATTTAGTTATTTAGTTATTTAGTTATTTAGTTATTTAGTTATTTAGTTATTTAGTTATTTAGTTATTTAGTTATTTATTTAGTTATTTAGTTATTTAGTTATTTAGTTATTTAGTTATTTAGTTATTTAGTTATTTAGTTATGTTGTTATTTAGTTATTTAGTTATTTAGTTATATTTAGTTATTTAGTTATTTAGTTATTTAGTTATTTAGTTATTTAGTTATTTAGTTATTTAGTTATTTAGTTATTTAGTTATTTAGTTATTTAGTTATTTAGTTATTTAGTTATTTAGTTATTTAGTTATTTAGTTATTTAGTTATTTAGTTATTTAGTTATTTAGTTATTTAGTTATTTAGTTATTTAGTTATTTAGTTATTTAGTTATTTAGTTATTTAGTTATTTAGTTATTTAGTTATTTAGTTATTTAGTTATTTAGTTATTTAGTTATTTAGTTATTTAGTTATTTAGTTATTTAGTTATTTAGTTATTTAGTTATTTAGTTATTTAGTTATTTAGTTATTTAGTTATTTAGTTATTTAGTTATTTAGTTATTTAGTTATTTAGTTATTTAGTTATTTAGTTATTTAGTTATTTAGTTATTTAGTTATTTAGTTATTTAGTTATTTAGTTATTTAGTTATTTAGTTATTTAGTTATTTAGTTATTTAGTTATTTAGTTATTTAGTTATTTAGTTATTTAGTTATTTAGTTATTTAGTTATTTAGTTATTTAGTTATTTAGTTATTTAGTTATTTAGTTATTTAGTTATTTAGTTATTTAGTTATTTAGTTATTTAGTTATTTAGTTATTTAGTTATTTAGTTATTTAGTTATTTAGTTATTTAGTTATTTAGTTATTTAGTTATTTAGTTATTTAGTTATTTAGTTATTTAGTTATTTAGTTATTTAGTTATTTAGTTATTTAGTTATTTAGTTATTTAGTTATTTAGTTATTTAGTTATTTAGTTATTTAGTTATTTAGTTATTTAGTTATTTAGTTATTTAGTTATTTAGTTATTTAGTTATTTAGTTATTTAGTTATTTAGTTATTTAGTTATTTAGTTATTTAGTTATTTAGTTATTTAGTTATTTAGTTATTTAGTTATTTAGTTATTTAGTTATTTAGTTATTTAGTTATTTAGTTATTTAGTTATTTAGTTATTTAGTTATTTAGTTATTTAGTTATTTAGTTATTTAGTTATTTAGTTATTTAGTTATTTAGTTATTTAGTTATTTAGTTATTTAGTTATTTAGTTATTTAGTTATTTAGTTATTTAGTTATTTAGTTATTTAGTTATTTAGTTATTTAGTTATTTAGTTATTTAGTTATTTAGTTATTTAGTTATTTAGTTATTTAGTTATTTAGTTATTTAGTTATTTAGTTATTTAGTTATTTAGTTATTTAGTTATTTAGTTATTTAGTTATTTAGTTATTTAGTTATTTAGTTATTTAGTTATTTAGTTATTTAGTTATTTAGTTATTTAGTTATTTAGTTATTTAGTTATTTAGTTATTTAGTTATTTAGTTATTTAGTTATTTAGTTATTTAGTTATTTAGTTATTTAGTTATTTAGTTATTTAGTTATTTAGTTATTTAGTTATTTAGTTATTTAGTTATTTAGTTATTTAGTTATTTAGTTATTTAGTTATTTAGTTATTTAGTTATTTAGTTATTTAGTTATTTAGTTATTTAGTTATTTAGTTATTTAGTTATTTAGTTATTTAGTTATTTAGTTATTTAGTTATTTAGTTATTTAGTTATTTAGTTATTTAGTTATTTAGTTATTTAGTTATTTAGTTATTTAGTTATTTAGTTATTTAGTTATTTAGTTATTTAGTTATTTAGTTATTTAGTTATTTAGTTATTTAGTTATTTAGTTATTTAGTTATTTAGTTATTTAGTTATTTAGTTATTTAGTTATTTAGTTATTTAGTTATTTAGTTATTTAGTTATTTAGTTATTTAGTTATTTAGTTATTTAGTTATTTAGTTATTTAGTTATTTAGTTATTTAGTTATTTAGTTATTTAGTTATTTAGTTATTTAGTTATTTAGTTATTTAGTTATTTAGTTATTTAGTTATTTAGTTATTTAGTTATTTAGTTATTTAGTTATTTAGTTATTTAGTTATTTAGTTATTTAGTTATTTAGTTATTTAGTTATTTAGTTATTTAGTTATTTAGTTATTTAGTTATTTAGTTATTTAGTTATTTAGTTATTTAGTTATTTAGTTATTTAGTTATTTAGTTATTTAGTTATTTAGTTATTTAGTTATTTAGTTATTTAGTTATTTAGTTATTTAGTTATTTAGTTATTTAGTTATTTAGTTATTTAGTTATTTAGTTATTTAGTTATTTAGTTATTTAGTTATTTAGTTATTTAGTTATTTAGTTATTTAGTTATTTAGTTATTTAGTTATTTAGTTATTTAGTTATTTAGTTATTTAGTTATTTAGTTATTTAGTTATTTAGTTATTTAGTTATTTAGTTATTTAGTTATTTAGTTATTTAGTTATTTAGTTATTTAGTTATTTAGTTATTTAGTTATTTAGTTATTTAGTTATTTAGTTATTTAGTTATTTAGTTATTTAGTTATTTAGTTATTTAGTTATTTAGTTATTTAGTTATTTAGTTATTTAGTTATTTAGTTATTTAGTTATTTAGTTATTTAGTTATTTAGTTATTTAGTTATTTAGTTATTTAGTTATTTAGTTATTTAGTTATTTAGTTATTTAGTTATTTAGTTATTTAGTTATTTAGTTATTTAGTTATTTAGTTATTTAGTTATTTAGTTATTTAGTTATTTAGTTATTTAGTTATTTAGTTATTTAGTTATTTAGTTATTTAGTTATTTAGTTATTTAGTTATTTAGTTATTTAGTTATTTAGTTATTTAGTTATTTAGTTATTTAGTTATTTAGTTATTTAGTTATTTAGTTATTTAGTTATTTAGTTATTTAGTTATTTAGTTATTTAGTTATTTAGTTATTTAGTTATTTAGTTATTTAGTTATTTAGTTATTTAGTTATTTAGTTATTTAGTTATTTAGTTATTTAGTTATTTAGTTATTTAGTTATTTAGTTATTTAGTTATTTAGTTATTTAGTTATTTAGTTATTTAGTTATTTAGTTATTTAGTTATTTAGTTATTTAGTTATTTAGTTATTTAGTTATTTAGTTATTTAGTTATTTAGTTATTTAGTTATTTAGTTATTTAGTTATTTAGTTATTTAGTTATTTAGTTATTTAGTTATTTAGTTATTTAGTTATTTAGTTATTTAGTTATTTAGTTATTTAGTTATTTAGTTATTTAGTTATTTAGTTATTTAGTTATTTAGTTATTTAGTTATTTAGTTATTTAGTTATTTAGTTATTTAGTTATTTAGTTATTTAGTTATTTAGTTATTTAGTTATTTAGTTATTTAGTTATTTAGTTATTTAGTTATTTAGTTATTTAGTTATTTAGTTATTTAGTTATTTAGTTATTTAGTTATTTAGTTATTTAGTTATTTAGTTATTTAGTTATTTAGTTATTTAGTTATTTAGTTATTTAGTTATTTAGTTATTTAGTTATTTAGTTATTTAGTTATTTAGTTATTTAGTTATTTAGTTATTTAGTTATTTAGTTATTTAGTTATTTAGTTATTTAGTTATTTAGTTATTTAGTTATTTAGTTATTTAGTTATTTAGTTATTTAGTTATTTAGTTATTTAGTTATTTAGTTATTTAGTTATTTAGTTATTTAGTTATTTAGTTATTTAGTTATTTAGTTATTTAGTTATTTAGTTATTTAGTTATTTAGTTATTTAGTTATTTAGTTATTTAGTTATTTAGTTATTTAGTTATTTAGTTATTTAGTTATTTAGTTATTTAGTTATTTAGTTATTTAGTTATTTAGTTATTTAGTTATTTAGTTATTTAGTTATTTAGTTATTTAGTTATTTAGTTATTTAGTTATTTAGTTATTTAGTTATTTAGTTATTTAGTTATTTAGTTATTTAGTTATTTAGTTATTTAGTTATTTAGTTATTTAGTTATTTAGTTATTTAGTTATTTAGTTATTTAGTTATTTAGTTATTTAGTTATTTAGTTATTTAGTTATTTAGTTATTTAGTTATTTAGTTATTTAGTTATTTAGTTATTTAGTTATTTAGTTATTTAGTTATTTAGTTATTTAGTTATTTAGTTATTTAGTTATTTAGTTATTTAGTTATTTAGTTATTTAGTTATTTAGTTATTTAGTTATTTAGTTATTTAGTTATTTAGTTATTTAGTTATTTAGTTATTTAGTTATTTAGTTATTTAGTTATTTAGTTATTTAGTTATTTAGTTATTTAGTTATTTAGTTATTTAGTTATTTAGTTATTTAGTTATTTAGTTATTTAGTTATTTAGTTATTTAGTTATTTAGTTATTTAGTTATTTAGTTATTTAGTTATTTAGTTATTTAGTTATTTAGTTATTTAGTTATTTAGTTATTTAGTTATTTAGTTATTTAGTTATTTAGTTATTTAGTTATTTAGTTATTTAGTTATTTAGTTATTTAGTTATTTAGTTATTTAGTTATTTAGTTATTTAGTTATTTAGTTATTTAGTTATTTAGTTATTTAGTTATTTAGTTATTTAGTTATTTAGTTATTTAGTTATTTAGTTATTTAGTTATTTAGTTATTTAGTTATTTAGTTATTTAGTTATTTAGTTATTTAGTTATTTAGTTATTTAGTTATTTAGTTATTTAGTTATTTAGTTATTTAGTTATTTAGTTATTTAGTTATTTAGTTATTTAGTTATTTAGTTATTTAGTTATTTAGTTATTTAGTTATTTAGTTATTTAGTTATTTAGTTATTTAGTTATTTAGTTATTTAGTTATTTAGTTATTTAGTTATTTAGTTATTTAGTTATTTAGTTATTTAGTTATTTAGTTATTTAGTTATTTAGTTATTTAGTTATTTAGTTATTTAGTTATTTAGTTATTTAGTTATTTAGTTATTTAGTTATTTAGTTATTTAGTTATTTAGTTATTTAGTTATTTAGTTATTTAGTTATTTAGTTATTTAGTTATTTAGTTATTTAGTTATTTAGTTATTTAGTTATTTAGTTATTTAGTTATTTAGTTATTTAGTTATTTAGTTATTTAGTTATTTAGTTATTTAGTTATTTAGTTATTTAGTTATTTAGTTATTTAGTTATTTAGTTATTTAGTTATTTAGTTATTTAGTTATTTAGTTATTTAGTTATTTAGTTATTTAGTTATTTAGTTATTTAGTTATTTAGTTATTTAGTTATTTAGTTATTTAGTTATTTAGTTATTTAGTTATTTAGTTATTTAGTTATTTAGTTATTTAGTTATTTAGTTATTTAGTTATTTAGTTATTTAGTTATTTAGTTATTTAGTTATTTAGTTATTTAGTTATTTAGTTATTTAGTTATTTAGTTATTTAGTTATTTAGTTATTTAGTTATTTAGTTATTTAGTTATTTAGTTATTTAGTTATTTAGTTATTTAGTTATTTAGTTATTTAGTTATTTAGTTATTTAGTTATTTAGTTATTTAGTTATTTAGTTATTTAGTTATTTAGTTATTTAGTTATTTAGTTATTTAGTTATTTAGTTATTTAGTTATTTAGTTATTTAGTTATTTAGTTATTTAGTTATTTAGTTATTTAGTTATTTAGTTATTTAGTTATTTAGTTATTTAGTTATTTAGTTATTTAGTTATTTAGTTATTTAGTTATTTAGTTATTTAGTTATTTAGTTATTTAGTTATTTAGTTATTTAGTTATTTAGTTATTTAGTTATTTAGTTATTTAGTTATTTAGTTATTTAGTTATTTAGTTATTTAGTTATTTAGTTATTTAGTTATTTAGTTATTTAGTTATTTAGTTATTTAGTTATTTAGTTATTTAGTTATTTAGTTATTTAGTTATTTAGTTATTTAGTTATTTAGTTATTTAGTTATTTAGTTATTTAGTTATTTAGTTATTTAGTTATTTAGTTATTTAGTTATTTAGTTATTTAGTTATTTAGTTATTTAGTTATTTAGTTATTTAGTTATTTAGTTATTTAGTTATTTAGTTATTTAGTTATTTAGTTATTTAGTTATTTAGTTATTTAGTTATTTAGTTATTTAGTTATTTAGTTATTTAGTTATTTAGTTATTTAGTTATTTAGTTATTTAGTTATTTAGTTATTTAGTTATTTAGTTATTTAGTTATTTAGTTATTTAGTTATTTAGTTATTTAGTTATTTAGTTATTTAGTTATTTAGTTATTTAGTTATTTAGTTATTTAGTTATTTAGTTATTTAGTTATTTAGTTATTTAGTTATTTAGTTATTTAGTTATTTAGTTATTTAGTTATTTAGTTATTTAGTTATTTAGTTATTTAGTTATTTAGTTATTTAGTTATTTAGTTATTTAGTTATTTAGTTATTTAGTTATTTAGTTATTTAGTTATTTAGTTATTTAGTTATTTAGTTATTTAGTTATTTAGTTATTTAGTTATTTAGTTATTTAGTTATTTAGTTATTTAGTTATTTAGTTATTTAGTTATTTAGTTATTTAGTTATTTAGTTATTTAGTTATTTAGTTATTTAGTTATTTAGTTATTTAGTTATTTAGTTATTTAGTTATTTAGTTATTTAGTTATTTAGTTATTTAGTTATTTAGTTATTTAGTTATTTAGTTATTTAGTTATTTAGTTATTTAGTTATTTAGTTATTTAGTTATTTAGTTATTTAGTTATTTAGTTATTTAGTTATTTAGTTATTTAGTTATTTAGTTATTTAGTTATTTAGTTATTTAGTTATTTAGTTATTTAGTTATTTAGTTATTTAGTTATTTAGTTATTTAGTTATTTAGTTATTTAGTTATTTAGTTATTTAGTTATTTAGTTATTTAGTTATTTAGTTATTTAGTTATTTAGTTATTTAGTTATTTAGTTATTTAGTTATTTAGTTATTTAGTTATTTAGTTATTTAGTTATTTAGTTATTTAGTTATTTAGTTATTTAGTTATTTAGTTATTTAGTTATTTAGTTATTTAGTTATTTAGTTATTTAGTTATTTAGTTATTTAGTTATTTAGTTATTTAGTTATTTAGTTATTTAGTTATTTAGTTATTTAGTTATTTAGTTATTTAGTTATTTAGTTATTTAGTTATTTAGTTATTTAGTTATTTAGTTATTTAGTTATTTAGTTATTTAGTTATTTAGTTATTTAGTTATTTAGTTATTTAGTTATTTAGTTATTTAGTTATTTAGTTATTTAGTTATTTAGTTATTTAGTTATTTAGTTATTTAGTTATTTAGTTATTTAGTTATTTAGTTATTTAGTTATTTAGTTATTTAGTTATTTAGTTATTTAGTTATTTAGTTATTTAGTTATTTAGTTATTTAGTTATTTAGTTATTTAGTTATTTAGTTATTTAGTTATTTAGTTATTTAGTTATTTAGTTATTTAGTTATTTAGTTATTTAGTTATTTAGTTATTTAGTTATTTAGTTATTTAGTTATTTAGTTATTTAGTTATTTAGTTATTTAGTTATTTAGTTATTTAGTTATTTAGTTATTTAGTTATTTAGTTATTTAGTTATTTAGTTATTTAGTTATTTAGTTATTTAGTTATTTAGTTATTTAGTTATTTAGTTATTTAGTTATTTAGTTATTTAGTTATTTAGTTATTTAGTTATTTAGTTATTTAGTTATTTAGTTATTTAGTTATTTAGTTATTTAGTTATTTAGTTATTTAGTTATTTAGTTATTTAGTTATTTAGTTATTTAGTTATTTAGTTATTTAGTTATTTAGTTATTTAGTTATTTAGTTATTTAGTTATTTAGTTATTTAGTTATTTAGTTATTTAGTTATTTAGTTATTTAGTTATTTAGTTATTTAGTTATTTAGTTATTTAGTTATTTAGTTATTTAGTTATTTAGTTATTTAGTTATTTAGTTATTTAGTTATTTAGTTATTTAGTTATTTAGTTATTTAGTTATTTAGTTATTTAGTTATTTAGTTATTTAGTTATTTAGTTATTTAGTTATTTAGTTATTTAGTTATTTAGTTATTTAGTTATTTAGTTATTTAGTTATTTAGTTATTTAGTTATTTAGTTATTTAGTTATTTAGTTATTTAGTTATTTAGTTATTTAGTTATTTAGTTATTTAGTTATTTAGTTATTTAGTTATTTAGTTATTTAGTTATTTAGTTATTTAGTTATTTAGTTATTTAGTTATTTAGTTATTTAGTTATTTAGTTATTTAGTTATTTAGTTATTTAGTTATTTAGTTATTTAGTTATTTAGTTATTTAGTTATTTAGTTATTTAGTTATTTAGTTATTTAGTTATTTAGTTATTTAGTTATTTAGTTATTTAGTTATTTAGTTATTTAGTTATTTAGTTATTTAGTTATTTAGTTATTTAGTTATTTAGTTATTTAGTTATTTAGTTATTTAGTTATTTAGTTATTTAGTTATTTAGTTATTTAGTTATTTAGTTATTTAGTTATTTAGTTATTTAGTTATTTAGTTATTTAGTTATTTAGTTATTTAGTTATTTAGTTATTTAGTTATTTAGTTATTTAGTTATTTAGTTATTTAGTTATTTAGTTATTTAGTTATTTAGTTATTTAGTTATTTAGTTATTTAGTTATTTAGTTATTTAGTTATTTAGTTATTTAGTTATTTAGTTATTTAGTTATTTAGTTATTTAGTTATTTAGTTATTTAGTTATTTAGTTATTTAGTTATTTAGTTATTTAGTTATTTAGTTATTTAGTTATTTAGTTATTTAGTTATTTAGTTATTTAGTTATTTAGTTATTTAGTTATTTAGTTATTTAGTTATTTAGTTATTTAGTTATTTAGTTATTTAGTTATTTAGTTATTTAGTTATTTAGTTATTTAGTTATTTAGTTATTTAGTTATTTAGTTATTTAGTTATTTAGTTATTTAGTTATTTAGTTATTTAGTTATTTAGTTATTTAGTTATTTAGTTATTTAGTTATTTAGTTATTTAGTTATTTAGTTATTTAGTTATTTAGTTATTTAGTTATTTAGTTATTTAGTTATTTAGTTATTTAGTTATTTAGTTATTTAGTTATTTAGTTATTTAGTTATTTAGTTATTTAGTTATTTAGTTATTTAGTTATTTAGTTATTTAGTTATTTAGTTATTTAGTTATTTAGTTATTTAGTTATTTAGTTATTTAGTTATTTAGTTATTTAGTTATTTAGTTATTTAGTTATTTAGTTATTTAGTTATTTAGTTATTTAGTTATTTAGTTATTTAGTTATTTAGTTATTTAGTTATTTAGTTATTTAGTTATTTAGTTATTTAGTTATTTAGTTATTTAGTTATTTAGTTATTTAGTTATTTAGTTATTTAGTTATTTAGTTATTTAGTTATTTAGTTATTTAGTTATTTAGTTATTTAGTTATTTAGTTATTTAGTTATTTAGTTATTTAGTTATTTAGTTATTTAGTTATTTAGTTATTTAGTTATTTAGTTATTTAGTTATTTAGTTATTTAGTTATTTAGTTATTTAGTTATTTAGTTATTTAGTTATTTAGTTATTTAGTTATTTAGTTATTTAGTTATTTAGTTATTTAGTTATTTAGTTATTTAGTTATTTAGTTATTTAGTTATTTAGTTATTTAGTTATTTAGTTATTTAGTTATTTAGTTATTTAGTTATTTAGTTATTTAGTTATTTAGTTATTTAGTTATTTAGTTATTTAGTTATTTAGTTATTTAGTTATTTAGTTATTTAGTTATTTAGTTATTTAGTTATTTAGTTATTTAGTTATTTAGTTATTTAGTTATTTAGTTATTTAGTTATTTAGTTATTTAGTTATTTAGTTATTTAGTTATTTAGTTATTTAGTTATTTAGTTATTTAGTTATTTAGTTATTTAGTTATTTAGTTATTTAGTTATTTAGTTATTTAGTTATTTAGTTATTTAGTTATTTAGTTATTTAGTTATTTAGTTATTTAGTTATTTAGTTATTTAGTTATTTAGTTATTTAGTTATTTAGTTATTTAGTTATTTAGTTATTTAGTTATTTAGTTATTTAGTTATTTAGTTATTTAGTTATTTAGTTATTTAGTTATTTAGTTATTTAGTTATTTAGTTATTTAGTTATTTAGTTATTTAGTTATTTAGTTATTTAGTTATTTAGTTATTTAGTTATTTAGTTATTTAGTTATTTAGTTATTTAGTTATTTAGTTATTTAGTTATTTAGTTATTTAGTTATTTAGTTATTTAGTTATTTAGTTATTTAGTTATTTAGTTATTTAGTTATTTAGTTATTTAGTTATTTAGTTATTTAGTTATTTAGTTATTTAGTTATTTAGTTATTTAGTTATTTAGTTATTTAGTTATTTAGTTATTTAGTTATTTAGTTATTTAGTTATTTAGTTATTTAGTTATTTAGTTATTTAGTTATTTAGTTATTTAGTTATTTAGTTATTTAGTTATTTAGTTATTTAGTTATTTAGTTATTTAGTTATTTAGTTATTTAGTTATTTAGTTATTTAGTTATTTAGTTATTTAGTTATTTAGTTATTTAGTTATTTAGTTATTTAGTTATTTAGTTATTTAGTTATTTAGTTATTTAGTTATTTAGTTATTTAGTTATTTAGTTATTTAGTTATTTAGTTATTTAGTTATTTAGTTATTTAGTTATTTAGTTATTTAGTTATTTAGTTATTTAGTTATTTAGTTATTTAGTTATTTAGTTATTTAGTTATTTAGTTATTTAGTTATTTAGTTATTTAGTTATTTAGTTATTTAGTTATTTAGTTATTTAGTTATTTAGTTATTTAGTTATTTAGTTATTTAGTTATTTAGTTATTTAGTTATTTAGTTATTTAGTTATTTAGTTATTTAGTTATTTAGTTATTTAGTTATTTAGTTATTTAGTTATTTAGTTATTTAGTTATTTAGTTATTTAGTTATATATACGCAAATACAAACGTTAAAATGCCAATACCAGAGTAATATATTTCCTAGCGTATTGCACTAAAAAGTTATAGGACTCCATAAAATATGTTCAGATGTTGATACAAATTCGTTTGAAATGAGACATATTGCACTTATATACGCAAATACAAGCGTTAAAATACCAATACCAGAGTAATATATTTCCTAGCGTATTGCACCAAAGAGTTATAGGACCTCGTAAAATATGTACGGATCAATTGATTCAAATTCGTTTCAAATGAGACATATTGCAGTAATATACGCAAATACAAGCGTTAAAATGCCAATACGAGAGGTACATATGAGTCATATTGCAGTTATATACGCAAAAAAAGCGTAAAATGCCAATACCAGAGAAATATATTTCTTAGCGTATTGCAATAAAAAGTTATAGGACTCCATAAAATATGTTCAGATGTTGATACAAATTCGCTTGAAATGATACATATTGCAGTAACATACGCAAATACAAGCGTTAAAATGCCAATACCAGAGTAATATATTTCCTAGCGTATTGCACCAAAAAGTTATAAGACCCATTAAAATATGTTCAGATATTGATTCAAATTCGTTTTAAATGAGACATATTTCAGTAATATACGCAAATACAAGCGTTAAAATGCCAATACCAGAGTAATATATTTCCTAGCGTATTGCACCAACAAGTTATAGGACCTCGTAAAATATGTACGGATCAATTGATTCAAATTCGTTTCAAATGAGACATATTGCAGTAATATACGCAAATACAAGCGTTAAAATGCCAATACGAGAGGAATATATGAGACATATTGCAGTTATATACGCAAATACAAGCATTAAAATGCCAATACCAGAGTAATATATTTCCTAGCGTATTGCACGAAAAAGTTATAGGACCTCGTAAAATATGTACGGATCAATTGATTCAAATTCGTTTCAAATGAGACATATTGCAGTAATATACGCAAATACAAGCGATAAAATGCCAATACGAGAGGAATATATGAGACATATTGCAGTTATATACGCAAATACAAGCATTAAAATGCCAATACTAGAGTAATATATTTCCTAGCGTATTGCACCAAAAAGTTATAGGACCTCGTAAAATATGTACGGATCAATTGTTTCAAATTCGTTTCAAATGAGACATATTGCAGTAATATACGTAAATACAAGTTTTAAAATGCCAATACGAGAGGAATATATGAGACATATTGTAGTTATATACGCAAATACAAGTGTTAAAATGCCAATACCAGTGTAATATGTTTCCTAGCGTATTGCACTAAAAAGTTATAGGACTCCATTATATATGTTCGGATGTTGATACAATTTCGTTTGAAATGAGACATATTGCACTAATATACGCAAATACAAGCGTTAAAATGCCAATACCAGAGTAATATATTTCCTAGCGTATTGCACCAAAAAGTTATAGGACTTCGTAAAATATGTACGTAACAATTGATTCAAATTCGTTTCAAATGAGACATATTGCAGTAATATACGTAAATACAAGATTTAAAATGCCAATACGAGAGGAATATATGAGACATATTGTAGTTATATACGCAAATACAAGTGTTAAAATGCCAATACCAGTGTAATATGTTTCCTAGCGTATTGCACCAAAAAGTTATAGGACCCCGTAAAATATGTACGGATTAATTGATTCAAATTCGTTTCAAATGAGACATATTGCAGTAATATACACAAATACAAGCGTTAAAATGCCAATACGAGAGGAATATATGAGACATATTGCAGTTATACACGCAAATACAAGCATTAAAATGCCAATACCAGAGTAATATATTTCCTAGCGTATTGCACCAAAAAGTTATAGGACACCATTAAATATGTTCAGAAATTGATTCAAATTCATTTCAAATGAGACATATTGCAGTAATATACGCAAATACAAGCGCTAAAATGCCAATACCAGAGTAATATATTTCCTAGCGTATTGCACCAAAAAGTTATAGGACCTCGTAAAATATGTACGTAACAATTGATTCAAATTCGTTTCAAATGAGACATATTGCAGTAATATACGTAAATACAAGTTTTAAAATGCCAATAGGAAAGAAATATATGAGACATATTGTAGTTATATACTTAAATACAAGTGTTAAAATGCCAATACCAGTGTAATATGTTTCCTAGCGTATTGCACCAAAAAGTTATAGGACCCCGTAAAATATGTACGGATTAATTGATTCAAATTCGTTTCAAATGAGACATATTGCAGTAATATACACAAATACAAGCGTTAAAATGCCAATACGAGAGGAATATATGAGACATATTGCAGTTATATACGCAAATACAAGCGTTAAAATGCCAATACCAGAGCAATATATTTCTTAGCGTATTGCACTAAAAAGTTATAGGACTCCATAAAATATGTTCAGATGTTGATATAAATTCGCTTGAAAAGATACATATTGCAGTAATATACGCAAATACAAGCGTTAAAATGCCAATACGAGAGGAATATATTTCTTAGCGTATTGCACTAAAAAGTTATAGGACTCCATAAAATATGTTCGGATGTTGATACAATTTCGTTTGAAATGATACATATTGCAGTGATATACGCAAATACAAGCGTTAAAATGCCAATACCAGAGTAATATATTTCCTAGCGTATTGCACTAAAAAGTTATAGGACTCCATAAAATATGTTCAGATGTTGATACAAATTCGTTTGAAATGAGACATATTGCACTAATATACGCAAATACAAGCGTTAAAATACCAATACCAGAGTAATATATTTCCTAGCGTATTGCACCAAAAAGTTATAGGACCTCGTAAAATATGTACGGATCAATTGATTCAAATTCGTTTCAAATGAGACATATTGCAGTAATATACGTAAATACAAGTTTTAAAATGCCAATACGAGAGGAATATATGAGACATATTGTAGTTATATACGCAAATACAAGTGTTAAAATGCCAATACCAGTGTAATATGTTTCCTAGCGTATTGCACCAAAAAGTTATAGGACCCTGTAAAATATGTACGGATTAATTGATTCAAATTCGTTTCAAATGAGACATATTGCAGTAATATACACAAATACAAGCGTTAAAATGCCAATACGAGAGGAATATATGAGACATATTGCAGTTATATACGCAAATACAAGCGTTAAAATGCCAATACCAGAGCAATATATTTCTTAGCGTATTGCACTAAAAAGATATAGGACTCCATAAAATATGTTCAGATGTTGATATAAATTCGCTTGAAAAGATACATATTGCAGTAATATACGCAAATACAAGCGGTAAAATGCCAATACGAGAGGAATATATGAGACATATTGCAGTAATACACGCAAATACAAGCGTTAAAATTCCAATACCAGAGTAATATATTTCTTAGCGTATTGCACTAAAAAGTTATAGGACTCCATAAAATATGTTCAGAAGTTGATACAAATTCGTTTGAAATGAGACATATTGCAGTAATATACGCAAATACAAGCGTTAAAATTCCAATACCAGAGTAATATATTTCTTAGCGTATTGCACTAAAAAGTTATAGGACTCCATAAAATATGTTCAGATTTTGATACAATTTCGTTTGAAATGATACATATTGCAGTAATATACGCAAATACAAGCGTTAAAATGCCAATACCAGAGCAATATATTTCTTAGCGTATTGCACTAAAAAGTTATAGGACTCCATAAAATATGTTCAGATGTTGATATAAATTCGCTTGAAATGATACATATTGCTGTAATATACGCAAATACAAGCGTTAAAATGCCAATACGAAAGGAATATATGAGACATATTGCAGTAATATACGCAAATACAAGCGTTAAAATTCCAATACCAGAGTAATATATTTCTTAGCGTATTGCACTAAATTGTTATGGAATATATGAGACATATTGCAGTTATATACGCAAATACAAGCGTTAAAATGCCAATACCAGAGTAACATATTTCCTAGCGTATTGCTCCAAAAAGTTAAAGGCCACCATTAAATATGTTTAGATATTGACTCAAATTCGTTTCAAATGAGACATATTGCAGTAATATACGCAAATACAAGCGTTAAAATGCCAATACGAGAGGAATATATGAGACATATTGCAGTTATATACGCAAATACAAGCATTAAAATGCCAATACCAGAGTAGTATATTTCCTAGCGTATTGCACCAAAAAGTTATAGGACACCATTAAATATGTTCAGAAATTGATTCAAATTCGTTTCAAATGAGACATATTGCAGTAGTATACGCAAATACAAGCGTTAAAATGCCAATACGAGAGGAAATTATGTGACATATTGCAGTAATATACGCAAATACAAGCGTTAAGTGCCAATACCAGAGTAATATATTTCCTAGCGTATTGCACTAAAAAGTTATAGGACCCAATAAAATATGTTCAGATATTGTTTCAAATTCGTTTTAAATGAGACATATTTAAGTAATATAGGCAAATATAAGCGTTAAAATGCCAATACCAGAGTAATATATTTCCTAGCGTATTGCACCAACAAGTTATAGGACCTCGTAAAATATGTACGGATCAATTGATTCAAATTCGTTTCAAATGAGACATATTGCAGTAATATACGCAAATACAAGCGTTAAATTGCCAATACCAGAGCAATATATTTCTTAGCGTATTGCACTAAAAAGTTATAGGACTCCATAAAATATGTTCAGATGTTGATATAAATTCGCTTGAAATGATACATATTGCAGTAATATACGCAAATACAAGCGTTAAAATGCCAATACGAAAGGAATATATGAGACATATTGCAGTAATATACGCAAATACAAGCGTTAAAATTCCAATACCAGAGTAATATATTTCTTAGCGTATTGCACTAAAAAGTTATGGACTCCATAAAATATGTTCGGATGTTGATACAATTTCGTTTGAAATGATACATATTTTAGTAATATACGCAAATACAAGCGTTAAAATGCCAATACCAGAGAAATATATTTCTTAGCGTATTGCACTAAAAAGTTATAGGACTCCATAAAATATGTTCAGAAGTTGATACAAATTCGTTTGAAATGAGACATATTGCACTAATATACGCAAATACAAGCGTTAAAATGCCAATACCAGAGTAATATATTTCTTAGCGTATTGCACTAAAAAGTTATAGGACTCCATAAAATATGTTCAGATTTTGATACAATTTCGTTTGAAATGATACATATTGCAGTAAAATACGCAAATACATGCGTTAAAATGCCAATACGAGAGGAATATATGAGACATATTGCAGTTATATACGCAAATACAAGCGTTAAAATGCCAATACCAGAGTAACATATTTCCTAGCGTATTGCTCCAAAAAGTTAAAGGCCACCATTAAATATGTTTAGATATTGACTCAAATTCGTTTCAAATGAGACATATTGCAGTAATATACGCAAATACAAGCGTTAAAATGCCAATACGAGAGGAATATATGAGACATATTGCAGTTATATACGCAAATACAAGCATTAAAATGCCAATACCAGAGTAATATATTTCCTAGCGTATTGCACCAAAAAGTTAAAGGCCACCATTAAATATGTTTAGATATTGACTCAAATTCGTTTCAAATGAGACATATTGCAGTAATATACGCAAATACAAGCGTTAAAATGCCAATACGAGAGGAATATATGAGACATATTGCAGTTATATACGCAAATACAAGCATTAAAATGCCAATACCAGAGTAATATATTTCCTAGCGTATTGCACCAAAAAGTTATAGGACACCATTAAATATGTTCAGAAATTGATTCAAATTCGTTTCAAATGAGACATATTGCAGAAGTATACGCAAATACAAGCGTTAAAATGCCAATACGAGAGGAAAATATGAGACATATTGCAGTAATATACGCAAATACAAGCGTTAAAATGCCAATACGAGAGGAATATATGAGACATATTGCAGTTATATACGCAAATACAAGCATTAAAATGCCAATACCAGAGTAATATATTTCCTAGCGTATTGCAATAAAAAGTTATAGGACTCCATAAAATATGTTCAGATGTTGATACAAATTCGCTTGAAATGATACATATTGCAGTAACATACGCAAATACAAGCGTTAAAATGCCAATACCAGAGTAATATATTTCCTAGCGTATTGCACCAAAAAGTTATAAGACCCATTAAAATATGTTCAGATATTGATTCAAATTCGTTTTAAATGAGACATATTTCAGTAATATTCGCAAATACAAGCGTTAAAATGCCAATACCAGAGTAATATATTTCCTAGCGTATTGCACCAACAAGTTATAGGACCTCGTAAAATATGTACGGATCAATTGATTCAAATTCGTTTCAAATGAGACATATTGCAGTAATATACGCAAATACAAGCGTTAAAATGCCAATACGAGAGGAATATATGAGACATATTGCAGTTATATACGCAAATACAAGCATTAAAATGCCAATACCAGAGTAATATATTTCCTAGCGTATTGCACCAAAAAGTTATAGGACCTCGTAAAATATGTACGGATCCATTGATTCAAATTCGTTTCAAATGAGACATATTGCAGTAATATACGCAAATACAAGCGTTAAAATGCCAATACGAGAGGAATATATGAGACATATTGCAGTTATATACGCAAATACAAGCATTAAAATGCCAATACCAGAGTAATATATTTCCTAGCGTATTGCACCAAAAAGTTATAGGACCTCGTAAAATATGTACGGATCAATTGATTCAAATTCGTTTCAAATGAGACATATTGCAGTAATATACGTAAATACAAGTTTTAAAATGCCAATACGAGAGGAATATATGAGACATATTGTAGTTATATACGCAAATACAAGTGTTAAAATGCCAATACCAGTGTAATATGTTTCCTAGCGTATTGCACTAAAAAGTTATAGGACTCCATAAAATATGTTCGGATGTTGATACAATTTCGTTTGAAATGAGACATATTGCACTAATATACGCAAATACAAGCGTTAAAATGCCAATACCAGAGTAATATATTTCCTAGCGTACTGCACCAAAAAGTTATAGGACCCCATAAAATATGTTCAGATATTGATTCAAATTCGTTTTAAATGAGACATATTTCAGTAATATACGCAAATACAAGCGTTAAAATGCCAATACCAGAGTAATATATTTCCTAGCGTATTGCACCAAAAAGTTATAGGACACCATTAAATATGTTCAGAAATTGATTCAAATTCGTTTCAAATGAGACATATTGCAGTAGTATACGCAAATACAAGCGTTAAAATGCCAATACGAGAGGAAAATATGAGACATATTGCAGTAATATTCGCAAATACAAGCGTTAAAGTGCCAATACCAGAGTAATATATTTCCTAGCGTATTGCACTAAAAAGTTATAGGACCCAATAAAATATGTTCAGATATTGTTTCAAATTCGTTTTAAATGAGACATATTTAAGTAATATACGCAAATATAAGCGTTAAAATGCCAATACCAGAGTAATATATTTCCTAGCGTATTGCACCAAAAAGTTATAGGACCCCATAAAATATGTACAGATCAATTGATTCAAATTCGTTTCAAATGAGACATATTGCTGTAATATACGCAAATACAAGCGTTAAAATGCCAATACCAGAGTAATATATTTCCTAGCGTATTGCACTAAAAAGTTATAGGACTCCATAAAATATGTTCAGATGTTGATACAAATTCGTTTGAAATGAGACATATTGCACTAATATACGCAAATACAAGCGTTAAAATACCAATACCAGAGTAATATATTTCCTAGCGTATTGCACCAAAAAGTTATAGGACCTCGTAAAATATGTACGGATCAATTGATTCAAATTCGTTTCAAATGAGACATATTGCAGTAATATACGTAAATACAAGTTTTAAAATGCCAATACGAGAGGAATATATGAGACATATTGTAGTTATATACGCAAATACAAGTGTTAAAATGCCAATACCAGTGTAATATGTTTCCTAGCGTATTGCACCAAAAAGTTATAGGACCCTGTAAAATATGTACGGATTAATTGATTCAAATTCGTTTCAAATGAGACATATTGCAGTAATATACACAAATACAAGCGTTAAAATGCCAATAAGAGAGGAATATATGAGACATATTGCAGTTATATAAGCAAATACAAGCGTTAAAATGCCAATACGAGAGGAATATATGAGACATATTGCAGTAATACACGCAAATACAAGCGTTAAAATTCCAATACCAGAGTAATATATTTCTTAGCGTATTGCACTAAAAAGTTATAGGACTCCATAAAATATGTTCAGAAGTTGATACAAATTCGTTTGAAATGAGACATATTGCAGTAATATACGCAAATACAAGCGTTAAAATTCCAATACCAGAGTAATATATTTCTTAGCGTATTGCACTAAAAAGTTATAGGACTCCATAAAATATGTTCAGATTTTGATACAATTTCGTTTGAAATGATACATATTGCAGTAATATACGCAAATACAAGCGTTAAAATGCCAATACCAGAGCAATATATTTCTTAGCGTATTGCACTAAAAAGTTATAGGACTCCATAAAATATGTTCAGATGTTGATATAAATTCGCTTGAAATGATACATATTGCAGTAATATACGCAAATACAAGCGTTAAAATGCCAATACGAAAGGAATATATGAGACATATTGCAGTAATATACGCAAATACAAGCGTTAAAATTCCAATACCAGAGTAATATATTTCTTAGCGTATTGCACTAAAAAGTTATGGAATATATGAGACATATTGCAGTTATATACGCAAATACAAGCGTTAAAATGCCAATACCAGAGTAACATATTTCCTAGCGTATTGCTCCAAAAAGTTAAAGGCCACCATTAAATATGTTTAGATATTGACTCAAATTCGTTTCAAATGAGACATATTGCAGTAATATACGCAAATACAAGCGTTAAAATGCCAATACGAGAGGAATATATGAGACATATTGCAGTTATATACGCAAATACAAGCATTAAAATGCCAATACCAGAGTAATATATTTCCTAGCGTATTGCACCAAAAAGTTATAGGACACCATTAAATATGTTCAGAAATTGATTCAAATTCGTTTCAAATGAGACATATTGCAGTAGTATACGCAAATACAAGCGTTAAAATGCCAATACGAGAGGAAATTATGAGACATATTGCTGTAATATACGCAAATACAAGCGTTAAGTGCCAATACCAGAGTAATATATTTCCTAGCGTATTGCACTAAAAAGTTATAGGACTCCATAAAATATGTTCAGATGTTGATATAAATTCGCTTGAAATGATACATATTGCAGTAATATACGCAAATACAAGCGTTAAAATGCCAATACGAAAGGAATATATGAGACATATTGCAGTAATATACGCAAATACAAGCGTTAAAATTCCAATACCAGAGTAATATATTTCTTAGCGTATTGCACTAAAAAGTTATGGACTCCATAAAATATGTTCGGATGTTGATACAATTTCGTTTGAAATGATACATATTTTAGTAATATACGCAAATACAAGCGTTAAAATGCCAATACCAGAGAAATATATTTCTTAGCGTATTGCACTAAAAAGTTATAGGACTCCATAAAATATGTTCAGAAGTTGATACAAATTCGTTTGAAATGAGACATATTGCACTAATATACGCAAATACAAGCGTTAAAATGCCAATACCAGAGTAATATATTTCTTAGCGTATTGCACTAAAAAGTTATAGGACTCCATAAAATATGTTCAGATTTTGATACAATTTCGTTTGAAATGATACATACGCAAATACATGCGTTAAAATGCCAATACGAGAGGAATATATGAGACATATTGCAGTTATATACGCAAATACAAGCGTTAAAATGCCAATACCAGAGTAATATATTTCCTAGCGTATTGCACCAAAAAGTTATAGGACACCATTAAATATGTTCAGATGTTGATACAAATTCGCTTGAAATGATACATATTGCAGTAACATACGCAAATACAAGCGTTAAAATGCCAATACCAGAGTAATATATTTCCTAGCGTATTGCACCAAAAAGTTATAAGACCCATTAAAATATGTTCAGATATTGATTCAAATTCGTTTTAAATGAGACATATTTCAGTAATATTCGCAAATACAAGCGTTAAAATGCCAATACCAGAGTAATATATTTCCTAGCGTATTGCACCAACAAGTTATAGGACCTCGTAAAATATGTACGGATCAATTGATTCAAATTCGTTTCAAATGAGACATATTGCAGTAATATACGCAAATACAAGCGTTAAAATGCCAATACGAGAGGAATATATGAGACATATTGCAGTTATATACGCAAATACAAGCATTAAAATGCCAATACCAGAATAATATATTTCCTAGCGTATTGCACCAAAAAGTTATAGGACCTCGTAAAATATGTACGGATCAATTGATTCAAATTCGTTTCAAATGAGACATATTGCAGTAATATACGCAAATACAAGCGTTAAAATGCCAATACGAGAGGAATATATGAGACATATTGCAGTTATATACGCAAATACAAGCATTAAAATGCCAATACCAGAGTAATATATTTCCTAGCGTATTGCACCAAAAAGTTATAGGACCTCGTAAAATATGTACGGATCAATTGATTCAAATTCGTTTCAAATGAGACATATTGCAGTAATATACGTAAATACAAGTTTTAAAATGCCAATACGAGAGGAATATATGAGACATATTGCAGTTATATACGCAAATACAAGCATTAAAATGCCAATACCAGAGTAATATATTTCCTAGCGTATTGCACCAAAAAGTTATAGGACACCATTAAATATGTTCAGAAATTGATTCAAATTCGTTTCAAATGAGACATATTGCAGAAGTATACGCAAATACAAGCGTTAAAATGCCAATACGAGAGGAAAATATGAGACATATTGCAGTAATATACGCAAATACAAGCGTTAAAATGCCAATACGAGAGGAATATATGAGACATATTGCAGTTATATACGCAAAAACAAGCATTAAAATGCCAATACCAGAGTAATATATTTCCTAGCGTATTGCAATAAAAAGTTATAGGACTCCATAAAATATGTTCAGATGTTGATACAAATTCGCTTGAAATGATACATATTGCAGTAACATACGCAAATACAAGCGTTAAAATGCCAATACCAGAGTAATATATTTCCTAGCGTATTGCACCAAAAAAGTTATAAGACCCATTAAAATATGTTCAGATATTGATTCAAATTCGTTTTAAATGAGACATATTTCAGTAATATTCGCAAATACAAGCGTTAAAATGCCAATACCAGAGTAATATATTTCCTAGCGTATTGCACCAACAAGTTATAGGACCTCGTAAAATATGTACGGAACAATTGATTCAAATTCGTTTCAAATGAGACATATTGCAGTAATATACGCAAATACAAGCGTTAAAATGCCAATACGAGAGGAATATATGAGACATATTGCAGTTATATACGCAAATACAAGCATTAAAATGCCAATACCAGAGTAATATATTTCCTAGCGTATTGCACCAAAAAGTTATAGGACCTCGTAAAATATGTACGGATCAATTGATTCAAATTCGTTTCAAATGAGACATATTGCAGTAATATACGCAAATACAAGCGTTAAAATGCCAATACGAGAGGAATATATGAGACATATTGCAGTTATATACGCAAATACAAGCATTAAAATGCCAATACCAGAGTAATATATTTCCTAGCGTATTGCACCAAAAAGTTATAGGACCTCGTAAAATATGTACGGATCAATTGATTCAAATTCGTTTCAAATGAGACATATTGCAGTAATATACGTAAATACAAGTTTTAAAATGCCAATACGAGAGGAATATATGAGACATATTGCAGTTATATACGCAAATACAAGCGTTAAAATGCCAATACCAGAGCAATATATTTCTTAGCGTATTGCACTAAAAAGTTATAGGACTCCATAAAATATGTTCAGATGTTGATATAAATTCGCTTGAAAAGATACATATTGCAGTAATATACGCAAATACAAGCGTTAAAATTCCAATACCAGAGTAATATATTTCTTAGCGTATTGCACTAAAAAGTTATAGGACTCCATAAAATATGTTCAGATTTTGATATAATTTCGTTTGAAATGATACATATTGCAGTAATATACGCAAATACAAGCGTTAAAATGCCAATACGAGAGGAATATATGAGACATATTGCAGTTATATACGCAAATACAAGCGTTAAAATGCCAATACCAGAGTAACATATTTCCTAGCGTATTGCTCCAAAAAGTTAAAGGCCACCATTAAATATGTTTAGATATTGACTCAAATTCGTTTCAAATGAGACATATTGCAGTAATATACGCAAATACAAGCGTTAAAATGCCAATACGAGAGGAATATATGAGACATATTGCAGTTTTATACGCAAATACAAGCATTAAAATGCCAATACCAGAGTAATATATTTCTTAGCGTATTGCACCAACAAGTTATAGGACCTCGTAAAATATGTACGGATCAATTGATTCAAATTCGTTTCAAATGAGACATATTGCAGTAATATACGCAAATACAAGCGTTAAAATGCCAATACGAGAGGAATATATGAGACATATTGCAGTTATATACGCAAATACAAGCATTAAAATGCCAATACCAGAGTAATATATTTCCTAGCGTATTGCACCAAAAAGTTATGGACTCCATAAAATATGTTCGGATGTTGATACAATTTCGTTTGAAATGATACATATTTTAGTAATATACGCAAATACAAGCGTTAAAATGCCAATACCAGAGAAATATATTTCTTAGCGTATTGCACTAAAAAGTTATAGGACTCAATAAAATATGTTCAGAAGTTGATACAAATTCGTTTGAAATGAGACATATTGCACTAATATACGCAAATACAAGCGTTAAAACGCCAATACCAGAGTAATATATTTCTTAGCGTATTGCACTAAAAAGTTATAGGACTCCATAAAATATGTTCAGATTTTGATACAATTTCGTTTGAAATGATACATATTGCAGTAATATACGCAAATACATGCGTTAAAATGCCAATACGAGAGGAAAATATGAGACATATTGCAGTAATATACGCAAATACAAGCGTTAAAGTGCCAATACCAGAGTAATATATTTCCTAGCGTATTGCACTAAAAAGTTATAGGACCCAATAAAATATGTTCAGATATTGTTTCAAATTCGTTTTAAATGAGACATATTGCAGTAATATACGCAAATACAAGCGTTAAAATGCCAATACGAGAGGAATATATGAGACATATTGCAGTAATACACGCAAATACAAGCGTTAAAATTCCAATACAAGAGTAATATATTTCTTAGCGTATTGCACTAAAAAGTTATAGGACTCCATAAAATATGTTCAGAAGTTGATACAAATTCGTTTGAAATGAGACATATTGCAGTAATATACGCAAATACAAGCGTTAAAATTCCAATACCAGAGTAATATATTTCTTAGCGTATTGCACTAAAAAGTTATAGGACTCCATAAAATATGTTCAGATTTTGATACAATTTCGTTTGAAATGATACATATTGCAGTAATATACGCAAATACAAGCGTTAAAATGCCAATACGAGAGGAATATATGAGACATATTGCAGTTATATACGCAAATACAAGCGTTAAAATGCCAATACCAGAGTAACATATTTCCTAGCGTATTGCTCCAAAAAGTTAAAGGCCACCATTAAATATGTTTAGATATTGACTCAAATTCGTTTCAAATGAGACATATTGCAGTAATATACGCAAATACAAGCGTTAAAATGCCAATACGAGAGGAATATATGAGACATATTGCAGTTTTATACGCAAATACAAGCATTAAAATGCCAATACCAGAGTAATATATTTCCTAGCGTATTGCACCAAAAAGTTATAGGACACCATTAAATATGTTCAGAAATTGAATTCAAATTCGTTTCAAATGAGACATATTGCAGTAGTAATACGCAAATACAAGCGTTAAAATGCCAATACGAGAGGAAATTATGAGACATATTGCAGTAATATACGCAAATACAAGCGTTAAGTGCCAATACCAGAGTAATATATTTCCTAGCGTATTGCACTAAAAAGTTATAGGACCCAATAAAATATGTTCAGATATTGTTTCAAATTCGTTTTAAATGAGACATATTTAAGTAATATAGGCAAATATAAGCGTTAAAATGCCAATACCAGAGTAATATATTTCCTAGCGTATTGCACCAACAAGTTATAGGACCTCGTAAAATATGTACGGATCAATTGATTCAAATTCGTTTCAAATGAGACATATTGCAGTAATATACGCAAATACAAGCGTTAAAATGCCAATACGAGTGGAAAATATGAGACATATTGCAGTAATATACGCAAATACAAGCGTTAAAATGCCAATACCAGAGTAATATATTTCCTAGCGTATTGCACCAAAAAGTTATAGGACTCCATAAAATATGTTCAGATGTTGATATAAATTCGCTTGAAATAACACATAATGCAGTAATATACGCAAATACAAGCGTTAAAATGCCAATACGAGAGAAATATATGAGACATATTGCAGTAATATACGCAAATACAAGCGTTAAAATTCCAATACCAGAGAAATATATTTCTTAGCGTATTGCACTAAAAAGTTATAGGACTCCATAAAATATGTTCAGATGTTGATACAATTTCGTTTGAAATGATACATATTGCAGTAATATACGCAAATACAAGCGTTAAAATGCCAATACCAGAGTAAAATATTTCTTAGCGTATTGCACCAACAAGTTATAGGACCTCGTAAAATATGTACGGATCAATTGATTCAAATTCGTTTCAAATGAGACATATTGCAGTAATATACGCAAATACAAGCGTTAAAATGCCAATACGAGAGGAATATATGAGACATATTGCAGTTATATACGCAAATACAAGCATTAAAATGCCAATACCAGAGTAATATATTTCCTAGCGTATTGCACCAAAAAGTTATTGGACACCATTAAATATGTTCAGAAATTGATTCAAATTCGTTTCAAATGAGACATTGCAGTAGTATACGCAAATACAAGCGTTAAAATGCCAATACGAGAGGAAAATATGAGACATATTGCAGTAATATACGCAAATACAAGCGTTAAAATGCCAATACGAAAGGAATATATGAGACATATTGCAGTAATATACGCAAATACAAGCGTTAAAATTCCAATACCAGAGTAATATATTTCTTAGCGTATTGCACTAAAAAGTTATGGACTCCATAAAATATGTTCGGATGTTGATACAATTTCGTTTGAAATGATACATATTTTAGTAATATACGCAAATACAAGCGTTAAAATGCCAATACCAGAGAAATATATTTCTTAGCGTATTGCACTAAAAAGTTATAGGACTCCATAAAATATGTTCAGAAGTTGATACAAATTCGTTTGAAATGAGACATATTGCACTAATATACGCAAATACAAGCGTTAAAACGCCAATACCAGAGTAATATATTTCTTAGCGTATTGCACTAAAAAGTTATAGGACTCCATAAAATATGTTCAGATTTTGATACAATTTCGTTTGAAATGATACATATTGCAGTAATATACGCAAATACATGCGTTAAAATGCCAATACGAGAGGAAAATATGAGACATATTGCAGTAATATACGCAAATACAAGCGTTAAAGTGCCAATACCAGAGTAATATATTTCCTAGCGTATTGCACTAAAAAGTTATAGGACCCAATAAAATATGTTCAGATATTGTTTCAAATTCGTTTTAAATGAGACATATTGCAGTAATATACGCAAATACAAGCGTTAAAATGCCAATACGAGAGGAATATATGAGACATATTGCAGTTATATACGCAAATACAAGCATTAAATTGCCAATATTTCCTAGCGTATTGCACCAAAAAGTTAAAGGCCACCATTAAATATGTTTAGATATTGACTCAAATTCGTTTCAAATGAGACATATTGCAGTAATATACGCAAATACAAGCGTTAAAATGCCAATACGAGAGGAATATATGAGACATATTGCAGTTATATACGCAAATACAAGCATTAAAATGCCAATACCAGAGTAATATATTTCCTAGCGTATTGCACCAAAAAGTTATAGGACACCATTAAATATGTTCAGAAATTGATTCAAATTCGTTTCAAATGAGACATATTGCAGAAGTATACGCAAATACAAGCGTTAAAATGCCAATACGAGAGGAAAATATGAGACATATTGCAGTAATATACGCAAATACAAGCGTTAAGTGCCAATACCAGAGTAATATATTTCCTAGCGTATTGCACTAAAAAGTAATAGGACCCAATAAAATATGTTCAGATTTTGTTTCAAATTCGTTTTAAATGAGACATATTTAAGTAATATACGCAAATATAAGCGTTAAAATGCCAATACCAGAGTAATATATATTTCCTAGCGTACTGCACCAAAAAGTTATAGGACCCCATAAAATATGTACAGATCAATTGATTCAAATTCGTTTCCAATGAGACATATTGCTGTAATATACGCAAATACAAACGTTAAAATGCCAATACCAGAGTAATATATTTCCTAGCGTATTGCACTAAAAAGTTATAGGACTCCATAAAATATGTTCAGATGTTGATACAAATTCGTTTGAAATGAGACATTATGCACTAATATACGCAAATACAAGCGTTAAAATACCAATACCAGAGTAATATATTTCCTAGCGTATTGCACCAAAGAGTTATAGGACCTCGTAAAATATGTACGGATCAATTGATTCAAATTCGTTTCCAATGAGACATATTGCGGTAATATACGCAAATACAAGCGTTAAAATGCCAATACGAGAGGAATATATGAGACATATTGCAGTTATATACGCAAATACAAGCATTAAAATGCCAATACCAGAGTAATATATTTCCTAGCGTATTGCACCAAAAAGTTATAGGACCTCGTAAAATATGTACGGATCAATTGAATCAAATTCGTTTCAAATGAGACATATTGCAGTAATATACGCAAATACAAGCGTTAAAATGCCAATACGAGAGGAATATATGAGACATATTGCAGTTATATACGCAAATACAAGCATTAAAATGCCAATACCAGAGTAATATATTTCCTAGCGTATTGCACCAAAAAGTTATAGGACCTCGTAAAATATGTACGGATCAATTGATTCAAATTCGTTTCAAATGAGACATATTGCAGTAATATACGTAAATACAAGTTTTAAAATGCCAATACGAGAGGAATATATGAGACATATTGTAGTTATATACGCAAATACAAGTGTTAAAATGCCAATACCAGTGTAATATGTTTCCTAGCGTATTGCACTAAAAAGTTATAGTACTCCATAAAATATGTTCGGATGTTGATACAATTTCGTTTGAAATGAGACATATTGTACTAATATACGCAACCACAAGCGTTAAAATGCCAATACCAGCGTAATATATTTCCTAGCGTACTGCACCAAAAAGTTATAGGACCCCATAAAATATGTACAGATCGATTGATTCAAATTCGTTTCCAATGAGACATATTGCTGTAATATACGCAAATACAAACGTTAAAATGCCAATACCAGAGTATTATATTTCCTAGCGTATTGCACTAAAAAGTTATTGGACTCCATAAAATATGTTCAGATGTTGATACAAATTCGTTTGAAATGAGACATATTGCACTAATATACGCAAATACAAGCGTTAAAATACCAATACCAGAGTAATATATTTCCTAGCGTATTGCACCAAAGAGTTATAGGACCTCGTAAAATATGTACGGATCAATTGATTCAAATTCGTTTCAAATGAGACATATTGCAGTAATATATGCAAATACAAGCGTTAAAATGCCAATACGAGAGGTACATATGAGACATATTGCAGTTATATACGCAAATACAAGCGTAAAAATGCCAATACCAGAGTAATATATTTCCTAGCGTATTGCACCAAAAAGTTATAAGACCCATTAAAATATGTTCAGATATTGATTCAAATTCGTTTTAAATGAGACATATTTAAGTAATATACGCAAATACAAACGTTAAAATGCCAATACCAGAGTAATATATTTCTTAGCGTATTGCAATAAAAAGTTACAGGACTCCATAAAATATGTTCAGATGTTGATACAAATTCGCTTGAAATGATACATATTGCAGTAACATACGCAAATACAAGCGTCAAAATGCCAATACCAGAGTAATATATTTCCTAGCGTATTGCACCAAAAAGTTATAAGACCCATTAAAATATGTTCAGATATTGATTCAAATTCGTTTTAAATGAGACATATTTCAGTAATATACGCAAATACAAGCGTTAAAATGCCAATACCAGAGTAATATATTTCCTAGCGTATTGCACCAACAAGTTATAGGACCTCGTAAAATATGTACGGATCAATTGATTCAAATTCGTTTCAAATGAGACATATTGCAGTAATATACGCAAATACAAGCGTTAAAATGCCAATACGAGAGGAATATATGAGACATATTGCAGTTATATACGCAAATACAAGCATTAAAATGCCAATACCAGAGTAATATATTTCCTAGCGTATTGCACCAAAAAGTTATAGGACCTCGTAAAATATGTACGGATCAATTGATTCAAATTCGTTTCAAATGAGACATATTGCAGTAATATACGCAAATACAAGCGTTAAAATGCCAATACGAGAGGAATATATGAGACATATTGCAGTTATATACGCAAATACAAGCATTAAAATGCCAATACCAGAGTAATATATTTCCTAGCGTATTGCACCAAAAAGTTATAGGACCTCGTAAAATATGTACGGATCAATTGATTCAAATTCGTTTCAAATGAGACATATTGCAGTAATATACGTAAATACAAGTTTTAAAATGCCAATACGAGAGGAATATATGAGACATATTGCAGTTATATACGCAAATACAAGCGTTAAAATGCCAATACCAGAGCAATATATTTCTTAGCGTATTGCACTAAAAAGTTATAGGATTCCATAAAATATGTTCAGATGTTGATATAAATTCGCTTGAAAAGATACATATTGCAGTAATATACGCAAATACAAGCGTTAAAATGCCAATACGAGAGGAATATATGAGACATATTGCAGTAATACACGCAAATACAAGCGTTAAAATTCCAATACCAGAGTAATATATTTCTTAGTGTATTGCACTAAAAAGTTATAGGACTCCATAAAATATGTTCAGAAGTTGATACAAATTCGTTTGAAATGAGACATATTGCAGTAATATACGCAAATACAAGCGTTAAAATTCCAATACCAGAGTAATATATTTCTTAGCGTATTGCACTAAAAAGTTATAGGACTCCATAAAATATGTTCAGATTTTGATACAATTTCGTTTGAAATGATACATATTGCAGTAATATACGCAAATACAAGCGTTAAAATGCCAATACGAGAGGCATATATGAGACATATTGCAGTTATATACGCAAATACAAGCATTAAAATGCCAATACCAGAGTAATATATTTCCTAGCGTATTGCACCAAAAAGTTATAGGACACCATTAAATATGTTCAGAAATTGATTCAAATTCGTTTCAAATGAGACATATTGCAGTAGTATACGCAAATACAAGCGTTAAAATGCCAATACGAGAGGAAATTATGAGACATATTGCAGTAATATACGCAAATACAAGCGTTAAGTGCCAATACCAGAGTAATATATTTCCTAGCGTATTGCACTAAAAAGTTATAGGACCCAATAAAATATGTTCAGATATTGTTTCAAATTCGTTTTAAATGAGACATATTTAAGTAATATAGGCAAATATAAGCGTTAAAATGCCAATACCAGAGTAATATATTTCCTAGCGTATTGCACCAAAAAGTTATAGCACCCCATAAAATATGTAGAGATCAATTGATTCAAATTCGTTTCAAATTCGTTAAAATGCCAATACCAGAGTAATATATTTCCTAGCGTATTGCACTAAAAAGTTATAGGACTCCATAAAATATGTTCAGATGTTGATACAAATTCGTTTGAAATGAGACATATTGCACTAATATACGCAAATACAAGCGTTAAAATGCCAATACCAGAGTAATATATTTCCTAGCGTATTGCACCAACAAGTTATAGGACCTCGTAAAATATGTACGGATCAATTGATTCAAATTCGTTTCAAATGAGACATATTGCAGTAATATACGCAAATACAAGCGTTAAAATGCCAATACGAGTGGAAAATATGAGACATATTGCAGTAATATACGCAAATACAAGCGTTAAAATGCCAATACCAGAGTAATATATTTCCTAGCGTATTGCACCAAAAAGTTATAAGACTCCATAAAATATGTTCAGATGTTGATACAATTTCGTTGGAAATGATACATATTGCAGTAATATACGCAAATACAAGCGTTAAAATGCCAATACCAGAGTAATATATTTCCTAGCGTATTGCACCAACAAGTTATAGGACCTCGTAAAATATGTACGGATCAATTGATTCAAATTCGTTTCAAATGAGACATATTGCAGTAATATACGCAAATACAAGCGTTAAAATGCCAATACGAGAGGAATATATGAGACATATTGCAGTTATATACGCAAATACAAGCATTAAAATGCCAATACCAGAGTAATATATTTCCTAGCGTATTGCACCAAAAAGTTATAGGACACCATTAAATATGTTCAGAAATTGCTTCAAATTCGTTTCAATTGAGACATATTGCAGTAGTATACGCAAATATAAGCGTTAAAATGCCAATACCAGAGTAAGATATTTTCTAGCGTATTGCACCAAAAAGTTATAGGCCACCATTAAATATGTTCAGATATTGATTCAAATTCGTTTCAAATGAGACAAATTGCAGTAATATACGCAAATACAAGCGTTAAAATGCCAATACCAGAGTAATATATTTCCTAGCGTATTGCAGCAAAAAGTTATAGCACCCCATAAAATATGTAGAGATCAATTGATTCAAATTCGTTTCAAATTCGTTAAAATGCCAATACCAGAGTAATATATTTCCTAGCGTATTGCACTAAAAAGTTATAGGACTCCATAAAATATGTTCAGATGTTGATACAAATTCGTTTGAAATGAGACATATTGCACTAATATACGCAAATACAAGCGTTAAAATGCCAATACCAGAGTAATATATTTCCTAGCGTATTGCACCAAAAAGTTATAGGACTCCATAAAATATGTTCAGATGTTGATACAATTTCGTTTGAAATGATACATATTGCAGTAATATACGCAAATACAAGCGTTAAAATGCCAATACCAGAGTAAGATATTTTCTAGCGTATTGCACCAAAAAGTTATAGACCACCATTAAATATGTTCAGATATTGATTCAAATTCGTTTCAAATGAGACAAATTGCAGTAATATACGCAAATACAAGCGTTAAAATGCCAATACCAGAGTAACATATTTCCTAGCGTATTGCTCCAAAAAGTTGAAGGCTACCATTTAATATGTTTAGATATTGACTCAAATTCGTTTCAAATGAGACATATTGCAGTAAAATACGCAAATACAAGCGTTAAAATGCCAATACGAGAGGAATATATGAGACATATTGCACTAAAAAGTTATAGGACTCCATAAAATATGTTCAGATGTTGATACAAATTCGTTTGAAATGAGACATATTGCACTAATATACGCAAATACAAGCGTTAAAATGCCAATACCAGAGTAATATATTTCCTAGCGTATTGCACCAAAAAGTTATAGGACTCCATAAAATATGTTCAGATGTTGATACAATTTCGTTTGAAATGATACATATTGCAGTAATATACGCAAATACAAGCGTTAAAATGCCAATACCAGAGTAATATATTTCCTAGCGTATTGCACCAAAAAGTTATTGGACACCATTAAATATGTTCAGAAATTGATTCAAATTCGTTTCAAATGAGACATATTGCAGTAGTATACGCAAATACAAGCGTTAAAATGCCAATACGAGAGGAAAATATGAGACATATTGCAGTAATATACGCAAATACAAGCGTTAAAGTGCCAATACCAGAGTAATATATTTCCTAGCGTATTGCACTAAAAAGTTATAGGACCCAATAAAATATGTTCAGATATTGTTTCAAATTCGTTTTAAATGAGACATATTTAAGTAATATACGCAAATATAAGCGTTAAAATGCCAATACCAGAGTAATATATTTCCTAGCGTATTGCACCAAAAAGTTATAGGACCCCATAAAATATGTACAGATCAATTGATTCAAATTCGTTTCAAATGAAACATATAGCTGTAATATACGCAAATACAAGCGTTAAAATGCCAATACTAGAGTAATATATTTCCTAGCGCATTGCACTAAAAAGTTATAGGACCCAATAAAATATGTTCAGATATTGTTTCAAATTCGTTTTAAATGAGACATATTTAATAATATACGCAAATATAAGCGTTAAAATGCCAATACGAGAGGAAAATATGAGACATATTGCAGTAATATACGCAAATACAAGCGTTAAAGTGCCAATACCAGAGTAATATATTTCCTAGCGTATTGCACTAAAAAGTTATAGGACCCAATAAAATATGTTCAGATATTGTTTCAAATTCGTTTTAAATGAGACATATTTAAGTAATATACGCAAATATAAGCGTTAAAATGCCAATACCAGAGTAATATATTTCCTAGCGTATTGCACCAAAAAGTTATAGGACCCCATAAAATATGTACAGATCAATTGATTCAAATTCGTTTCAAATGAGACATATAGCTGTAATATACGCAAATACAAGCGTTAAAATGCCAATACTAGAGTAATATATTTCCTAGCGTATTGCACTAAAAAGTTATAGGACTCCATAAAATATGTTCAGATGTTGATACAAATTCGTTTGAAAGGAGACATATTGCACTAATATAAGCAAATACAAGCGTTAAAATGCCAATACCAGAGTAATATATTTCCTAGCGTATTGCACCAAAAAGTTATAGGACCTCGTAGAATATGTACGGATCAATTGATTCAAATTCGTTTCAAATGAGACATATTGCAGTAATATACGTAAATAAAAGGTTTTAAAATGCCAATACGAGAGGAATATATGAGAGATATTGTAGTTATATACGCAAATACAAGTGTTAAAATGCCAATACCAGTGTAATATGTTTCCTAGCGTATTGCACCAAAAAGTTATAGGACCCCGTAAAATATGTACGGATTAATTGATTCAAATTCGTTTCAAATGAGACATATTGCAGTAATATACACAAATACAAGCGTTAAAATGCCAGTACGAGAGGAATATATGAGACATATTGCAGTTATATACGCAAATACAAGTGTTAAATGCCAATACCAGAGCAATATATTTCTTAGCGTATTGCACTAAAAAGTTATAGGACTCCATAAAATATGTTCAGAAGTTGATACAAATTCGTTTGAAATGAGACATTGCACTAATATACGCAAATACAAGCGTTAAAATGCCAATACCAGAGTAATATATTTCTTAGCGTATTGCACTAAAAAGTTATAGGACTCCATAAAATATGTTCAGATTTTGATACAATTTCGTTTGAAATATTGCAGTAATATACGCAAATACAAGCGTTAAAATGCCAATACGAGAAGAATATATGAGACATATTGCAGTTATATACGCAAATACAAGCGTTAAAATGCCAATACCAGAGTAACATATTTCCTAGCGTATTACACCAAAACGTTATAGGACACCATTAAATATGTTCAGAAATTGATTCAAATTCGTTTCAAATGAGACATATTGCAGTAATATACGCAAATACAAGCGTTAAAATGCCAATACGAGAGGAAAATATGAGACATATTGCAGTAATATACGCAAATACAAGCGTTAAAGTGCCAATACCAGAGTAATATATTTCCTAGCGTATTCCACTAAAAAGTTATAGGACCCAAAAAATATGTTCAGATATTGTTTCAAATTCGTTTTAAATGAGACATATTTAAGTAATATACGCAAATATAAGCGTTAAACTGCCAATACCAGAGTAATATATTTCCTAGCGTATTGCACCAAAAAGTTATAGGACCCCATAAAATATGTACAGATCAATTGATTCAAATTCGTTTCAAATGAGACATATTGCTGTAATATACGCAAATACAAGAGTTAAAATGCCAATACCAGAGTAATATATTTCCTAGCGTATTGCACTAAAAAGTTATAGGACTCCATAAAATATGTTCAGATGTTGATACAAATTCGTTTGAAATGAGACATATTGCACTAACATACGCAAATACAAGCGTTAAAATGCCAATACTAGAGTAATATATTTCCTAGCGTATTGCACAGAAAAGTAATAGTACCCAATAAAATATGTTCAGATATTGATTCAAATTCGTTTTAAATGAGACATATTTCAGTATCATACGCAAATCCAAGCGTTAAAATGCCAATACCTGAGTAATATATTTCTTAGCGTATTGTACTAAAAAGTTATAGTTCCCCATTAAAAATGTTCAGATATTGATTCAAATTCGTTTCAAATGAGACATATTGCAGCAGTATACTTAATTACAAGCGTTAAAATGCGAATACCAGAGTAATATATTTCCTAGCGTATTGCACCAAAAAGTTATAAGACCCAATAAAATATATTCAGATATTGTTTCAAATTCGTTTTAAATGAGACATATTTCAGTAATATACGCAAATACAAGCGTTAAAATGCCAATACCAGAGTAAGATATTTCCTAGCGTATTGCACCAAAAAGTTATAGGCCACCATTAAATATGTTCAGATATTGATTCAAATTCGTTTCAAATGAGACAAATTGAAGTAATATACGCAAAAACAAGCGTTAAAATGCAAATACCAGAGTAATATATTTCCTAGCGTATTGCACCAAAAAGCTATAGGACCCCATAAAATATGTAGAGATCAATTGATTCAAATTCGTTTCAAATGAGACATATTGCTGTAATATACGCAAATACAAGAGTTAAAATGCCAATACCAGAGTAATATATTTCCTAGCGTATTGCACTAAAAAGTTATAGGACTCCATAAAATATGTTCAGATGTTGATACAAATTCGTTTGAAATGAGACATATTGCACTAACATACGCAAATACAAGCGTTAAAATGCCAATACTAGAGTAATATATTTCCTAGCGTATTGCACAGAAAAGTAATAGTACCCAATAAAATATGTTCAGATATTGATTCAAATTCGTTTTAAATGAGACATATTTCAATATCATACGCAAATCCAAGCGTTAAAATAGTTCCCCATTAAAAACGTTCAGATATTGATTCAAATTCGTTTCAAATGAGACATATTGCAGTAGTATACTTAATTACAAGCGTTAAAATGCGAATACCAGAGTAATATATTTCCTAGCGTATTGCACCAAGAAGTTAAATGACCCAATAAAATATGTTCAGATATTGTTTCAAATTAGTTTGAAATGAGACATATTTCAGTAATATACGCAAATACAAGCTTTAAAATGCCAATACGAGAGGAATATATGAGACATATTGCAGTTATTTACGCAACAACAAGCGTTAAAATGCCAATACCAGAGTAATATATTTCCTAGCGTATTGCACAGAAAAGTTATAGTACCCAATAAAATATGTTCAGATATTGATTCAAATTCGTTTTAAATGAGACATATTGCACTAATATACGCAAATCCAAGCGTTAAAATGCCAATACCTGAGTAATATATTTCTTAGCGTATTGTACTAAAAAGTTATAGTTCCCCATTAAAAATGTTCAGATATTGATTCAAATTCGTTTCAAATGAGACATATTGCAGTAGTATACTTAATTACAAGCGTTAAAATGCGAATACCAGAGTAATATATTTCCTAGCGTATTGCACCAAAAAGTTATAAGACCCAATAAAATATATTCAGATATTGTTTCAAATTCGTTTCAATGAGACATATTTCAGTAATATACGCAAATACAAGCGTTAAAATGCCAATACCAGAGTAAGATATTTCCAAGCGTATTGCACCAAAAAGTTATAGGCCACCATTAAATTTGTTCAGATATTGATTCAAATTCGTTTCAAATGAGACAAATTGCAGAAATATACGTAAATACAAGCGTTAAAATGCCAATACCAGAGTAATATATTTCCTAGCGTATTGCACCAAAAAGTTATAGGACCCCATAAAATATGTAGAGATCAATTGATTCAAATTCGTTTCAAATGAGACATATTGCTGTAAAATACGCAAATACAAGCGTAAAATGCCAATACTAGAGTAATATATTTCTTAGCGTATTGCACTAAAAAGTTATAGGACTCCATAAAATATGTTCAGATGTTGATACAAATTCGTTTGAAATGAGACATATTGCACTAATATACGCAAATACAAGTGTTAAAATGCCAATACCAGTGTAATATGTTTCCTAGCGTATTGCACCAAAAAGTTATAGGACCCCGTAAAATATGTACGGATTAATTGATTCAAATTCGTTTCAAATGAGACATATTGCAGTTATATACGCAAATACAAGCGTTAAAATGCCAATACGAGAGGAATATATGAGACATATTGCAGTTATATACGCAAATACAAGCGTTAAAATGCCAATAGCAGAGTAACATATTTCCTAGCGTATTGCTCCAAAAAGTTAAAGGCCACCATTAAATATGTTTAGATATTGACTCAAATTCGTTTCAAATGAGACATATTGCAGTAATATACGCAAATACAAGCGTTAAAATGCCAATACGAGAGGAATATATGAGACATATTGCAGTTATATACGCAAATACAAGCATTAAAATGCCAATACCAGAGTAATATATTTCCTAGCGTATTGCACCAAAAAGTTATAGGACCCAATAAAATATGTTCAGATATTGTTTCAAATTCGTTTAAAATGAGACATATTTCAGTAATATACGCAAATACAAGCGTTAAAATGCCAATACGAGAGGAATATATGAGACATATTGCAGTTATATACGCAACAACAAGCGTTAAAATGCCAATACCAGAGTAATATATTTCCTAGCGTATTGCACCAAAAAGTTATAAGACCCATTAAAATATGTTCAGATATTGATTCAAATTCGTTTTAAATGAGACATATTTCAGTAATATACGCAAACACAAGCGTTAAAATGCCAATATCTGAGTAATATATTTCTTAGCGTATTGTACTAAAAAGTTTTAGGCCACCATTAAAAATGTTCAGATATTGTTTCAAATTCGTTTGAAATGATACATATTGCAGTAATATACGCAAATACAAGCGTTAAATTGCCAATTCCAGAGTAATATATTTCCTAGCGTATTGCACCAAAAAGTTATAGGACCCAATAAAATATGTTCAGATATTGATTCAAATTCGTTTTAAATGAGACATATTTCAGTAATATACGCAAACACAAGCGTTAAAATGCCAATATCTGAGTAATATATTTCTTAGCGTATTGTGCTAAAAAGTTTTAAGCCACCATTAAAAATGTTCAGATATTGATTCAAATTCATTTCAAATGAGACATATTGCAGTAATATACGCAAATACAAGCGTTAAAAGGCCAATACCTGAGTAATATATTTATTAGCGTATTGTACTAAAAAGTTATAGGACTCCATAAAATATGTTCAGATGTTGATACAAATTCGTTTGAAATGAGACATATTGCAGTAATATACGCAAATAAAAGCGTTAAAATGCCAATACCAGAGTAATATATTTCCTAGCGTATTGCACAGAAAAGTTGTATTACCCAATAAAATATGTTCAGATATTGATTCAAATTCGTTTTAAATGAGACATCTTTCTGTAATATACGCAAATCCAAGCGTTAAAATGCCAATACCTGAGTAATATATTTCTTAGCGTATTGTACTAAAAAGTTATAGTTCCCCATTAAAAATGTTCAGATATTGATTCAAATTCGTTTCAAATGAGACATATTGCAGTAGTATACTTAATTACAAGCGTTAAAATGCGAATACCAGAGTAATATATTTTCTAGCGTATTGCACCAAAAAGTTATAAGACCCAATAAAATATATTCAGATATTGTTTCAAATTCGTTTTAAATGAGACATATTTCAGTAATATACGCAAATACAAGCGTTAAAATGCCAATACCAGAGTAAGATATTTCCTAGCGTATTGCACCAAAAAGTTATAGGCCACCATTAAATATGTTCATATTTTGATTTAAATTCGTTTCAAATGAGACAAATTGCAGTAATATACGCAAATACAAGCGTTAAAATGCCAATACCAGAGTAATATATTTCCTAGGGTATTGCACCAAAAAGTTATATTACCCCATAAAATATGTAGAGATCAATTGATTCAAATTCGTTTCAAATGAGACATATTGCTGTAAAATACGCAAATACAAGCGTTAAAATGCCAATACCAGAGTAATATATTTCCTAGCGTATTGCACTAAAAAGTTATAGGACTCCATAAAATATGTTCAGATGTTGATACAAATTCGTTTGAAATGAGACATATTGCACTAATATACGCAAATACAAGTGTTAAAATGCCAATACCAGTGTAATATGTTTCCTAGCGTATTGCACCAAAAAGTTATAGGACCCCGTAAAATATGTACGGATTAATTGATTCAAATTCGTTTCAAATGAGACTTATTGCAGTAATATACACAAATACAAGCGTTAAAATGCCAATACGAGAGGAATATATGAGACATATTGCAGTTATATACGCAAATACAAGCGTTAAAATGCCAATACCAGAGTAACATATTTCCTAGCGTATTGCTCCAAAAAGTTAAAGGACTCCATAAAATATGTTCAGAAGTTGATACAAATTCGTTTGAAATGAGACATTGCACTAATATACGCAAATACAAGCGTTAAAATGCCAATACCAGAGTAATATATTTCTTAGCGTATTGCACTAAAAAGTTATAGGACTCCATAAAATATGTTCAGATTTTGATACAATTTCGTTTGAAATATTGCAGTAATATACGCAAATACAAGCGTTAAAATGCCAATACGAGAGGAATATATGAGACATATTGCAGTTATATACGCAAATACAAGCGTTAAAATGCCAATACCAGAGTAACATATTTCCTAGCGTATTGCTCCAAAAAGTTAAAGGCCACCATTAAATATGTTTAGATATTGACTCAAATTCGTTTCAAATGAGACATATTGCAGTAATATACGCAAATACAAGCGTTAAAATGCCAATACCAGAGAAATATATTTCTTAGCGTATTGCACTAAAAAGTTATAGGACTCCATAAAATATGTTCAGAAGTTGATACAAATTCGTTTGAAATGAGACATATTGCACTAATATTCGCAAATACAAGCGTTAAAATGGCAATACCAGAGTAATATATTTCTTAGCGTATTGCACTAAAAAGTTATAGGACTCCATAAAATATGTTCAGATTTTGATACAATTTCGTTTGAAATGAAACATATTGCACTAATATACTCAAATACAAGCGTTAAAATGCCAATACCAGAGTAATATATTTCCTAGCGTATTGCACCAAAAAGTTATAAGACCCATTAAAATATGTTCAGATATTGATTCAAATTCGTTTTAAATGAGACATATTTCAGTAATATACGCAAATACAAGCGTTAAAATGCCAATATCTGAGTAATATATTTCTTAGCGTATTGTACTAAAAAGTTTTAAGCCACCATTAAAAATGTTCAGATATTGTTTCAAATTCGTTTGAAACGATACATATTGCAGTAATATACGCAAATACAAGCGTTAAATTGCCAATTCCAGAGTAATATATTTCCTAGCGTATTGCACCAAAAAGTTATAGGACCCAATAAAATATGTTCAGATATTGATTCAAATTCGTTTTAAATGAGACATATTTCAGTAATATACGCAAACACAAGCGTTAAAATGCCAATATCTGAGTAATATATTTCTTAGCGTATAGTGCTAAAAAGTTTTAAGCCACCATTAAAAATGTTCAGATATTGATTCAAATTCATTTCAAATGAGACATATTGCAGTAATATACGCAAATACAAGCGTTAAAAGGCCAATACCAGAGTAATATATTTCCTAGCGTATTGCACCAAAAAGTTATAGGACGCCGTAAAATATGTACGGATCAATTGATTCAAATTCGTTTCAAATGAGACATATTGCAGTAATATACGCAAATACAAGCGTTAAAATGCCAATACGAGAGGAATATATGAGACATATTGCAGTTATATACGCAAATACAGGCGTTAAAATGCCAATACCAGAGTAATATATTTCCTAGCATTTTAACGCTTGTATTTGCGTATATTACTGCAATATGTCTCATTTGAAACGAATTTGAATCAATATCTGAACATATTTAATGGTGGCCTATAACTGTTTGGTGCAATACGCTAGGAAATTTATTACTCTGTTATTAAATAACTAAATAACTAAATAACTAAATAACTAAATAACTAAATAACTAAATAACTAAATAACTAAATAACTAAATAACTAAATAACTAAATAACTAAATAACTAAATAACTAAATAACTAAATAACTAAATAACTAAATAACTAAATAACTAAATAACTAAATAACTAAATAACTAAATAACTAAATAACTAAATAACTAAATAACTAAATAACTAAATAACTAAATAACTAAATAACTAAATAACTAAATAACTAAATAACTAAATAACTAAATAACTAAATAACTAAATAACTAAATAACTAAATAACTAAATAACTAAATAACTAAATAACTAAATAACTAAATAACTAAATAACTAAATAACTAAATAACTAAATAACTAAATAACTAAATAACTAAATAACTAAATAACTAAATAACTAAATAACTAAATAACTAAATAACTAAATAACTAAATAACTAAATAACTAAATAACTAAATAACTAAATAACTAAATAACTAAATAACTAAATAACTAAATAACTAAATAACTAAATAACTAAATAACTAAATAACTAAATAACTAAATAACTAAATAACTAAATAACTAAATAACTAAATAACTAAATAACTAAATAACTAAATAACTAAATAACTAAATAACTAAATAACTAAATAACTAAATAACTAAATAACTAAATAACTAAATAACTAAATAACTAAATAACTAAATAACTAAATAACTAAATAACTAAATAACTAAATAACTAAATAACTAAATAACTAAATAACTAAATAACTAAATAACTAAATAACTAAATAACTAAATAACTAAATAACTAAATAACTAAATAACTAAATAACTAAATAACTAAATAACTAAATAACTAAATAACTAAATAACTAAATAACTAAATAACTAAATAACTAAATAACTAAATAACTAAATAACTAAATAACTAAATAACTAAATAACTAAATAACTAAATAACTAAATAACTAAATAACTAAATAACTAAATAACTAAATAACTAAATAACTAAATAACTAAATAACTAAATAACTAAATAACTAAATAACTAAATAACTAAATAACTAAATAACTAAATAACTAAATAACTAAATAACTAAATAACTAAATAACTAAATAACTAAATAACTAAATAACTAAATAACTAAATAACTAAATAACTAAATAACTAAATAACTAAATAACTAAATAACTAAATAACTAAATAACTAAATAACTAAATAACTAAATAACTAAATAACTAAATAACTAAATAACTAAATAACTAAATAACTAAATAACTAAATAACTAAATAACTAAATAACTAAATAACTAAATAACTAAATAACTAAATAACTAAATAACTAAATAACTAAATAACTAAATAACTAAATAACTAAATAACTAAATAACTAAATAACTAAATAACTAAATAACTAAATAACTAAATAACTAAATAACTAAATAACTAAATAACTAAATAACTAAATAACTAAATAACTAAATAACTAAATAACTAAATAACTAAATAACTAAATAACTAAATAACTAAATAACTAAATAACTAAATAACTAAATAACTAAATAACTAAATAACTAAATAACTAAATAACTAAATAACTAAATAACTAAATAACTAAATAACTAAATAACTAAATAACTAAATAACTAAATAAC